>JAREIK010000088.1:12194528-12794528 GCA_029783825.1 Sapria himalayana
TTCTTCTGGCAGATTCAGGGATGCTAGGGTTTCGAAGGCAAGGATTCAAGGTATGTTTCTTTCCATTTGAATCTCTATATTTGTAAAGAAATTAAAATAAAATATAGTCATTGAGTGAGCTGTTAAGATGCATATGAGCCATCATTAGCTATTTTACATCCTTCTGCATCACTTTCACAGATGACATTTTGCCACCTCTGATGCCATCTCGATTGGAAACATTGTTTTTTTGTGATTTGGAAGCCATTTGGCTGTTTTTAGGGATGACTCCCCTGATAGCAACTCTCGTTGGAGTTGCTCTTAAACTATCTCAGTAATTGAAGTTTTATTATTAGTGTCAAGTTCTTGAATAGAAAATGTGTGATTTTTTCTAGTGATATTTTTTCCCATATTAAAACTGTTGTGTGCCTTGCATTAAATTTTATCGTTCCTAGTAAAGTGGCATGTGCTAATGGAAGATTATGGTGTAGTTTGTGGGTGCTTGTGCAAGTAAAATTATTAGGTGTTAGTGAATTCACCATTTGGTATTATATATATATATATATATATATATACCCATTCATAGTTATAGAGTTCTGTAATATTATATTGAAAAGTGTATCAATAAGTGAGCATGACTTAATATAACGGCATCTCATTTTCTTTCGTTCTAGATGTTATCTTTATCATATTTAACTTATTGCATGCTAGACACCAATTTTCTAATACTGGGCCTGCCTTATTAATTGTGTGCTATCTTAATTTATTGGAAACTCCTCTATCTCAATGACATCTTTTAGGAAACAAGATCTCAAACCCACGCTTTAATTTATATAATTTGTTTTGTGTTAGATAAGTTTCCCAAAAAATATGATTAGCATTTAGGGACTCAGTTACACATCTTACGGTTTTCTTGTTATGAAACATCTCTTTGGATCTTCCTCAATTTATTTTTATTATATTTGAGGATGATATGATAAACATGGCGCTTCATAATAGTTTACCCTTTTTCATTCTCATTTCTCTTTTTTTTGTTTTATTAATATTGTTTAGTTTCCTCACATGATTAGATATCTATATGTCTCAACTTATCTCTATTTTAGGTAGAAAGAGCATATCTTATATCAAAAATACTAATATACTTATTTGATAGGAAAGCTATCAAGGTAGAGACCATCCACTTTGAGAGAACTTTGACAAGTTGCTAAGCATATACTAGTCCGGGAGTAGATGATCGTGAACATGACTTCATTAGTGTAGATTGTTTCATCCTTGGAGTGAATAGTCAGCAAATAAATAAACACACTAACTTATATAGCATATGCGATTATAAAGATTATATTTTGGATAGACAAGAGACTAAAAGATTTAGTTATATTCATATGCAATATACTAATTGGAGTAACATGGATAGTTTTATTGTACTTCATGTTGTAAACATTATTGTTTGTTCTATTGTTTTGGGTATTAGTTTTGTTTGGTTTGGTTGGTTGTTTATTATTATTATATTAAGCATTATACTATATATTTTACACGTGTAGAGATTGCATAGATTGTTTTCTTCTTGCTTATGTCAATGAATGTCAACTTGAGTATATATTTGAGATATATGATGTGTATTTCATTACACAAATTTTACTTTATAGGGCATAACTCAATCCTATTTCTTTTATTTATTGTGAATTTCTATTCTTTTCTATTGTCCCATTTTTAAAGTAAAATTATTATTTTCCTTGCAATTGTTATGATAAATAAGCATAAGGATACTTATATTTTATGGGAAGATGACTTCCTTTAAAGGAGGGATATATATTTTTTTTTTCAAAAATGAAATATATTAGATTTAAGATAGGTGAGAACTTTTTTTTATTTATTTTCTTGTGTATAACTAATATTATACTTGATGTTTGTTTTTGCGGGGATTATATAGGTGCATAAATCAAATGCTTTAAAGATCACTATAGATTTATATGTGCACTATGCCATTAAGTCTAGTTTTGAGTCATTATTTGTGTTGTTTAGTATTTAGGATACATGCATATGAAAATACTTGTATCTATCGTGACTCATGTTTATTTTATCACAAAAAAAAGTCAATGAGGAAGATTATTAGACCTATGACTTTGTTTTTGCTAGTGTTATCCAAAACACAATTATTTTATGTTAAAAAAATTGCACTATTTATTTATCATAATATCTTTAAAAAGTTTTCCATAAATACATCATAATTAATTATAAACTTGCTTAACCATATCTTGTTTATTATGTTTGTTGAGATGAATTCCAAATTTTCCTACAACTACTTTGTGTTACAAAGTTGGCTGGAACATGTTCCTTATTTGAACGAGTTCCTATGACACGAATTCCAGAAGTTATATGAAATATTATAAAGTGTTCCACATGAAATGAGTTTGAATGAGATGAATACCAGGTGTGATCTTAAGTATTTTGATGCTTCCCATTCAAATGAGTTAGAACCAGATGAGTTTGAGAATTGTGCTAAAATGTTTCTAAATTTTCTGTTTAAATGGAGATTATTTACATGAATTCTTGGAGTGTTCTGGATCATTTTATTTAGTTTCATTAGAATGTGTTTATTTGAGATGTGTGTTCTGG
Organism: Sapria himalayana; assembly: GCA_029783825.1. Classification (NCBI taxonomy): domain Eukaryota; kingdom Viridiplantae; phylum Streptophyta; class Magnoliopsida; order Malpighiales; family Rafflesiaceae; genus Sapria; species Sapria himalayana. Next base: position 12,197,124 of record JAREIK010000088.1, read on the forward strand.
ATCATTCTATTTAGTTTTGACCAAGTTTATTCTAATGAGATAAGTTTTTATAAGTGGTCTAAAATATTTTGTTTAATTTTTTTTTTGAAAGTACTTGAATGTGGTGCGTTCTATATGCAGTATTAAACTTTTTATGTAAATTTGTTTGAATGAATAAATTCAAGCAAACTTTATTGCAAATTTATTATAAAATAGTTCAGCAGTTAGTTCACTCAACCTTACTGGCTTTAATTAAATCAATTATGTTGATGTGGCATTTGTAGAAATGCATTTTATATTTATTAAGTTTTTTTTTTTTTGGAGGCATTAGACCTTAAAAGGATTTTCTTACTCAAATGGGTAGAAAGAAAATTAGAAGATTAGGTTTTAAATTTACAAACACGTGCTCACTAGAGCTGAGTGTACCACAAGCGTGCGACATGTGAGTATCCATAATCATGATTACAAGTTATTTAAACTTGGAGCTTGCAATAATGGAGAGATGAGCTCTCTATAATCTTTGAGAAAGTTTCTCATTAGAAGTAATAATTAGTCAAAGGATAGAGTGATATCCATCAGTGGATATACGAAGATAAGTCACTAGAGAAGTAAGAAGAACTTGTAAGTCAACTTTTTCAAATTATTTTTGCATTTGAATTTTGATTAATAACGCCTAGTTATTGGAGAAGTATCTCATGAAATTTGTTTTTTTTTTGGTGTGGATTGTCCCATTTTTTATTTGTTTATTACATTATATATTTTTTTTCTTTCCTAGTAATGTTGGTTTGTAGTCTTTGATATTTGTGGTGCAATTTGTAAATGCTTGCATAATTGAAATTTAGATGTTTAGTAAATTCTCCATTTAAAAGTTTACCCTAGTATGCCTTTTTTTTTGTGTCCACCTTCTCCCAAATTCATCTCATATTATTCCTGGACCCTCATATATGTGCCTAATGCCTTGGGATCAAAGTAGGTAATGCTCCCGTCCAATAATATGGGTAGAACATTTAGCAAAGACATCATGGATCTCATATTCGACATCCATAGAGATTAACTTACCCTAGTGTGTTTATTAACTTCTTATTTTTGATAATTAGTGGGTAAAGCTTCAACATATCGATTGTATTTCAGTTAATTTTATTTTATATCTAGTTTTGTTTTAGTCATCCTCTCAGTGGTGTTTATAGCTACTTTACAATCCATATCTAATTGGCATTTAGATCTAATGGATTCAAATAAACTAGTATTAAATCAACAAAAAATTTAATTAACAATTAAAGTTTGAGGCGTCCTTTTGTAACGAAAATATGATTTTTAAGAAAAGCTATTAATATTGAGATGCAATTCAAAACTATTAAACTAATTCCCATTAAATAAAATACATAGAAAATAGATGGCTTATTAAAAAGAACTTTGATGTGTTTTGTTTCTCATGACCATTTATATTTAGTTTTTCTAATGTATCTAGTGTGAAGTGTTTAAAAGTTCATGTGTACACAAAATGCATCACTTTTTGTTCTTTTGTTTTTTTTTTATTTTTTGTATAGCAACATAATATATTTGCTATGCAATATAACAAAGCAACTAACATATGGTAGCATAGTAGTGCTTTGGAAGAGCCCACTTCCAACATATGTGACATTCTATTATCTTTAAAAAAGGTTTAAAGTTCTCATAATTAAAACTTTTTGAATAGTTGGCAATAACTCAAAATTTTAATTTAAAAATGTCACATGTCTCTAGGCTTTTGTCGAAAAAGAACAAAAAATTGATGTTTTTTTGGAAGATCATTAAAATGAAAGGAATTTAGTTGGGGGAGGATGTTGAAGGAAGTGGAGTGTGATAAGTAAAAGCGAAAGGTATTAGAGACTAAATCCCTTATTCGCAGTAATACGTGTGGTTTTAAATTGCTTTGCATTTTATTATTTTGCAATAAAGATTAAAATAAATGCATTGATTACGTATCTTAATTTCATATGCTACCATACCATTCTTCTGTATGTCTTGCCATGATCTCACGAGGAAGAAGAACTGTGTGAGATGTTCTCTGCCTCTGCCACATATCTTTAGAACATAAAGAAAATATAGGAAGAATTATGCTTTGGGGTGTTTCCCCAGAAATTTTTCGAGCTCATCGTCGAGCTCCAGAAGCTCGACGTTACTCTCGGTCGAGCTCCTGGAGCTTTATGCCGAGCTCCTAGAGGTCGACCGGGAGCTCCATCGAGCTCGTCTTCGAGCTCGAGGAGCTCGATGGAGCTCTCAGTCGAGCTCCTGGAGCTCGAAGAAGATTGACGCTGAGCTCCTGGAATTCAAATGAGATCGACGTCCAGCTCCTGGAGCTGGCTAGATTAGCTTACGGAAGGGACCTGGCTAAAATAAAATTTTGGGCTGCCAATGTAAATTATATTGTACCATTTACATTATTATAAATTATTTCATTACAAAATCATAATTCTACTCACTCACTTATTCAAATAAGTATATTGTTATTTAATACTTATAAAACTTTGCATGAAGATTATAAATACCAATCAATTGAATTAGATTACTAATAATTTAATTCGATCAATCTCTTATTATTTTCTCTAGATATTCTATTTAATTTATTTGATATTTGAGATTCAAAATTTACCTATAAGGTTTGGTAATGTCAAAACTTATATGTATCCTCAAGAGGTATTATCAATCCATTTGATATGACATTTCATCAATCATTAATATTCACCATATAGTTAATAAAGTTATCATATTCACTATGTTTATTAATCTATTTATAGGTCTTACTCTTTTTGAATTAAAATAACTATTAACAATTAAATATGTCTATTAAATAATATTTCAAGATTAAGAATAATAGTATTAAGAATAATGATGATGTATTTTTTTTATTTTATAAGTCACCATATGGTCTCATTCAGTATTAATCTATTTGTAGCATTGTCTTTGGAAAATGTTGTGCATTATATGTTGTTTTTAGAATTTTTTTATTATTTTTTTTTAATTGTTGACATACCATTTAAGGGTAAAACTAGTTTCCAATTCCCATTATACCATAACACAATTATTTTATATTTTTATCTAATTTTTAAATATTTTTCTAAAAAAGTGTTTTTAAATAAATATTTTATATTTGATGCATCAAAAATATAAATCACCCTAAGATTTATATCCCCTCTATCAATCCTTCCATTTGAACAAGGATTCAAATGGCTGGAAATACCCCAGCCTAAAAGAAATGCATACACAATAGTTTTATTGTACCAGTGACATATTCCCCCACATCATAAATTCAAATGCATAAATACATTATCACCCATTTGGTAGAAGCGTGGAAAAAATATATAAGCAATTTGAAAAAAAATTAAAATAGAAAAATGAATCAAACATTTTTGGTTTGTAGAAAATTATACTAGATTCTGGATGCAATTATTGAAACCCGAATGCAACATTCCACATCCAGCATCAAACCATTCCACATTATATTGAACAACAAAGATAAAATAAATAAAAGAAAAAAAAAATATGTGAAGGGGGTCAAAAACAAACAAAATTATGTTTTGGTCTCCATCTAAAAATATTTTAGCCAAACTGTCCCTGATGTATAAGATATTTAATTTTTGTGATATTTTTTTTTGTTTTTCTGAAATTTCCCTACCCACATCTTTTAAAAAACAAAAAAAAACAAAAAATGAATAGTATTTCATGTGAAAGATATTTTTTCGAAAACACTGTTCAATAAATGTATATATGTAAACATTAAACATATATAGTCATATCTACAACTTGAAACTATGTACTTTTATAATTTATATTAAACTATTTGCTATATACTTAATACTATGTATGTCAAAACTATATAGTTATATATGTGTGTGTATATATATATTTAATGTATATACACAATGATATATAAATTATATGTTAAAAACAATAAATGTGTGTAGAGTTAAATTATATGTAATGGTTTAAAACTACATATGTATAATATTTAACGTATACATACATATATGCATATCAAAAAAATTATCTAAGCTAAATTATATATTTATATATGTTAAACAATATAATGGTATGTATACATATAATAGGTAATCAATATAGGTTAAACAACATACACGTGTATGTACATAAAGTTTAACATATACATACATACATACATACATACACACATACATACGTATATATATATATATATATATATATATATTATTTTAAATAATATCTATGTATACATATATTAATTTTAAAATATGCATACATATATGTATAAAAAACAATTATATAAATAAACTATATGTATGTATATGTTAAATAATATATGCATGTATATGTTAAACTATATATGTAGATATAATTATTCTAAAATATAACCAATATTTTAACATATTAGTTTATATATTTTAATGTCAATAGGGTATTTATATTTTAACTACGCACACACACACACTTCAATGATATGTTAGACACCAGAGAGATTAGTAGATCACATGTCATCTTACATAGCACATGATATATAAATTCATATGATTTTACCAACTCAAAATATTCAAATTTTTATTATCCTCATGTGATATAATGGAGTAGAAATTGGTATCTCATTATCGAGACAACTAGCTTCTATTAGATGGATTACCCCATCATTTTCACCTAACTAACTAAATGGAAAATGTTATAATTGTAATTATATATATATATATATAATAATAATAATTAGGATTCTACATAAAATAGAAATTAGTTTTATCTTCAGAGCAGACCGGGTCATGCTCCAAATATTCCTTCAACCCACTGACTAGGCAGCTAGGACCTCATTATTATCTTTATGTCATGTATCCAATCTTTCAATATATTAGTACCTACACCTATAAATAAAATAGAAAAACAAAATAGGGTGTTGAGGAAACATAAAACAAAAAAAAATTATATACTACAATCTTAACCTTACGTTATTTTATATATAGATAGCGAGATGCTCTCTATATATGATTATTCCTAATAGGACTATAGTTGATTTGATATGTCAAGTTAGTCAAGACAATGTCTTGACTTATTCAGTGTGAGAGGTTTAGAAAATATGCCAGCCAAAGTATCAGATATTCCAATCTTCTTCACTTGCACCTTCTTCTCAGTTAGAAGAAAATGATATCGCACATCAATATGTCTTGTCCTCTTAGGGTGTATTTGTTCTTTTGCTAAACAAATAGCACTGAGATTGTAACAAAATATTATTGCAACCTCTTAGTAACGACCAAGTTCTTTGAGAAAACATTTCATCCAGATCCCTTCATTCATAGTTTTAGTTAGAGCCATATACTCTACTTCGGTGGAAGATAGATGATAAAAGATTGAAGAGTGGATTTCCAACTAACTATAGAGCTACATACAGTTAAGACATAGCCAGTCATAGAATGTCTACTATCAACATCTCCTGCATAGTTATAATTAGAATATCTATCTAGCATAAGTTTAGATTCATTACTAAATATCATACCTACATTGGATATCCCCTTGAGGTAGCTAAATATTCTATTTGTGGCTTTCTAGACTCTAGTGCTCTTGATCAGGAATTATCATAAACCTGCTCACTACACCCACTGCATGAGTAATATCAAGTCAGGTGCACACCATGAGATACAAGAGGTTCCCAACATCACTAGAATAAGGAACCTTAGATATTTGTTTAATATCTGATTCATATTGAGGATAGACCTCAAGTACAAATGGAGGTTGGAAGCATATGGCATGGACAAAAGCTTATTAGAAGTAATTTTATATCTAGATAGAATATTTTGAATATATTGTTTATGTGATAGAAATACTTTTTTTAATTCTATCTTTGAATATTTCCATGCCTAGAATTCTTTTTGCACCTCCTAGATTTTTCATATCAAATTCAAAACTAAGAGGATTCTTCTGTTCATGATTGTTAGATTTATTTTTGGTAGCATTAAGCATATCATCTACATACAATAGTAAGTAGATACATGACTCATCATTTAGCATTCTAGAATAAATATAGTAGTCATGGTAATATCTATTGTATTAATGACTAGTCATGAAATAGTCACATTTCTTTTACCATAGACAAGGAGACTGTTTATGTCAATAGAGAGACTTCAGAAGCTTGCACACATGGTTTTTTTACCTGATACCTCAAAAACCTCATGATGGCTCATATAAATTTTTTCATCTAAATCTCTATAAAGGAAAGTAGTTTTGACATCTAATTGCTCAAATTCAAGATCCTGATGTACCACAAATACTAGAAGCACCCTAATTGAGTATGTCTGACTATAGAAGAAAATATAACACGATAATCAACACCCTTTTTCTAACTGAACCTTCTTGCAACTAGATGTGTTTTGAATTTTACACCGCCAACAATTGAGGTATCTTTTTTCTTTTTCAAACCCCATTTACAAGAATATATCTTTCTCCTCTTTGGTTTAGATACAACAATCCATGTACCATTCTGATGAAAAGATTTTATTTCTTTATTCAAAGAAACTAACCATGACTTGGATTTAAGACATTTAATAGCATCTCCGAATAAAGATGGTTCAGGAGTATCAATTTTTTGGCAACTTGTAGGGAAAACCCTACACATTCATCAAAGACAAATCTCAGAGGAGGACATATATTTATCTTTCTAGGTCTATCCCTAGAAATACTATAAAAAATAGACACTTCAAGTACATGTTCACGATTAGGTTTAGAAATAAACTCAAGATCATATTCATGATCAACTATTGATTGTCTAGAGAAAAATTCAAACATCCTTCCTGGAGCCACAGATTCAAATTTTATCTTCACTTTGATTTTTCATTGAGGAACTTAAGATGTCTCGATTGGACTAGGTATTTTTTTAATGATGATACTTTCATCAAAGGTAATGCACCTAGAGAGGATCACTATGTTTTCAGATGGTAACTAGATACTAAATTCCTTGACTTCATCATCATATCCTACAAATATTTTTTTTCTTGCTCATGTTTCAAGCTTACCATCATTTACATTATAGTAGGCAACATAGCCAAATATTTTTAGACTGGATTAATCTATAGGTTTTTTATAGCATACCTCAAAAATATTTTTTAAATAAATTTCACTGTGTGGTGATCTATTTATCAGATGACATGTTGTATTAATATCTTCAACCAAAAACTCTTTACATAAGCCTGATTGAGAGAGCATACACCCAAGTTCTCTCTAAAAGAGTTTGCTTTATTCTTTTAGCAATAGTATTTTGTTGAGGAGTGTCCCTAACTATTTTATGTCTAGTTATACATTTGTACTTGTATAATTCCTCAAATTCAGACAAATAGAATTCTAAATAATTATATGTTCATAGCAATTTAACCTTCTAAAGTTTTCCATTTTCTACTAAGCTAACCCACTGCCTAAACATACCAAAAGTTTTAGATTTGTGTTTCATCATGTATACCCATGACATTTTGTAGTAATTGGGCACCAACTAGACATAATCAAAATATAATTGGGCACCACCAAGAGATGGGACAATAGAAAGGCCCCAATAGTAAAGATGGATATAATCAAAAGAGCTTTTTGTGTTGTGTATAGCTTTACCAAAATTAATTCTATATTTCTTACCAAAAATACAATAATCATAGAAATTTAGTTTACTAATGTTATGACCAACATGAAGTTTAAGATCAGAAAGAATTTTCATACCTTTCTCACCCATATGTGTGAGAGGCAAATATCATAATCTGGTATGAACAGCTTTATCTTTAGATGTAGGCTCTTTGGATGTGACAACAGCAGCCCCTAGCATTCCGCTCTTCTACACCTTTAGTATGATATCGTCTCATCAGTTAATGATTAGTATTACCTCACCATCGCTAATAGAAAATCCCTGATCATTTAGAATGTCAAGGAAGATCTGATTCATAGTTATCTCTTTAATGTGCCTTACATCTGATAAAGAGATGATCTGGCCATCATATGTCCTCCGCCTGACTATGCTGACTCCAACAACTTTGCATGGTTGGCTATTGCCCTCAATAGAATGACCAAATTTTTTCATATCATATCTACTAAATTATTCCAAATATGTACTAATGTGAAAGATAGCAACACTATCTAGGATCCATGAGTTGGACTTTGTAATAGTAGCTGAGGTGACCAGCACGAGGCCATCTTCATCCATGTCATCACATGCTACATCAAAAGTAGGTGGGGGAATAGGCTGACCCGATAGATTAGGACTCATCTTTTTGCTTGGGCATTCAATTTTCTAGTGCCCTTTCTATTTACAGCAGTAACGACTGTCACCCTCCTTAGACCTTTTCTGAAATTTGTTCCCCCTTTTCTTAAATGGGGTGGGGCGGGGCCTCTTGTTCATTACCACCAATCTAGTAGCCTACTGCTTAGGCCATTCAATAGTTTCTTTATCTCTCATCTCTTTGGAGTATAGAGTAGACCTAAGATCCTCTAGAGTAATTTCATTATTTCCCTACTATCAATGATTTCCACCAATTTTTCATATGAAGCTAATAATGAGACTAGTAGCTGAAGTGCAACATTCTCATCTTCCATCTTGGCAACTATATGCTTCAGGTCCATAAGGATGTTGTTCAAATCATCCAAGTACTTCTTTAAAGGACTCCCTTCCTGAATCCTCAGTGTGAAGAGGCTTCTTTTTAATAGAAGCTTATTAATGAGTGACTTTGCCATATACAATGACTCTAGCTTGAGCCATAATCCTGCAATAGTCTTTTCATCTGCTACCACAGCTATCACCTCATCAGCTAGGCTCAGTAGAATCATAGAGTGGGCCTTCTTTTCAATGGCTTTGTGACTCATCCTCTGTTATCCCATAAGTAGCAACAATAGTGGCACCATAACTATTGACTAGAGGGCTCCATATATCAAAGTTCTTTAGATATTTCATATCTTTATTTTCCACATACTAAAACCATTCCTACCATTAAATTTTTCAATAGTTGTATTTAATGTTCCAGATATTTCAATAAAATCTACAGATTATAAAATTAGAATAATAGTACTAGCAATAGAACTAGAAATTCGTTAACGTAATAGAAATTGTAACATAACCAAATCCTCAGATACCAATTGTTAGAAATTTCTATCTATGTTGATATAGTGATTATGCTAAATGTAAAATAAATGGATTGTGCAGAACATAACACAACATTACATGGAACACGAAGAACATAACTTCATCACAGCAAATACTAGTTTTAATTTGGTTCACTAGTCATTCAATACAACTAACTATGTCTTCTAGAAAAGTACATAGCACTTGCATATTTACTAACTCAAATGTTTCAGTACATAATCGAGAGTGAGAAAATGAATAGAGTGCACAATTGTAATTATAGTAGAGGTGTCTAGTGAGCTGAGCAGCTCGGGACAAGCCTGAGGCATTGCCTGACTGAGCTATACTGGCCCAGCAAGACATAGTCCAGAACCATTCTTGGGCTTGTGCCATACCGGCTTAAGGCATGGCTGGTTCTGTGCCAAGCCAAGGGTTGTTGGACCAGGCACAAATCGGCTACCTAGCCCAAAGGCATGGTCCTACGTCACATTCGGGTATCGTGCCCCAGAACTCAGCTCAGGTATTAGGCATGGTTCAATTGGACGACACAAAACCCACCCACACCCATTTATTTTAAAAAATAATTTTTTATTAAAGAAAACCCCTTTATTCATGACCCCAACCCATCGCATCACCCCAACTACTCGCCCGAAGCTAAGGCATGATCTCGAACTCGAAAGCTTGATCCAGAACTTTCTTGAACCAACAGCATGACCTGACACAAACTTGCCATGGGTCAACATGAACCGGCCTGAATCTAGTAGACTCGGGCCAATCGGGCCATGCTGGGCTAGCCTTTTTTGAGTCGTGTCATGCATGGAATGGCATGACTCCCGTACCATGTCATGCTTAGCATGGCATGGTTGCCTAACTAGGCCACCAAAAACTAGGTCATGCCAGCACTGCACTGCCCACTTGACACCTCTAGATTATTGATATAACATATATATATATATATATATTTATTTATTTATTTATTTATTTATATTTATATATATTTATTTATTTATATTTATATTTATATTTATATTTATATTTATATTTATATTTATATTTATATATAACAATTAGGATTCTACATAAAATAAAAACTAGTTGGATCTTTAGAGTGGAATGAGTCATGCTCCAAAAATTCCTTTAGCCCACTGACCAAATAGTGAGATCCCCATTATTGTCTCAATGCCACGTATCTAATCTCTCAACATATTATTACCTTCACCTATAATAAAATAGAAAAACAATATTGAGGCTTAAGGAAATAGATAACAAAACAAATTATATACAAAAGAAAAATCATCTCTTAATATGGTATCCATGTCTATATTTAGAGTCTTGCTATAACTATGATGCATAGTATCGTAATATGTAAATATGTTATTTATATTTTCATTAATAAAACTTTCAAGTTCATCAACTTGGTTCATATAAATTATTTTGGATAATTTTATATTTTTACCCCTTCCACCCTAATCCTCGGATCTATACAAACAGCTAATCAATATAGAGTTGTAATGAAGGACTAGTATTTTAAATATTTTGTTTCCATCTCAACAACCATGATACTAAATAAAAGATGTCCTCTAAACTTGCTAAACATGCTATTGATATTGCATATGCACTTGAGTAGTTGAGTGCAATGCAAGTGGTGGGAGTGTGCATAGGGTCATAGACAAACATCTGTTCACATCATATCATAAAAATCTTCAAGAATTCTTATAAAAGAAATTTCCATGTCACACCCTAAATCATCAATAATAAGTTCATCACTCTTATTATTGATATAGTCGAATATCATGTGTTAGCAGCCAACACATATGTCTGATATCAGATATTTATAATTTCAATAGTGTCTTATATCCATTTTGATTTATTTTTTTTATGCATGCTTACCAACATAGACTACTAAACTCTTGTAATCTACTAGCTATCCTAAGGTATTTTCATAACTTTCTTATTTTTATAATGTTGGGGAAAATTTTTACTTGCACTATTAGGTTAACTATGTGATACATACATCAAAAGTAAAAATTTTCTCATAATGGCCCCATTTCTAATGCTTCTATCAAATATACTAATGGAAACTAATTTTTTTTTATTAAATACACATATAGGGTAGGGATATGCAGATAATGCATATCCCTACCCTATAAGGAAGTGGTAGTATGAGGATGGAAAAACTCATGAAATCCAATTTTTTTTATTAAATTTTCATTTTTAATCTACATAATGAGTCGTAAGATATGTATATAATACATTATCATTATTAGTCCATATGTTAGATATCATAGATATTACTACACTATATTTTCTAAACTTCTTAATTATTAGTTATTTTTCTAATTTATAAAATTTAGTATATCATTTCTATTAATAGAGCGAGAAATTCTATGATAAGCTGATTGGAAGTAAACATACATAATGTTGACTAGCCTAGGAGCCTCCAAAAATATAATTGGAAGATCCAAAATCATAATCAATTTGGTCATGTCGTACTTCCCAAATTTATTACAGTAAATAAATGGTATCAATGAAGTTGAACTTTATCTAACTTTAAAGGCCCCACCACGAAGTTGCGTTTTCCCATGATCTATTATATCATACTTTTTGGTACATTGATCAGTATGCCTTTTAAGGTGATTAGTACCACCTATAATCTTATATGTATATAATTGTTTATAATATATACAAAATGTTGATTATTCTTTGACATCCTCAAAAAATCTATTTTTTATTATATCAAAGTGAGTTCATACTTTTAAAGTTCACCTAGTTTTAGATTTTTTTAACAAATGAGTCAGACCATTTGAGAGAATCTAATTTTGGTCTCAGAGCTTTTGGTTAGGTTATCATTATTATCTATATCAATATCAAACTCGTTATCATTATATTCAAAAGTTGTCATAGTGTTATTTTATTTATATTTAAAATTTGTAAATATATAATAATTTTAATTTTTTAAAAATTTATATAATATGAAGTACAAAGTGACATCTCACAAATTAATAAATAAAAAAAATATGTATAACTATCTAACCTATAGCTCAGAATAGATAGTAAAATAGAGCATACATTTTACAATCAATAGTAGATAACATAGAAGTGGAGAGAGAGAGAGAGAGGACTTAGGAGAGCAAATGAATTTAATAAGAATTAAAATATTTCAACTATTTATTTATAGGAAATTTTTATATTGATATAATATAAATATTTTTTTATTTTTTTAAATAAAAATAGGCATAAGTCTGATAGCCATTAGATTTTCTACCTATTTCCATTGGAATGAAATCTGAGAACTACAAATAAAATCAATTATTTTATTTTTTTTATGTGACATGGAAAGTGATAATTGTGGCCTGTTACTTTCCATGTTGGCACTCATTACATTAAAATTTAATGGCTATTGGGTCGCAGTTGCATAGTTGAGAGATAACAAGGTAAGGGCTGGTTTTAAAAAATCTCAAATGCATAGTGCATGACCCATTTTTCATGAACCATGTCTAATCACGGGTCACCGTGCCTATGGACCATGCCAAATGGTCAGTAATGTGAGTCATTCCTAGCCCAATATGATGCATAGTTTTTTCCATCCCAGCATACATGAGCCATGCCGATTGCTAGCATGTCCCTAGTCTAGGCACGTTACCTTATCATGTGGTTTCAGGTTGGGCATGACTAGTTTAGGTCTTGTCTGTGCCATGCCCATGCCACCCAACCCACCTAACACATCTATAAGTCATCTTTAACCAACACAAAATACTTTTTTTTGCCTTGAGAATGTGTAGGCATGGATCCACACATGTTTGTGTGAATCAACTTTAACATACTCCTAACCCTCCAAGTGATCCCTTCTGGAAAAGATTGTCCATTATCTTTGTTGAAAGTACACCTTTCATATACTCCATTATTTTCTTCAATGTCATTGGATAATTCAACTCCCATCCTCATATGACAAATCAACTTCAAGCTATTGAAGTTTTAATGCCTAAATCTTGTATACATAACCAAGTTTTTTGTCTTCCACTCTCATTGTTATATTATCAATTTTATTGAGGACAAGTATAAAGATTCGGCTTTTCTTTATTTTTATCTTGTTCTGTATGTGGTATGCTCTTTGTCATAGATGATGCATAAATTTTCTTCAAAATGAAGTTTGTTACCATTCTGAACAAGCTATCCCACACTTTTTAAATTTTGTTTGAGGGCGAGTGTAAAAAGAACTTTGTTGACAAACTTAATTCTTGCTTCATTCTAAATGCCAACTGTGCCTTTACCATTGATATTTACCCAAAATACTTTTAACTTTTGAGTTATGATGAAGCCTATTATGATAGTGTTTGTATGAACATTTCTAATGATTAATACTAAATTATATAAATTTAATTAATTGAATACAACATGAAAACTTTCAAGTTGATCAATCATTATAAGACTATTCTCACCCAAACACATATTTCATAAGTGATCAATCATCCTTGTATTATTCTCACTCAAAATATTTTTAACCGTTGAGTAATATTGAGGCCCAATATAATAGCACTTGCAAGGTCATTTTTGATAATTAATACCAAATTATAAAAATTAATATAATTGAATGCAATGTAGGGACTTTCAAAGTGATCAAGCAACCTAATATTATTTTCACCCACACCTTATTAAATTAAGAGTTCTAACAAGATCTAATTTATTAGTATTAGTATGATTATATCATATAATTAATATCAAACTACGTGAATTAAAATAAGGGAAGTAGATACAGATTTCAAAGGCAACCAATCATCCAATATACCCTTGTCACTCAAAATATGTTTAACTTAGAAATTATAATGAGATCCAATGTACTGCTACTATTTGTATGATTATTTTGGGCAATTCATAGAAAAATATATTAATCAAAATAAATAAAAATAACAAGAAGACTTCCAAGGTGACTAATCGTCTAAATATTATTGTCATTTAAGTACATTTAAATTCAGAGTTCTAATGAGATATGATGTATTAATGCTGATACAATCACAAATTATATAGATTAAAATAAAAGAATTAGACATAAAAAATCCAAAGATGATAAATCATCCAAGTACTATTCTAACTAAAAATACTTTTAACTTATGAGTTATAATGAGGTAAATTTAATAGTGTAATATCATTTTCGACAATAGATACCAAATTATACAAATTAAAATAATTAAATGTAACACAAGGTTTTTGAAGGTAAAAAATCATCATGGTATTATTCTCACTCAAATAACTTAAAATTTAGAATTCTAATGAGATCCCATATATTAGTATTGGTATGATTGCAAATAATGATTAATATTAAAATATATAAATTAAAATAAGAAAATTCTACATGAATATTTCAAAAGTGGTATCATACAAGTACTATTCTCACCAAAAATATTTTTAACTTATAAGTTAAAATACTACCCAAAAAAATAGTGTCTATATGATCATTTCTAAAAAATAATAATACATTATATATATTAAAATAATTGAATACAACACAATAACTTCTAAGGTGATCAATCATTCTAATACTATACTCACACAAATACTTCTAAATTCAAAGTTCTAGTAATATCTTGTGTATTAGTATTGATATGATCACATATAAAGATCAATATCACTCAAATACATATAACTTTTGAGTTATAAGAAAGCTTGGTGTAATAGTATTTGTATGATTATTTCTGACAATTAATACAATTATATAAATTAAAATGATGGAACACAATGTGATGACTTTTTAGATAATCACTCAATCTAGTACTATTCTTACCCAACCACCTTTAAATTAAAAATATTATTGAGATATTTTTTGTTAGTGTTGGTATGATCTCATCCAATAATTGATATGAAACTACATAAATTAAAATAAGACAATTGAAAATAAATTTTGAAAGTGATCAATCATCCTAGTATTATTTTCGACCAAAATAATTTAACTTATGAGGTATAATAAAACCTGGTATAATAGTAATTCTATCATAATTTTATAGAATTAGTAACAAATTATATAAATTAAAATATTAAAATGCAACATAAAAACTTTCAAGGTGATTAATTATTAAAGTATTATGCTCACCAAATTACTTTTAACTTTATTATTATAACGAGTCCTAGTATATTATTATATATTTGTATGATCATTTTCAACAATAAGTAGCAAATTATATAAATTAAAATAATTAGAAGTAACCTAAATATTTCCAAGGTGTTTAACCATCCCAATATTATTCTCGGCTAATTATTTTTAAAAGTAGAGTTTTAATGAGATCTAGTATATTAGTGTCGGTAAAATCTCATCCAATTATTAATATCAAACTAAGCAAATTAAAATATGAGAAATGAATATGAAGATTTTAAATGTGATCAATCATCCAAGTACTATTCTCAATTATAATACTTTTAAATTATAAATTATAATTATACTCACTGTATTAGTATCTATCTGATCATTTATGATAACATATACCAAATTATATTGATTAAAATAATTGAATACAATTAGAGAACTTTTAGAAGCTAATTAATCATCATAATACTATTCTCGCTCAAACTCCTATAAATTCTAAGTTTTAATGAGAACTATTTTATTAGTGTTGGTATGATTGTATCAAATAGTTAATATCAAACTATATAAATTAAAATAAAAGAATTTAACACAAATTTCAAATATGAACAATCATCCAAGTATTATTATCATCCAAAATATTTTAATTTATGAGTTATTATGAGATGGGTATACTAATGTCTATATGATAATTTTCAACGATTAATACTCATATAAATTAAAATAATTGAATACAATGTCAGAACTTTCAAGTTTACCAATCATCCTAGTACTATTGTCAGTCAAATACCCTTAAATTCATTATTTTAATGAGATTTTGTTTATTAGTGTTGGTATAATCACATATAATAATTAATATCAAACTATATAAATTAAAATAAGAGAATTGAATATTAATTTCAAAGGTAGTCAATCATCAAAATTCTTGCCTAAATACTTTTAACTTATAAGTTATAATGAGACCGGATATAATAATGTTTTTATGATTAATTCTGATAATGAAAACAAAATTATATAAATTAAAATAATTGAAAGCAATACAAGGACTTCCAAGGTGATCAATCATCCTAGTATTATTCTTATCAAAATAATTTAAATTTCAAAAATATAAAGAGATTTGATGTATTAATGTTGTTATGTTCAAATCCAATAATTAATATCAAATTACATATATTATAATATGAGAATTCAAATGAACATTTAAATTGTGACCAATCATCCAAGTACTATTTTTACCAAATTACTTTTAGCTTAGGAGTTATAATGAGATTTGATATATTTTTGTGTGTGTGATCATTTCTAACAATTAATAATAAATTATATAAATAAAAATATTTTGATGCAACATGAGGAGTTTTAATGTGATCAATTTTTGCAATATTATTCTTGCTCAAATATCTTTAAATTCTAAGTTCTAATGAGTTGTTGTATATTAGTGTTGATAATTCACATCTACTAATTTATATCAAACTACATAAATTAAAATATGAAAATTGAATAGGAAGATTACCAAGGTGATCAATCATCTAGTTCTTATTCTTGGCAAAATACTTTTAACTTATGAGTTATAATGATGCCTAATGTAACAATATATGTATGATTATTTTTGATAATTAATACCAAATTATATAATTAAAAATAATCGAATGCAACACATAGAAATTCAAGGTAATCAATCATCACAGTGTTGTTCTTGTCAAACACCTTTAAATTTAATGTTTTAATGAGATCTAATTTATTAGTACTAATATAATTATATAAAATAATTAATATCAATGATTCGAAGAGAGGAAAGATCATGTTGATCAGGCATGTTCTCACCTCACTCCCTCTTTATCTTATTTAGGTGGTCAGACCCACTTTGACAGTGATCAAGGTGATGGAAAGACTTATGTCTAAGTTTTTATGGGGTCATAAAAAAGATTTAAGGCATGTTAGGTGGACGAGATGGGTGAACCTTTGCAAGCAATGTGATGATCAAGTAGACCCTCCTTAATAGGTTTTTGAGGGATATGTACTATGGTTCGGGCTTTTCCGATATGAGGAAGAGATACTCCGACACACCAATGTTGAAAAGAATAAAGAAAGAGAGTGTCAAAATTAAGTAGTACATGGTGCGGAAGGTTTGGGAGTGGTGACATATCATTTTGTCAAGATAAGAGGGCCGATGAGAAGAAGCTTTAGCTCATTAGGAGCCTCAAGTCCCCCCTGAAACTTTGGTTAAAGAGTTTCTTAGGGGTAGTGACAATGACCTAGAGAAGTTTCAAGAGACGCTCCCACTTATATTGGTGGAATGGATTGTAAGATCAGGAAAGGTCAGGTGGACAATCTGGTCTAACTTCCTAACAGGGGACCTTTCAGCTTCAAGTCGGCCTAGGATGTGGTACATTCCAGGGGCGAATTGACATTGGATCATATTGGAATATGGCACAAGCATATTTCTGTTAAGATATCTTTTATAGAATGGTGCTTAGTTAATCAATTCATCCTGATAGATGTAATTATTAAGAAAAATGGCTATGGCCTGGTATCTAAATACATCAACTGCCTAAAGAAGGAGATGAATATTCACCTTATGCTTCACTGTGAGGATTCCCAATGAGTATGGCTAAAATATTTTTTTTAGTCTGAATACTCTATATATACTACACAATAAAACAATCAATGAAGCTTGAAAAATCTTTGAACTTGAAGATCATGGATAATTTACCCTGGATCGAGATGTACACAGCTCTTTTGATTATGTGATAGATTTGGAAGGAGCGTAATGATATTAGATTTAGAAACTTACACATCTCAGCAGACATAGTTATTTTTTGGGTTGATGAGCATATCGAGACAATTCTATAGTCCTACAGACCGAAAGTTAAGAGATTAGGAGCACTCACACTTATTTAACCTTGTTAGTGATGCTTTGTGTGATTTTTTCTATTTTATAGGTTAGGTATCACGGCAGCATGGACTTGATGTGGGGAGTAGTCCAAATCACCCATGCATGTTATACTTTTATCATTATGGGTGCTTATTAGCTCATGATGTGGCATTGCAGGCATAGATTTTTTATGGATGGTGCTGGATCTTCTTGGGTTTAGATTGTGGTGTAGAGTGATGGGGAGTTTACGTTGGAGATTTGGATCTGCAAAGTTATATTTTTTATTTTCTATTAGCCATCTTGGGGTTGTATGTTAGTCATATATCTATTATGGCACCCTATTTGTTTTCGTTGTTTTTTTTATTCTCGAGATGGCTCACTTCAGTCATATTTTTCTTTCGGCCCCTATTAAGCCTCAGGGTGTTTAGGATTTGGTGTGTTTGGTTTTTCGGTCCGCCTTGCCTTATATGTAACATTGTGTGCATATATATATATTGAGGTGTGTTTTGATCAATTTTTTCAATAAATATCAAATTATATAAATTAAAATAATTAAATATAATGTGAGGATTTAGATGTGATCCATCAATTATATATTATTCTTCCCAATTACTTTTAATTTTAGCATTCTAATTAGACCTGATTTATTAGTTTTGGTATGATCACTTTCAAATTTTAATATCAAATACAAATATTAAAATAAAAGAATTCAACATAAAGATTTCAAATGTGATCAATCATACAAATACTATTCTCAACTTAATACTTTTAACATAAAAGTTATAATGAGATCCAATGTACTTATATATGTATGATTGTGTCCAATAATTAATAACTAATTATATAAATTAAAATAAATGTATGAAACCCGAAGACTTCTAAGATGATCAATCATCTTAATATTATTATTTATCAAATACCTATACATTTAAACTTCTAATGAGTTATGGTATGTATATTAGCATTAATATGATCACATCATCACTTTTAAATTCAGAGTTCTAAATAGATCTAATGTATTAGTGTCGATATGCCTATATACAAATATATATATATAACTAAATAAATTAAAATAATAGAATTCAACATGAATATTACAAAGGTAGTCAACATCTAAATACTATCCTCACCCAAACACTTTAAACTTTGGAGTTATAATGAGATCTAATATATTTTTATTTTAATAGTAAATTATATAAATTAGAATAATTAGATGCAACACAAGGACATTCAAGATGATCAATCATCCTAATACTATTCTCACCCAAATACCTTTAAATTCATATTTCTAGTAAGATCTAATATATTAATTTTGGTATGATCACATCCAAAAATTAATATGAAACTACATAAATTGAAAAAAAAAATTGAACATGATGATTACAAAGTTGATCAATCATACAAGGATAATTCTCGCCTAAAAATACTTTGAACTTGTGAGTTATAAAGAAGCACAATTTAATAGCAATTGTATAATTATTTTTGGCAATTAATAGCAAATTATATAAATTAAAATAATTGAATGCAATGTGAGGACTTTCAATGTGATTGTAATAAATCATTCAAATATTTTTATTGCTCAAACATCTTTAACATCAAAGTTCTAATGAGATATTATTTATTACTATTGGTATGATCGCATCAAATAATAAATTAAAATTATATAAATTAAAATAATAGAAATAAATAAGGATTTCAAAAGTGATTAATTATCTAAAATTTATTCTTGAACCAAATACTTTTAACTTATTAGTTATGATGAGGCCCAATATATATAGTGTTTGTATGATCATTTTTGAAAATCAATACTAAATTATATAAAAAAAAGCAAATGAATATAAATTGAGGGCATCCAAGATGATCATTCATCCCAATAATTTTCTTGCCCAAACAACTTTAAATTCGAACTTCTAATAAAATATGGTGTATTAGTGTTAGTATGATCATATCCAATAATTATTATTAAACTAAATAAAGTAAAATAAAAGAATTGAATATGAATATTTCAAATGTAATCAATTATCAAAATATTATTCTCATCCAAAAAAAGTTAATTTCTGAGTTATATTGAGACTTGATATAATAGTATTTGTCTACTTATTTATGACAATTAATTCCAAATTATATAAATTTAAAAAATTGAATTCGATGCAAAGACTTCCAAGGTGATCAATCATCATTATATTATTCAACCCCAAATAACTTTAGATTAAGAGTTCTAATGAGATCTCATGTATTTGTATTGATACAATAACATCTAACAATTAATATCATACTAAATAAATTAAAATAAGAGAATTGAACATGAAGATTTAAAAGGTGATTAATCATCCAAGTACTATTCTTGCCCAAAATACTTTTAAATTAGGAGTTATTGTAAGATCTAGTATAATAGTGTTTGTATGATCATTTTTGACAATTAATGCCAAATTTTCTAAATTAAAATAATCAAATACAACTTGAAGACTTCCAATGTGTTCAATCATTCAAGTATTATTCTTACAATATACCTTTAAATTCAGGGTTCTAATTAGATATGATATATTGGCGTTGGTATGATTGCTTTTAAAAATTAAAATCAAACTATATATATGTGAAAATAAAAGAATTCTAATGAAGATTTTAAAGGTGTTTAATCATCCAACTAATATTCTCAACCAACCAATTTAACTTTGAAGTTATAATGAGATCCAGTATACTTGTGTTTGTATGATCAATGTTAGATAATTAATTATAAATTGTATAAATTAAATTAATTAGATGCAACATGAAGACCTCCAAGATAATCAATCATCCCAATATTATTGTTCACTAAATACCTTTAAATTTAAAGTTGTATTGAGATCTGATGTATTAGTATGTATATGATCGCATATAATAATTAATATCAAACTATATAAATTGAAATAAGATTATTAAACATGTATTTTTAAGGTGATCAATCATCTAAGTATTATTCTTTCATAAAATACTTTTTAACTTATGAATTATCATGAGGTTGGGTGTAATAGTATTTGTATTATTATTTATGACAATTAATATTATATTATATAAATTTAAATAATTTAATGCAATGCGAGGACTTTGAAGGTGATGAATCATCATGGTATTATTCTCACCCAAATAATATTAAATACAAAGTTCTAATAAGATCTCATATATTAGTAATGTTATTATCACATATAATAATTAATATCAAAATACATAAATTAAAATAAGAGAATTCCAAACAAAGATTTCAAAAGTGATGAATTATTCAAGTTTTATTCTCACTAACAACACTTTTAACTTATAAATTATAATGAAGCAAACTATAATAGTGTTTGTATGATCATTTTCGATTAGTACCAAATAATATACACTAAAATAATTAAATACATTACATGTCCTTTCAAGGTAATTAATTATCACCAAATTATACTCACCCAAATAATTTAAAGGAGGCATGTATTATTAGTATTTTTATGATAATTTCCTATTATTAATGTCAAATTATATATATTAAAATAATTAATCAATCATGCTAATACTATTCTCACACAAACAACTTAAAATTAAGGGTTTTAATAAAATCTTATTTGTTAGTGCTGGTATGAAAGTATCTGATAATTAATATCAAACTAAATAAACTAAAATAAAAGAATTGAATATAGATTTCAAAGGTAATCAATCATCCAAGTATTATCCTCACTCGAAATACTATTAACTTATGAATTATAATGAGGTGGAGTATAATAGTATTTTTATGATCATTTTTGATAATTAATTCCAAATTATATAAATTAAAATAATTGAATACAACACAAGGACTTCAAAGGTGATCAATCTTTTCGGTATTATTCTCACCAAAATACTTTTAAATTCAGAATAATAATGAGATCAAATATATTAATGTTAGTATGTTCACATTCAATATTTAATATCAAATTATATATATTATATAAAATATTCTAACATAAAAATTTCAAAAATGATTTATCATGAAGGTACTATCTTTGAATAAATACTTTTAATTTAGGATTTATAATGACATCCAGTGTATTTGTGTTTGTTTGATATTTTTCAATAATTAATAGTAAATTATATAAATTAAAATAATTAGATGCGACACGAGGATATCCAATGTGATAAATCATCACAGTTCTATTCTTATACAAATATCTTTGAATTCATAATTCTAATAAGATCCAATATTTGGTGTTGGTATTATCAAATCCAGTAATTAATATCAAATACATAAATAAAAATAAGAAAATTAAATAAAAATATTTCAAAGATGATCAATCATTAAAGTTCTATTCTCACCCAAAATAATTTTAATTTAGTAGTTATAACAAGAACTACTGTACTACTATTTGTATGATAGTTTCTAACAATTAATAGTAAATTATAAAAATTAAAATAATTGTATTTAATATGAGAAATTCTAAGGTGAACAATCATCATATTTCTATTATTGCCCAAATATTTTTAAATTTAGAGTTCTAATGATATAACATATTAGTGTTGGTATGATCTCATCAAATAATTAATCTGAAGCTATATAGATTAGAATAAGAGAATTGAATATGAATACTTCAAAGTGATCAATCATCTATGTACTATTTTCACCCAAAATATTTTTAACTTTTAAGTTATAATAAGGCCTTGTGTAATAGTATATGTATTATTATTTCTGGTATTTAATATCAGATTATATATAATTAAAATAATTTAATTTAATGCAAAAACATTCAAGGTAAATAATAATCATGATATTGTTCTCACCGAAACAAATTTAAATTTATAATTCTAATAAGATATCAAGTATTAGTGTTGGTATTATTGCATATAGCAATGACTATTAAAATACATAAATTAAAATAAGAAATTTCAACATAAAGATTCTAAAGGCAATCAATCATCCAAGTATTATTCGCAACCAAATTATTTTTAATTTATAAGCTATAATAAGGCTAATAGTCTTTGTATGCTAATTTTTGAAAATTAATACCAAATTATATAAATAAAATAATTGAATACATCAAAAACTTCCAGAGTGGTCAGTCATCCTAGTAATACTCTCACCCAAGCACCTTTAATTTCAGAATTTTTATGATATCTAACATTAGTGTTGATATACTTGCATGTAATATTTAATATGAAATTACATAAATTAAACAAATGAATTGAATACAATGATTTCTTAGGTGATCATTCATCCATTTACTATTCTTGCCAAAAACACTTTTAATTTTTGAGTTATAATGATGCTTATTATAATTATATTTGTATTACCATTTTCAAAAATTAATACCAAATTATATAAATTTAAATACCTAAATGGAACATGATAACTTTGAAGGTGATCAATCATCCAATACTATTCTTGCCCAAATACTTCTAAACTAAGAGTCCTGATAAGATCTAATTTATTAGTGTTGGTAAGATTACATCAAATTATTAATATCATACTACATAAATTAAAAAAAAGAATATAACACAAAGATTTCAATGAAATTGTATTGGCAATTCATGCACTCAAAAGTGAGAACTGATCAATTCTAATTAAATGGATATTTAAGATTGTGAAATCAATCTTACATCTATGGATTTGTTCATTTAATTTATATGATATATGTTAAAATAGTTAGAATTATATTATATTTAAAAGCTAAACAAATATTGAGAGAGAAGAAGAAGAATTGAGAAATTTTAGAAATTTTTTTTTATTACACTTTTATACTTAGGTGATTCATTATTACCCTACGTAGAAGGTCATGGCTTTTATAAAAAAGTATTAACTTTTGTCTTCATCTCTTTAACTTGAGGTCATGACTCTAGAAACTAGTCACGACTCTAGAATGCATCCCAATCTTTTTATAATAGAAAGTCATGACACTAGGCGAAATTCATGACATGAGCCTAATGTCTCTATTACACAAAGTCACAACACTATGAGGTGGACGTGAGTTTATGCACCTGACTACTTGTTCTTCAAAGGTCATGACACTAGAAAAGGGCATGACATGATGAAGGACTAGTGGACTACTCATATTGTTATATACAGCAACACTATGAAATAGTTTTATAGTCATGACATTACCATTGCTATGACAAAACATAACGTTCATATGTCTTAAGTGTTTGCGATATTTTGAGTGCATGCGGTATCAGCCTTCAAATCTCTCATATATCATGTTGTCGTAGTATTGCAATGATAACGAGCATTGGAGGTTGGCCCATAAATAAATCATGGATTTTTCTTCAATATCCATAAGAAAGTTTATCACTAGGATTGAGTATCATAAGATTTATAAATAATAGAGCAACTTCAAGTAGACATGTCGCCAATCATAATAGGGTTTGAATTTTGCAACTAAGCTCTTGGATCATTGGATATTTGTCTTCATTTATGTGGTGAATATAAGTATTTTTTACATCATAGCGAAAACAAAATCTTTGGGTTTCCTCCCAAGTAATGCTATATTTAACTTTCATACTTAGATTATTGAAACTACTTTTCTTATATCAAAAATCAATAATATTTATGTTAGCTTTTTAGTATACTATTTTACCTCTTTTTTGTTTGTTTTTTATTTTGGTCTTGCTTCAGCTACACTTGTTACCTAGGCCTTTCTTTGATGGATATTGTGTATTTATTGAATTCCACAACTTCTTCTTCTATGATAACTTGTCCATTTTCTTTCTAGATCCTCAAAGTCTTGGCACTGAGTATAGTCATTCCTTTTCCTTAAATTTTTTCTTTACCATTTTCTTCATGGATCTCCAAAATCATAGTACTTGGTACAATCATGGCTTCGTCATGAAGTTTTTTCTTGCCCTTTTCATTCTATAACTCTAAATTCATAGTGTTATGATATGCCTATGCATAGCCATGGCTTTGTATTTAATTTTCTAATAGACTAATTCATTATGTATCACTAAAGTCATGATGCTGGCATAATCAAGACTTTAATTTTAAGCTTTCCTTAGTCATTTTCATTTTGTAACACTGGTCATAGCATTTTGCAAGCCGTGATTTTGCTAACAAACTTTCTTTGGTCATTTTCATTTTTTAACAACAAAGTCATAGTGCTAGGCATATCCATAAATTTATCTTTGATTGTCCTTCATATGATTTCATACTTAGTCTTTTCTTTCTCCATAGTTCCCTTAGGTTCCTTGAAGATGTCAATAAAAGATTCGTTCAAGGTCTTGCCTTTGATTGGCTCCTATATCCATAACTCAATGCGACCTCATAGTAGTCATCTTCCTCTATTTCTTCATTTTTTATAATTCTAAAATAGTTCTTTCTCTTCATATTTCTTATCGTAATCATTATCACAACTCAAAAAATTATTCTACTACTTTATCTCCTTTATTTTTATATGGCTAATGGTCTTAAACAAAATACTTCTATCAAAAATCCACTTTCTGTTGCATTGAGTTATGGAAGAGTTTGTCTATTATTCAAAAATATGTTTCATCATTGTCTAGACCCTCAAAATATAATAAGGATTAAACTTTATTTGTTTCTTGCTAACACAGTGAGTGAATTCTTCATTCTTGATATCGATAAGGACTTATCTCATGGTCAAAATGGTTATCCTTATATTAATGGTGTATAGTTATCTTGTAATCCATTATAATGAAATCCACTAGAAAAATAAAGATATCCACCTTAACTAATACATCTTAGATAATTTCATCTAGGTGCTTGATAGCTTGATCAACTATTTGAAGTGAGAGATATTGGAGTAATTTTTCCAAAATTCAATTTTTGTGTAATTGATAGGAGCATCAAATTGATAATCTCAAATCACATAATACTTTTTTGAAAGATATGATCTTCAATTGTGCAAGGTATAGCAAAACTTCTAGGTACCTTTAATTTTCTTGGAAATTTTTTTGAATAATTGTACTACACTTCATGGTCTTATTCATGGTTTCGTATATCTCTTAATTTTTTTTATTGCTTATTATATTTTTATCAACTAAACAAAGTTTGATATTTGTGTTATTTCATTTACAAATGGATTGTTCACTTTTAATTTTAAAAATATATTAAAAATATTCTCAAAGTATTCATCTAATTTCTACTTTCTAATTCAGTGTGGAAATAGAAGGTTTAATTGAAAAATTACTCTTAGCTTCATTCTGATTCATATCTTTATCTACATAGTTATGGATAGACACAAATCACTCTACTTTTTCTATTTTTTATTTTTGCATCTTCATGTAAAATTTAGGCTTGTACTTCTTCTAGAGTCACAGCTTTGTTAGGTATCATGATATCATATTCTGTATTCTTCTAGTTCTCTTTAGTAAGGACCATGCCTTTTTAGAAAATTTCTATATGGGCCATGAAATTTGGGAAAGTAACAGTACTATAACTTCCAAAAAGGTTTAGAATCCTCTTGTTCTACCTTATAGCTCTTTCCCACTTCTAAACAATATAGATGAGCAATTTTTTTGATTTACTTCATTATTACTTGGTAGTTTATTTATTCAATTTTTCTTCATGGATAATACTAATTGTCCAATTTGATTCTTTATATTTCTTATTATTAAACTTATTTTATCTATTCTTGCTTTAAGCACCCCTATCAAATTTTTTTGGATACGATCCACTTTTTCAATCTGCTAAGATAACATGCATATCTTATTCTAAATTTGACTTGTATTTTTTTCATGCTAGTTGACAATTAAAAGTTGAGCTTCCTTGATTATTATAGCTCACCTAGAGGTGTCAACGAGGCCGGGTGACCCAGGCTTGGCCCGAGCATGACTTGGTTCAGTAGTGCCTAGCCCCACATGACACAATTTGGAACCATGTCTGGTCCAAGGCCTTGCTACCCTAAGGCATGGTTCATGCCATGCCGGGGCAACGCAAGTCGTGCCTTGTGTTGGGCTAGGCACTACCTATGTGCCTGGGGAGATGGCATGGTCCACTAGCATGAGGACCCATGACTAGCTAAGGGTCATAGGTCAACTCCCATCGAGTGCCCACTAGATGGGGAGAATAATTATTTTTTTTAAAAACCAGCCACATAAGACAAATCTTGCTTATGTAGCTGATTGTAATTAATCAGCATGTAAGCAGGTCACCTATCTTGTTTTATGGATTCCACGGGGATGGTATGCCACTATATGGCATGTCCCTACACTCGTCTTTCCATCATGCCTTACTTGTTTGGCTAAATGATTTACATGTCATGCCTATCATGATAGGAGAATCGTTCCTTATTATGTTTGGCATGACAAAGTGGCATTATCATGCCTAGCAAAAATGGGTCATGCTAGCACAGCATGACCCATTTTACACCTCTAAGCTCGTTGATAAATGGAATCCAAGTCCACTGATTCATATGGATGTTAAATATCAATCTTTCCTGATACTCTTGTCTTTTCCTCTTGGATATCAAGTTTCCTTAAAAGAACTTACATCTTTACTTCTATTTTGATGAACCAATCCAAGTCAAAAATTCTAATTTGTTTTATACCAAATGAATGATCTATTGAAGATTGATAGTTATTTTTTGCTTGCTCCTCAAACAAATGATAACCCTCCTATAAAAATTTATTTATAATTGATCCTCTAATAACTATATCAATCATTGACTATGTTGAAAATATCTCCTCATCAACTCCTTAAAACAATCTCTAACATTATTTAGTGTGTCATGCTCCTCTTTCCAGAGTTAGATTATATTGATCCATAATTGAGATGTAATTTGGGATAGAAAGTATTTATTGAGAAAGACTCTCACTAGTTTATTTCAACTCTCAATGGAGCCCCAAGGTAAATACTAACCAACTCAATACCTTATTATCTAATGAAAATGAAAAAAAAAGTAACCTTAATGCATCCATACT
Organism: Sapria himalayana; assembly: GCA_029783825.1. Lineage (NCBI taxonomy): Eukaryota > Viridiplantae > Streptophyta > Magnoliopsida > Malpighiales > Rafflesiaceae > Sapria > Sapria himalayana. The sequence goes on from JAREIK010000088.1 coordinate 12,224,988, forward strand.
AACTCCATTTATTTTTACTTTGCTGCATAGCTCAAGAAATATTACATGTCCATTATATATGATCCTTCGATGCCCTTACATAGTATTAGTATTGCTAAGCATAGTTATAAGACTTGGTTTCAATTCAAGTGGTTCATTTCAACTAGTTATAATCAAATACTTGAATAACTATCAATAATCATGAGACCCCAATAGTTTCAAAATGTATGATGGTGGATGAGCTATTGGATAGCTTCCTCATTACCATATTGGGGCTCTCTAGTACTACTAAAATTATTTACGAAGTCTTTATTAGCTCTATGTCAAGCTATCATTCTTCTAGTTCTTTTAATTTCTATGTCCAGAGGGATTAGCTAATATTGAAGTTTCATCTCACAAAATGATGCTTAATAGAGAAAAAATAATAATTAAAATGATAAAAGCAAAAAACCAAAATTTAATATGACTTAGCATATAGATTCGAGAATATGTATCAAACTCAACATTTTTCAAACTAATAAAAAGGAATTATTCTTTAACAAGGCTATTTATGCCAACTCATATTGATTAATCAAACTAAACAATCTTACTCAATGATACTAAAAGTTTGATATGACTTTGTGATGAAACCTAATTTTATTTGTATGATAATATCTGGAAAGCTCATTAATGAGAGCATAACATCAATAAAGATTAATAGATGCATATGTTGTATAAGTAGTCAAGAAGATTTTCATCCAGATATTAGTCTCATAGTGCTTATATTGGTAGTGTACTTATTTAATAGTGAGAACTCATTTCTACTAACTGAATATATAAATTATGGGACACAATCTTAGATGCATAGGTTTATTTATTTAATTTATATGATGTATATTTAAATGAGCTTGAATTATATTAAGTTTGGATACAAGAAAAAGGTTGGGGTGTTGTGTAATGACTCCTTGACCTAATAGCAAATAAGGTGATTGTTACTATTTAGCACATCGAATGATGGTTTTCTCATAAATGTTCCCTTGGTACATTATCACTAATATAATAAATTAATTTTTCTCAAGTATCATTTATAATGTCATACCTATTTGGCAACTTCCTTAAATTCTCTTAATTATTACTTCACATGCATACTCTTATTTATCAACTTCAGGTGTCAAAATGACCAAGGATTGGTGTGATTTATAAATATTTATACTTTTAGCTTCATATGTGTAATACTCACACAATTAATATATGCTTTCCTCGAGTTTCAATAGTGAGAATCATATGAGCCAAAGTAATGTTGGAGGGCTATCACCACCATGTGTGTCACACTTTTAGCTTCATAAGTATCACTTCTAATGATTAACATACCCAAATTTTAGATTTTAATGCATAAATGTATCTTATGCATTATAGTTAGAAAGTTTATCACTTTGATATCAGCTGCATAAGTGAGTCTCATAGTTTATCAATTATCTTCTATCATTACAATCTCATAGAAACCTACTAATAGTCAAAACCCTAGTTCAAGTTCTATTTATTCACTCATTCATTAATATCCATAATATAATATAAATCAAACACAATAATTAATGAAAAGCCATTTTCACCTCACATAAATAAATTTATACAAACCCTAGACTAAATGTTATTTTGATAAAAACTTATAAAAATCCCAATTAGCTAAGTTAATTTCTCTAGCTATATGAGCTTTTTCCATTGCTAAAACAGAATAACAATGGATTAATGATGGAAATTATCCCAAGCTTAAGTATTTATCACAAAATATTAACGAGGAAAAAAATTCCCGAGCAAATTATTTAATGATAGAAAATTCCCTAGCAAATTTTTTAATGACAAAAAATTTTCTAGCTAATTATATTTTTCACCTTGATATTTTTAATCATAATTAAAAATAATAATTAATAATTTTCGACTAAATACACACAGAAACATCTCTAGCTAAATTAGCGAGGGAAAAATCCCTAGCTATTTTCATTACAAATCAATTTTCACAATTTTATTTTTTTATAAAAAATTTGATTACATATTTTTAATATTTTATATTAAATTTAATAAAAACATATATTATAAACTATTTTTTATAATTAATAAAAACTAAAAATAATTTAGAAATAATTATGATACAAAAGTTACATGGTTAAAACAAAAATATATATGTATATAATCATTTAAAACTAAATTATCATCTTCATCATTAACTTGTGCATGACTCTCCTACATGGGTACTCTACTAGAATTCGGTGTGTTATCTGTCTCATCAAGGCCACTAATTGTTATTCCATATAGGTCTTCTGTTATTGCATTATATTTTTCATTTCTTTCATCTCATCATTCACTTGTTTCATTTCCTACATATATACATCAATTCAAACTTAAACGATATGAAGGATGACGACGTATTAATTTAGCAAAAATTATAGATATGACCATAACTTATATAACATTTACAACAATGCATGATGAATATTGACTAAAAGAATTATGGAGTTTTGTGACACATATATAGCATTTACTAATCATTGTGCACAATATTATCCATTAAAACAAATATTGACACTGACAATAATATTGATGCTATCTGGTGTCTTTTTCTTCCTACAATATCAACATTATATAAATAATATTTTGTAGTTTACATATCTGTAACATACCACAAATCTCCTAAATGACACCAAGAGTGGACAAGTGTCACTCAAAAATACACACCAAAGTTTCTGTCAACTTTTTTAGCATCTCGCCCTTTCACACTATTGTGCATGCCTAGTGTGCACAATATGAGTTATGATTTGGTACAAAGCAAGGGGCAAAAAATTGCTAATTTATGCACCCCTCAATTGAAATGAAACAACTAGTGATACCAAGGCCATAATGGCACAATCAGCACCTTCATTTTTCCCAAATAAAAATAGTTACAGTGCAGCTATCACCAAGGGCAGTGCACACGTGCACTATGCTATTATAGTGCACATGTAGACTATGTTGTTATAATGCACATGTTCTATTAACACTCAAAAAAAATAAAAAAATTTGCAGATTATCCGATGGATCAATTGCATCAAAAAAAACATAACTAACCTCCACATTTCCTATAATGGGAGAAATATGTAGATGGCTATGAAGCAAATGGATGATTGCTTCATAGTCATCTGCAAATTGATGATTGACCCATTTTTGGTTAAAGAAAGTTATGTGCAATATAAAATAACATAATAATAATGTTTTCCCCAGTAAATCATAAGAAAAAGGAATGTCCGACATCCACATTTTAGTTCATTGCCAAGGGAGCTTACTGCAATCGAAGAGCACCAACTTGATCAGAGAAGTGCCGCACCTCTAATTTAGTTTTTAGGTTGAAACCAGTGGATGATGCATTTGCACAATCAAATAACATATACTATTTCACAAGAGCAAGGCGCACATCGATCGCTCTCAATAGTTCTTACCTACAAAAAAAAGGTAACACTGATGCTTAATAAAAATCAATGAACATATACATACACTTCTCAAGTTATTTAATGTGTGGAAGAACAGAACCTCCAGCTATTAGCTATGGCCTCTGGATAATTTCTGATATGGATAATCGTGATTGTGTAGATGTCATTTCTATATGGAATTAGACATCAACGTTGAGCCAGCTTTGTGCACAAATAGAGAAATCAACTAAAATGGACTCATCACAAAGTATATCTATTGTCTTTAGTCCTAGAACATTTACTACAATTAGTAATAGTCAATACTAAAATATTTTTTTTTCAAAATTTTGGCTATTTATTGGTGCATTATGAGGTTCAATTGCATCATTAAACATACAACACCCACTCCAATTGTCCGGTATTTTTTTTCTTGGAGATGGTGTTTGTGCATCTGAATATGCATTAAAATGGAATATTTGGTTGAGAATGACCATTTGGGAATTATTTTAGTTCAGGAGTAAGCTTGAAGTCTTCTAGAATGCCACTGATTGCTTTGTAAAGGTTGACGGCTCTAGACTTCACACTGTCCAAGTTGAGTTGTTGCTGTACCACTTGGTTGAGCCTCTCTGTAGCAGCAACTTTCTAGGGGTTTTGCTACTGTTGCTCTAGCAAGGCAACTGTTATTGTGTGAATTTTTGTGCTCGCTACAAAATGAATGTAAATGTAATGCAAGTGTTGTGTACATTTAATTTTTTAGAAATATAATTTATTGATGAAGGTGAAGTGCGCAAGATGCTTGCAAGAACTCACCCACTCGAGTATTGATTCCCACTTCGGTCCCACAATGCTGTGCTCCGAAAGTCATAATTATTTCCTTGATATCATTTTGATATAATTTTGATCAAGGAAACACTATAAAAAAACCATTTGTTTGTAAAGAAGCTTTTAATCATTCAGTGTAGATGCTCCATAGATGATCTCAATTAGTTCCATCATGATTGAAGCTTGACGAGTCTTATGGCCAAAATCTTAGCTGGTAGATTCTAGTTTGGGAGAAATGAACTGAGAGAGTGAGTGAGAGAGAGAGAGAGAGATATAGAGAGAGAGAGACCTGTTATAAATGAGAGTGAGGTGGCCAAGCAATTCGCCAGCATTTTTGCTAGAACTATCCATGGCTACCATCCAGGATCTCTGTTCGCTACAAGCATTCTCTAGGACTACGTTTAAGGATGAACAAGACATGGAATAAAAAAAACATAATAATAATTGTTTTTTTGTGGGAGAAGAATATTATGGCACAACTGCTTTGTTTGGGAGAGTGAGGTTGCCTACGCATGAGAACTAAAACTTGGTCAGATTTTGAAGCGTTTCACCCTTTGTTTCTCCTCCTTCAATCTCATAAAAATCTAACTCACCCTTCTTCCCACCATATTGGTTGATTCACATTCTTTCTCCACCACATGTTACATACACAAATTCAACAACAAAATCTAGAAGGGACACATACAAGTAATATGAGGAATGAGGAAATAGAAAAACAAGCATGCATATTACAACAGTAATGGTGAATGAAGTATGAGCAAAATGAGAGTCATGCCCCCAAACTCTAAAATTAACAATAAGTCTTGCATCTCTATCTTACTTATGGAGCTCCTAGGGAGTATGGATTTCATCTATAAGATTTGGTAGCTACATTGTGGCTTTGTTTGTTTTGTGGAGAGAGAAGAAGAATGAGTGGTATTTGAAATTTTTCTTTCTACCACTTTTTACTTTGGAAATTCTATATCACACTTTGTAGGAAGTCATGGCTTTTAGAAGAAAGTTATAACTTTGACCATTATCTCTTAAGTTTGAAGTTGCCACTCTAGAAAATAGTCATGACTTTAGAATGTACCCCAATCTTTTTATATCACTAAGTCACGACACTTTGAAATGATCATGAATTGGGCCTATTGTGTATATAACACAAAGTCATGACATTGTGTAGTGGTATCAGTTTTTCATTGTTTATTTTCTTATTCTTTATAATGGACCATGGTGCTGGGAAAGGTCGTAACAAAGTGAAGTGCCTCTCATATTGTTATATGGTTGTGATACGATAAATATATATATCATTAGTATTGGTCTTTCTTGATCATTATATGGTCACATCATTGGAAAATAGTCACTGTACTAAGAAGAGATCACGTGTGTATTCTATGGCCATGCTACTAGGAAATGACTACAACACAAAGTTCTTTCATATTTCTAAGTGTTCGTGGCATTGTTAGTGGATGTGATATTTTCTTTCAACTCTCTCTTATATCATGTCAATGTGGTACTAAAAGGATGCTATGACACTAGCAATTAGCCCGTCATAAAATTCATGACTTTTCCTTCTTTTGAGTACAAGAGTTGCAGCCTTAAGGAATAGTCACACACAAGTAATATACTCTATAATATTTAGTTATAACTCTATGATAATATTACAACCTCAAAGAATATGTCACATAGTAGGAGAATTATACTACTGAGTTGGTGATGTTATGACTTACAAAGATTGACACAACAATTGGAAAGAATTTCAACCAAGAATTAATATCAAAACTATGCAAGGTTCTATATTCTACCCCATCAGTTAAACACCTCCAAAAACATCTCAATTTCATAACCATTCATCAAAGCCCACCAAAACTCTAAAGTCATAAAATCAATTTATAATTACTCTATTTTTACTCTTACATGTTATAATAAATTATCAAAATACATAAGAATATTCAGTAGTTTGAACATGAAATAAATTTGCTTACTAAAATAATTATTCATCCCAAGTAATAACTTTCCCCATTGAAATAAAAATTCTTCAGCAACTCTAAAAAATTTTATGACTAAGTTTAAGTATTGTAAGGTATAAAAAAATCGAGCAGCTTCAAGCGAATATGTTGATAGTCATGGCAGTATTTGAGTTCCTTGACTATACTCATAAATCAGTAGATGTGTACATTCATTTATGTATTTGATATAGGTGTTTATTATATTACACGTGGATAAAAAACCTTAAGTGACTACCCAAGTAGCATTACATTTAATGTCTATAGTTAGACCATAAAAACTATCTTTTCTCCATCAGAGATCTCTAATGTACATGCTAGCTTCTCAGTATAATGTTTTACCCATTTATTATTTATTTCTTTCTTTGTTCTTGCTTCAGCTACACTTATTTCTTGGTCCTTTTCTTCATTGAATGTCATGACTTTAGTGAATTTTATAGCTTTTTATTTTGTGTTGGCTTTGCTTTTTCTTCCTAGATCACCAATGTCATAGTATTGAGTATAGCCATGACTTTGCCTTTAAATTTTTCCTTGTTGTTTTCGTCCTAGATTTTTAAAGCTACATTAGTGAGTACAGGCATCCAACCATAGTTTATTTTGTACTTTCTATTAAGTAACTTCAAAGTTATGATGATGTACATGTCCTAAAGTTATGATGATGACTTTATTTTCAAGCTTTTATATGCCATTTTCATTTTGTAACACCAAGGTCATAGTATTATGCACAACCATGACTTTGTCTTCAAATTTTCTTTGACCATTATTATTATGTAACACCAACATTATAATGTTGTATAAAATCATGACCTTGTCTTTGATTAGCTTTCTATGATTTCTATCGCAATCATCTTTCTTCATTATTCCCTCAGCTTTTTAAAGTGGTCAACATAAGATTTCTATGAGGTGCCATTTTTGAAAAATGTCACGACCTCATAGTAGTCATCTTACTATGTTTCCTCATTTTTCCAACTCTAAAATTATTTTTCATCTTCACAATTTTCATCTTACAAATTATTTTCAAAATTTCAACTCTAAAATTATTTTCCAACTCATAGTAGTCAGCTTTTAAAGGTCCAATGTTATTCTTCTATTTCATCTTCTTCATCTTTATCTGAACATCAATTTTCTACATATGTATGAGTGAGCATCATGTTTTATCTGTCACCATCTAATATTATAATCTCATACAAATCAACTGATAATCAAAACTATGATTCAAGTTATAATTATTTACTCATCCATTAATATCTATAATACAATATAAATCAAATACATTTATTAATGAAACCTCATTATCACATAAATAAATTTATACAACATTATACCACAATTAATTTTGATAAAAATTCTCAAATCTACCTTAGAGAATGGGGTTTGATAGTTATTCCTCCAACTCTTGAGATTAGCATTTAAACTTTCATCCATTGCTTGCTTATATAGCCCTAAGAGTGTGTGAAGTTCACCTCTAGGATTTGGTATCTAAAATGTCTCTTTGCTAGTTGGTGGGGATAGAAGAAGAAGAAGAATGATATATATTTGAGTTTTCTTTTTCTTTTACTTTTATATTTGGGTGATTCTATATTATTCTAAGTTATAAGTTACAACTTTTAGAATAAAATTGTAACTTTTTCATTTATATTTTAAGCTTGAGGTCTCGATTCAAGAAAATAGCCATGAATCTGGATTGCATCTAAATCATTATATAACATCAAGTTATAGTGTTGGGAAATGACAATGATTTGGGCATAATGTCTTTATAACACAAAGCTGCAATATTGTGAAGTGGATGCTTCTTCATGCACATACTTCTTGTTCTTCATAAAGGGTTGTGGCATAGAAAAAGTCATGGTATGGTGTAGGGCTTCTCATATTATTATATGGTCATTGTGCAATAAAATAGTCATGATATTGACACTGGCCTTTCTTGATTATTGTATGGTAGTGACATTGGGAAATAGCCAGAACAATGAGAATGTCATTCGTGTGTTTCCTATGTTCATGGTGTTTAGAAAAACCCATGACTCAAAAATTGCCTTTCATAATCTAAGTATTTATGGTACTGTGAGTGGATGCAACACTAGTCTTTATTTCTTTCATATATCATGTTGCCACATCACTGCATGGCTGATATGACACTAGCAATTAGTCCGAATATAAAAGTTGTGGATTTGCCTTCCTTTGAAGACAAAGTGTCATGACCTTGGTGAATAGTCATACTTGAGTAATGTCCTTCATAATATTTAGTATCCCATGATTTATAATACTAAATAATTTTCATGATTTTGGCTCGAGTAGTTTTGAATCTATTAATATATGTAGCAAAAAATTCATAGCTTTGGGAAAATATCATGACTCTAACTTGAGTCTTCTAAGTCATATTAAATATAAAGTCACGATATTAGAACATGACTTTAAATTTTAGTATTAGTGAGGTACTTGGTTACACCAAATAATTAATATCATAACCATTTTAATTTTAAGAGATACGTATGGCTATGACTCAAAGATAATATTATAACCATAAAGAATATGTTAAATGGTGAAAGGATCGTGCTAATGAGTTGGTAGGATTATAACAAACAATGATTTTCATGACTAATTGCAAGAGTCTCAACCTAAATTAGACACCAAAACTATGAAAAATTCTATATTCTATCTTCTCAACTAAACACCTTCAAAAACCTATCAATTTCATGAATATTCTTCAAAATTTATCAAAATTCCAAAGTCATGAATTCAGTCAATAATAATTCAATTTACATGACTACACATCATCATAAATCACCATTAAATATAAGAATATTCGATAGTTTGAATTTGGAACAAACTTTAAGAAATTATCATATAATTGTTCATCCCCAAGTAATAATTTCTTTTTCATAACAAAAATTCTTTAATATCTCTAAGAAATTCTATGATTAGGTTCGAGTGTCATATGGTCTAATAATAGTGGAACATCTTCAAGTAGACATGATGAAAATCAAAGTAAAGTTTGAGTTCTATGATTATACTCGTGGGTCATTAGATGTATACATTCATTTATGTGGTGGATATAAGTGATTATTACATCACACATGCAAAAACAAAAAAAAACCTTGTGTAACCTCCCTACTTGTGTTATACTTAATATCCATAGCTAGACCAACAAATTTTCTTTTTTCCATCTAAGTTCTTTGATGTCCATGATAGCTTCCTTAGTATATTATTTTACCTTTCTTCTAGTTTGTTTATTTCTTTAGTCTTGCTTCAACTACATTAGTTCCTTAAAATTTTCCTTTTTTGGATGCCATAACTTAGCGAATTCCATGGTTTCTTCTTCTATGTTTGCTTCAACTTTTTTTTGGATCCCCAAAGTCATGGGGTAAAAATGCCTTTTAGATGTTAAGTGTTGGCATCACATTTAGTATTAGTGGCACTAGCCTTCACTTCTATCATATATCATGTTGTCAAGGTGCTACAAGAATGCCATGACACCAACAATTAGACCATATGTAAAAGTTGTCTTTAATTTTAATTGAAGATAATAGTCATGTTTTAAGAATGGTTATACTTGAGTAATATCTTTTATAATATTTAGTATCCTACATATTTTAATTCTAAATAATTACCATAACTTAAAACTATAGTTTTTTTGTAGCTCAAAAGTCTGAGGATTAGAAAAATGGTGTTGCTCTAACTTTAAACTATTTGGTCAAATTAAAGATAAACTCATAATACTAAAATATGACCACCACATTTAGCACCAAAGTAGTATGTGATTGCTATGTTATAAAATTAATATCATAACCAATTAAATTTTATGAGATAAGTATGGATGTGACTTCATGATGATTTCATAATTATACAGAATATGTCGCATAATAGAATGATTGTATTAATAAGTTAGTAGGGTCATAGCTTACAAAGAATATCACACTCAATTAATTAATATTTTAACTAAAAATTGATGCAAAAACTATGAACAACTTTTTATTCTACTTCATCATCTAAATATTTCTAAAAAACTATCAATTTCATGATCATACATCAAAATTCAACAAAGAATTAAAATATGTGAAATTAATCCATAATTACACTATTTCCACGCATACACATTATCAAAAATCGCTAACATACATAAAATTATTCAATAATTTAAACACTGGACATTCACCTATATCATTTGTGTGAAAGTATAACACTTCATTTATTTGACATGAATAATAAAAGAATTAATAATAATTTATGTTACACATAACACATTATTAAACATATACACTTAATACAGACACACACACACACACACACACACACACACTATGTTTATTAGAAACATTTTTGGAAATTTTTTCATAAGTTATATATATATATATATATATTTAATGTTCTCATACCCATTATCAAGTTAATTTTAATCTTTCTTGTGATTTAATTTTTTAAATTTTATTTTATAATGTTAACGAATGCCTGATAATATTTTTGTTTTTCAAAATACATATTTCAATCCTTTTATATTAAATTTTAATTTTAATTTAACGACATTTCAAAATTTTTTTAATTTCGCTCAAATTAAATTACAAATTGTGTTTAAAATTTTTTAAAACTCCTAAAAATCTAAAAACTATTTTTCCTGAATTTAATTTCTTTAAAATTGAAAAAAAAATAACTTTTACATCCTCATATATATATATATATATATATATATATTTCTTTGGCAAAAATATATATATCAATTCTCAAAATAAATATCCAAATTATTTTGAGAATTAATCAATTAACCCCTAATTATAACAAGCTCTAGATTAAGCTAAAACTAATAAATTATTATAAAAAACCTTTATAATATTGGAGGATTTCAATCATATTTCCGATGCACTTATAAGTACACAAACACAGCATATTCACAACATATCAAATGCATGTCCTTTGAATGTCATCCATTCAAAATGATACAAATCCCACATGACTACCCCAATAACTTCGTATGAATACTACACAACCCCTACATCAACCTCTATGAATCATCCATATGATCAAATAAAAAAGAGAAAAAATTGGGAAAACTAATGTAATTAGTTGTATTTTTGGTGTAAATCCAAGCACCTAAGAACAACACATTCACAACATGTCCACCACACGTCCTCCCCACATTCTTCACACGTCCTCCACACAAACCACCACACTAATCACCACAAACTACCACATGAACCTCGTACAAATCCTACATGAACCCTACATGAATCTTTATACATCCTACGCATGATCAAACATCCTCCAAAAATCCCACAAACCATCATATTGATCCCACATGAACTGCAACATGAAGCTCATACAAATACTATTTGAACCACATATGAACCTCCATGTATCTTCCGCATGATCAAATAAAAAAGATAAAATATTAAGAAAATTTTGTATAATTAGTTGGGTTTTAGTTGTCTTTTTGATGCAATTCCAAGCACCAAAGCACATGTTTACAACATGTCCACCGCACATTCTCTACACAACCTCCACAAGTCCCCTATACAAACCACCAAACTAATCCCACATGAAGTACCACATGAACACTGAAGAGTCCTACATGAACTTACATGAACCTCCAAGTGACCTCCACATGATAATATTGGAGGATTTCAATCATATTTCTGATGCAATTCTAAGTACCCAAGCACAATATATTCACAACATGTCTACCACACATCCTACATCAACTTTCATGCATCCTTCGCATGATCAAATAAACAAAAAATATATTAAGAAAAGTATCTACAATTCGTTGTATTTCATTTGAATTTTTGGGGTAATCCCAAGCACCCAAGCACAACATTTTTATAACATGACTGCCACATTTCTTTTGCACATCATCCGCACATACTCCACACAAACAACAACACTAATCTGCACGTGCCCTGCACAATTCCTATATGAATCTCCATGCATACTTTGTGTGGTCAAATATCCTCCACATGATCTTTGCATGATCAAACTTCCACCCCACATCCTATGCGCAATTTCCGCACAAACCACCACACTAATCCCACACAAACTACCGCAATAACCCCATAAAAAACTTTCATGAACTTCATATGAACACCCACGCATCATTTGCATGATCAAATAAAGAGGAAAAGATATTAGAAAAAGCTTTATATAATTAGTTGTATTTTAGTTGTATTTATTGTGTAATTTTAAGCAATAAAGCACAATATGTTTACAACATATCCAATGCACAACTTCCACATAGCTTCTACATGTCCTCCACATAAACAACCACACTAATCCCACACAATTCCAAGTACTCAAGCACATGTTTACAACATGTCCACTACACTTCCTATACACAACCTACAACATGTCCACATATTATTCATCCAATCACATTCACATAACATCTACTATAGAGTAACATATCCAATAACAATTATGAAAGTTCTTCAATTATAGTACATAGTCATAACTTCAAAAATCAATAACATAAAATCCAAAAGTTTACCCCAAAAATTTTCATTGTAAGAAAGTAATAAAACAACATCACAAATAACTACGAGTCCTTGTCGAGATGAGTATTGTCCTCCGGAGATTTGGATGGATTTTTTTTAGAATGATTAAAAAAAAGATGAAGTCTCCGCCTACTTATACATTATTTTCTCCATCTTCAAAATCTTTTATTACATTTCCTCCTCTCTTTTTTATTTCTTCAATTTTTTTTGTATCTCTTCATTATTTTGTTACATCTCCTCATTTTTTCTTTATAAACATTCAATAATTATCTATATAGGATGAAATTGCATAAATTAAGCAAAGATAAAAAGTTGTGTATGTGCTAGAAAAATTGTTTCCATTTTGTTTATATATGAAAGGCCACAATATGAAAATATTTTATGGTCATAGATTCACTATTCAGATATGTGAAAATAGTAATCTTTTATGAAATTAATTATTTTTTTCATTTGGGGTTAATAAAATAAACATTCTGAGATTCTATTAAATTTAGGGTTAATTCAACCTAGAGGTGGCAAATGAGTTGGGCAACCTAGGCACAGTCCAACAGAGCCATGCCTGGCCTAGAACGACATGGTCTAGAATTGTGTCTGGACTCGTGTCATCCCAGCTCGACGCATGGCTCATGCTATGCTAGGCTAGGGGGTGTTGGGCCTCATGTCAAGCCAGGCACAACCTTGTTGCATGTCCCGTAGGTATGGTCCACCGACATGGTAGGCTACCATGGTTAGACTAGGTTTTGGGTGAGGTTCGATTGGATCGTGCCCGACCCACCCTATTCTTTTTTTAAAAATAAAATTTTATTAGAAAAATTATGCCCTACCTTTTACAAATTGAGGTTTTTTTAAAAAATATTGTCATGTGTTTGGCTGAGGGCATCTGCATGGCATAATCCGCATGGCATATATAATTCTGGAACCGAGCTAATGCTAATGGCTAACCTAAGTCCTAATGGTCCAAAATAAAAAAAAATAAAAACTAAGTGCATCTAGACCATTGGATCTACTTCCAATGGTTAGTGCAAAAGATTTGATAGTTGTTGGGTTTCTACTCGATTTAATCATGAAAAAATTCAAAAAATTTTAAAAAACATATATATTTTTTATATCGTTTTCTAATCTATATAATGTTTATCTCCTATCCTCTCTCTCAATCTCAATTTTCACTCTCACATTCCTCTCTATCTTAATTCTCTCTCTCTCTCTCTCATCTTCTCTCTCTCTCTCATCTTCTCTCTCTCTCTCTCATCTTCTCTCTCTCTCTCTCTCAATCTGTCTCTCTCTCTTGTCTCACCTCTTTGTCTCCTCTTGGTTTTGTTATTTACTTTTACATCGGCTTCACTCTTGGGTGTGGACGTGGACAAATAATTGTGGTGCGGGCAGTCAGCAATGTGGCTTTTTCTATCCTATCCATATTTGGTGTTCCATAAATGAGTTTTATTTTTCAAATTTTATTTAGTTTTTTATTTTTATTAAAAATTTAATATCAAATAATATTTAATTTACAAATTAAAATTTAGAATATAATTAATAAACTAACAAAAATTAAAATGACAAATAGCCAAAGCTATGTTTTTTTCCATGGCCTCGACTCAAACACAAATATCTAAAAAATAAAAAACTAGAAGAACATCTATAGTTTGAACTCACTTTAATATTATACAAAATAAAAATACTAAGAGTATCAATGAAGAATCGCTACAATACAAGTATTATAAGAAAATATATACTTGTAGGAGTACGTTGGGGACTAGGCACATAAAGAGGAATGTCGAACATTGTACTAAAAAACATGATAAATTAGATCCTAGGAAAACCCAACTAAGCAGTGAGGTCTTTATGGTTGGATCTAGTTCAGCTTCTATGTTGACTTCCTTCATATACCATAATTAGTTAAAGAGAGAAGTCATGACCATACTAATCACCATGATGGGTCTTTCGATTAAAATTTTCAGAGGATCAAAGGGTAGTCAGTATCATGCAGACCTATTTTCAGCCTGGATATGGTTAGATTCTTAGGTCCACATATAGGAATAACATATTAAAATATTATAAGTTTGAAAAATAAATAATAACTAATGAATTAAAGAAATATAGTGGCATGATATCCATGATCTCCAATATCTAGACTAGTCTCGATGATATTTCTTTTGCATGTATCGATGCCTACTATGTAGTTTCTAAATAGATACTAAATAAAAGTTATTAGGATCCTTAGAGATTCTTCATCCTCATGATTACATATTTGATACATGTAATTCAACCATTACAAAATGATAATACAAAAACTTAATATGTGATATTCCAATGGGGTTAAGTGCTCTAGTGTTTGTTTGATATAAGAAAATTAAGGCTTTATAATAATTGATGCCTTTAAAATTAATAATATGTACTAAGTATTTTGATAAAAACATTTTACATAATAGAAATCCTCCAAAAAATCATAATATCAATGCATATCAATATGTCAATGAAAATATAACAGCAAATGTCAACTAGCAATGGAGAACTTGAATAAATTAATTGAGATATTAACTAATTCATATTAAGCTGCATATAATATAAATAGTCATCTACCAGCTATGAGACACAATTTACATTTTTTTAATATCAAAATAATGAGAGGTATTATTTATTGGATTCCACATGTAGTGAAGTGTAGATAAAGCAACTCAATAAATTATGAAATGAAATTCTTATTTTTTTAAGTTGTTCATTTATTGTTACATTTAAACTTTTAAATTACATACCTTAGAAATTTTTGAAATTATTCATTGTTATTGCATTTCAACCTTCAAAATTATTAATATATATATATATATATATTATTCATTATTAAAGTTGCATATCTTCAAGATTTTTGATATATAAATATATAATTTTCATTGTTTAAGTTTCATACCATAAATTTTAACAAACAAAATGCATACCTTCAAACTTTTTAAACCATCTAATTTTAAAAGTTGTTGATTGTGATTATGTTAAAACCTTTTAAATTTTAATATTTAAAAATTCAATTAAAAAGCTCATTAGGTAACTTAAAAAGTGAACAAATCATAGTAGGCATACTAAGTCCACATTAATTAATTAGCATGATAAAAACTATAGGTAATAACAAAATACACAAAAATTACATTCCTCAATTAGGAAACCTAAAAAGTGGACAAATCCTAGTATGTGCAAAATATGAGAAATCTAAAGTTTATAAATTAGCTGGATGAAAATTCAAGAAAATAAGAAGAGAGAGCCCTTGAGGATGTTAAACATGAAAAACAAAACTCTAGGTAACAACAAAACGCACACAAATTACAATTCTTAATTATAGTATATATGGGAATAATAAAAATATTAGATTATATACCTCAATGATAGATGAGTAGCCCAATGAATATTAAATGGAGGAAGGCAAGCTCGTACACAAATTAGACGAGCACAATCAAAATAATTTAGGCAGATTCCTAACTATTTTTCGAGGGAACTAAGTGTTCTTCGAAAAATTAATTAACTTAATTTAGCGATGGAATGAATTTCCGTTTCTAAATTAGCGATGAAAATATATTCTATCACTGAAAGTTTTTAAGTTCAAAAATAACGGACTCTAAAGACATTTCAAATTTAGTGACAGTTTTCATTTTCATCGCCAAATTTAGAAATGGATCAAAATACCATTTCTAAATGAAGTGAAACAGAATTAATTTCTTTAACAATATTCATTTAACTAATAATTTTCAATACCTATAAATCTAGAAACATAAATTTCTATAGCTAAATATCATGTGAGTTAATCCATCCATGACTACAAATCATATTAGCAACGGAAAGATAAATCATTTCAATTTATGTCTCTATTTCTGTTTCCATATATTTTCAATTAATCTATCTCTTTTAATAGCAACATATATTATTTTCATTTCTAATTTTTTCAAAAAACATCCATTTTCATTTCTAATCCATTTCAAATTTGTTCCTTATTTTAGAAATGAAATTGAACATTTCTAGTTTTCATTTCTATTTGGCTTCTTTCTTGTAGTATTTAGAAATATTTTAAAATTTTTTTCATATGTTATATTTATATTGTGTATCTATATATATACACATTTAAAATTTTAAATTCTATGTAAAAGTAGCATGTGGTTGTTGTGTAGTGTAAATAAGGGTATTCTTTGGTTGGATACTAATCTTATGTGGTAAATAGTTGAATTTTTTTGAGGTTATTTTCAGATTTTCATAATTGAGTGTATCAAATTAAATTATTTTTGATTTTGATGTATCAAAATTTTAAAGCAAAAGTTCAAGTTTTTTTTTTGCAAGTGTTTATTTACACAATTTTCGCATCTAATTTTATGATGACCCAGAAAATATAATCAACATACATTTTCATATATATATATAACTAAATTAAAAATATTAAGAAAAAATCTAATAAATATTTGTATATGTATGTGTGTATGCATACACAATACACACACCGTATCTTTGCGACTAACACTATGTATATATATTTGACACATGTACGAATATATATATATATATACATGTGTCTGGATCTATACACACACATATGCTCAAACCCGTACCATATCTTTGCAACTAACACATTGTATGATAAAACCCTATTTTATCTCTCTAACTTTTTCTGTCCCATGTCGTCGAGCATGAGCAAACCACCGGTCCAAGTCAACCTCGTTTTTCTCATTGACTCAATAACTAACATATATACATCTTCGTTTGTGCTTCTTCTACCCATCGCGTTATTCAGTAAACCTTTAATTTTATCTGTCTTTGCAAAGACGCAGGTTACATCCGAAAACTATGAGAAAACCATGTTGTGATAAACAGGATAACAACAAGGGAGCCTGGTCTAAGCAAGAAGACGAAAAACTCATAGATTACGTCCGAAAACATGGCGAAGGCTGTTGGAGAACTCTTCCCCAAGCTGCAGGTCAGCAAGAAGAGGCACTAATTTTTTTATGTATCTTTTCGGTCTAATGCTTCTTATTATATCGAGATAGTGAAATAAGATGTATTACAAGAATTATGATTAATCTTTAATTTTTTTGTTGATCAGGCTTGCTTCGCTGTGGAAAAAGTTGCAGGCTGAGGTGGATAAATTATCTCAGGCCTGATCTTAAGAGAGGTAATTTTGCAGAAGATGAAGAAGATCTTATCATCAAGCTGCATGCTCTCTTGGGAAACCGGTACTATGCCACATCGATATAATACAAACATTAATTCTCTCTTATCATATCATTTTGTGAAATTAATCCAATAAAACAAAGAGTTGACTTGTTGGACTGCTTAACATGAAATAATTAAAAATTAAAAAGAAAAACCTATATTATCTTGCTAGTGCATTGATTACAAATCATACTCATTTAATGCATGAGATATATATCAACTTTGTCGAATCTATTACTTTGAAAACATGACCTCATCATGAGATGTATACAAATAATAATAATATATGAAGATGTGCAAATTTGTTTCAGGTGGTCACTCATTGCTGGAAGATTACCAGGCAGAACAGATAATGAAGTAAAGAATTATTGGAATTCACATTTGAGAAGAAAGTTGATTAACATGGGAATTGATCCAAATAACCATCGTTTAAGCAACAATCTTCTTCAATCCCGAAATGGTCCTTGCTCGAAATGCGCAACATCATTGATATATGAAACCAGGACCAATTCAGAAGGCTCACAAAATCTACATGGACAGTTATCAACTGCCATAAGTTGCTTCTACCACAAAACTAGAGATAATGGGTTGCCTGACATAAACTTGGATCTTACAATAAGCATGCCATCTCTTTCCATTTCTAATCATCAAGAAAAACACAATGAGCATACTCATGTTTCAAGGGAACTAGGACATGGAGGAACTACAACTCTTCTTCTCTTTCAATAGTCAAATTATTACTTATCTAATGAGTCCTAAAAGAGATTTTAGCAATTAGGCCTCATTTGTAAGGAAAATATTAGCTAAAAGAAAATTCTTTTTATTTTTTGCTCAAAAAAAATAGTTCAATAATGTGAAAAACAACAATTAAATTTTATTTAGAAAAGAAACTAACCATCTAACAGTCCTGGGTTATTAAATTTATTTAGAAAAACAACAATAATATTGAGTAGGAAGAATCACTTCCAGATTAAGTCTTATCCTATTATCCAATTTCAAAAAATAATAATATTAATAAACTCCCAGTTGTCATTCCCTTCATTTCCTTGTCAAGTACACATTGAAGAACAAATACATGCAGGAAAAAAAATCTTCCTTTAGTCTACAAAACATTTGTTTGAAATCTGAAAAAATAAATTGATTTAGACTGAGCTCAATTTCATCGTCCTAAATCTTGTCAATGATATTGCTTTTATGTAAATATATATACACAATTAGTTTAGAGATATGAAAATATAACCAATAAATTGCACGATCACATCTTTCTTGTGAATGAAGGAACCAATAACTATCACTATAATTATATTTTATACTTGTACCATGGATAATTTAAAAGCAGATAGCATTGAAACTGCAACGTAAAATTCAATAACATTATGGGAAATCAATTTCAGGCAATGTTAAATGTTGGAGACAATGACAAAGTTGTTTGTTGATAAGATGAACTTAGACTAAGTAATTTGTAATAAAAATAGAATCCGTAATAATATTTTAAAATAGAAAATTTAACCTTAAGATATGTTATTTTTTTAATGGGGGGTAGGTGAAAATCACCTTGCCCACATTGGAAATCTGTTTGGAGATTTCCAAACTTTTTCCTATATAAATGATTTTTCCTATTTCTCTAAAACTCATTTCCATGTATTCCAATTTCTCATTTTCTTTTGAATATATTTTATTTCATGATGTAATTTATTGCTTTAGTTTTGAATTTTCTATCTTTCAAATTATTGCGGGTTTAGTTTTATTTTATAACAGTGGTATCAGAGAGAGAATAGTTAGTAACTTTTATAGTTCATACATTTTAGAAAAGTTCTGTCAAAATGGCGATAAGAGCCTCAAGGTTTGTGGTTTTTAAGAGGGTAATTGCGTCCCTCTACTTACCTGAGAATTTTTTTAGTGTAATAACACAAATTGTTATTATTATTCTTGGTTACTGTTCACTGTAAAAGTGAAACATGGCAGTAAAATTTGAAATAGAAAAATTCAATGGAAGTAATTTTTCATTGTGGAAAATGAAAATTAAGGCAATTTTGAGGAAGAATAATTGCTTAGATGCAATTGGAAAAATACTCACCAAAATTCCTGACGAAAAGTGGAATGAGATGGATAGTAATGCAGTAGCTGACCTACATTTGGTACTTGTTGATGGAGTATTATCGAGTGTGGCAGAAAAGAATACGACAAAAGAAATTTGGGATACTCTCACAAGGTTGTACAAGGCAAAGTCACTTCACAACAAAATCTTCTTAAAAAGAAGACTTTACACTTTATGAATGATGGAATGTGTTACGGTAACTGATCATATCAACACTCTGAATACTTTATTTTCGCAACTTACTACGTTGGGTCATAAGATAGAAGAAGTTGAATGTGCTGAGATTTTACTTCAGAGTTTACCTAATTCGTATGATCAACTCATCATCAATCTAACGAATGGTACATTGACTGATAATTTAATTTTTAATAATATTGTCTCTGTCATCTTAGAAGAAGAAAATAGACTAAAAAATAAAGAGGATAGATATGTAAATGCACAACAAATAGATGCTTTGACGATGATACGAGGGAGATCAACGGAGCGTGGCCCCAGTGTGAGTCAGAATTATGATAGATCAAAATCTCGAAGTTAGAAAAATATTAAATGTTATAACTGTGGTAAGAAAGGGCACTTAAAAAGAGATTGTTGGTTTAAGAAAAGAAATATAGATGATGAGTTATCTAAGACACAAGGGAATGTTGCAAGCATCAATGATGAAGATAGTATTTTGTACAGTGAGGTAACAACAATTGATGAAAGAAAAAAATAGTTTAGTGATGTATGGTTGCTAGACTCGGGAGCATCATGGCATATGACATCACGGAGAGATTGGTTTCATAAATATGAACCAATCTCAGGTGGGTCAGTGCACATGGGTGATGATCATACTTTGAAAATTATTGGTATGGGTACTATCAAAATTAAAATGTTTGATGGTATGATTCGTACCATTCAAGATGTACGACATGTGATTGACTTGAAGAAAAATCTATTGTCTTTGGGATAAATAGATAGTCTTAGATGCAAAACTCATATTGAAAATGCGATGATAAAGATTGTGAGAGGTTCACTTATGGTAATGAAGGGAGAAAAGATCACGGCAAATTTATTCATGCTTATAGGAGAAATAGTACAGGAAGCAGATGCATGTGTTGCATCAATTACTAAGGAAGAAGAATCAACAATGATATGACATCTTAAACTATGTCACATTTCAGAACAAGGTTTGAAGATTCTCTCTAATAAAAAGTTACTTCCGGGGCTCAAAATAGTAAATTTACCTTTTTGTGAGCATTGTGTTATTAGTAAGCAGAATAGATTGGCATTTAAAAGAACAAATATAAGAAGTAAAAATACACTAGACTTGATATATTCTGATGTATGGGAATCACCTGAAATATCTAATGGAGGAGCAAAGTATTTTGTATCCTTCATTGATGATTATTCAAGAAGATATTGGGTATATCCAATCAAGAAAAAGTCAGATATATTTTTAACTTTTAAAGAATTCAAAGCATGGGTGCAACTTGAATCTGGGAAAAGAATTAAGTGTTTGTGAACAGATAATAGGAGTGAGTATATAGTTGGTGAATTTCTTGTTTTGTGTAAATAAGAAGGTATCAAACGACAGTTCATAGTCACATACACGCCACAGCAAAATGGAGTAGCAGAATGATTGAACAGAACTCTTGCAGAAAGAATGAGAGCAATGTTAAAGACTACAAAACTACCCAATTCCTTTTGGGCGGAAGCAGCAAAAACTACATGCTATGTGATAAATCGATCGCCATCAACATCGATTAATTTGAAGACACCAATGGAAATGTGGACGGGTAAGCCAGTAGACTATTCTACTTTACATTATTTTGGATGTCATGCATATGTGATATACAACACCCAAGAAAAAGCAAAGCTGGATCCAAAATCTAGAAAATGCATATTCTTAGGGTATGCTGAAGGAGTAAAGGGGTATCGCCTATGGAAACCCACTGACCACAAGGTAATTATCAACAGAGATGTAATTTTTAAAGAAAGAATTGAAGATTATAGCACATTAAAAGAAGTTTCAGAAACTACCATTGTTCATGTAGAAAATGATCAGATACAAGATGTTCCAAAGTCAATGGAGAAAGAATTAGAGCATGAAGCACAAGAACAAGTCGTGTCTGAGGCTCAAAAAGTTAGATGGCCAATTCATAATAAAAGACCGCCAGCTTGGCACTCGAAGTATGTTACGGAGAGAAACATTGCATATTGTCTCTTAACAGAAGATAGAGAACCTTCAACATTTCAAGAAGCTTCAAATAATTTAGATGCATCTCTGTGGATGACAGTAATGGTGGAAGAACTCGAAGCTCTACACAAGAACAAGACTTGGAAGCTAGTACCGTTACCAATCGGAAGAAAAGCTATTGGCAACAAATGAGTTTACAAGATAAAGCGGGATAGCAATGATCAACTAGAATGGTATTGTGCAAGATTGGTGATAAAGGGATATGCTCAGAAAAAAGGTATTGACTTCAATGGAATTTTTTCTCCGGTGGTTCATCTTACAACAATTAGAGTAGTAATGACTATGTCTGCTACACTTAATTTGCATTTGGAGCAGTTAGATGTTAAAACTATTTTTCTTCATGGAGAAATTGAAGAAGAAATTTATATGTTCCAGCCAGAAGGATTTGTTGAAATTGGTAAGGAGAACTTGGTTTGTGAGTTGAACAAATCTTTATATGATTTGAAACAAGCACCGAGGTGTTGGTATAAGAGATTTGATTCCTTCATCATAAGTCTTGGGTATATTTGACTCAGTTTAGACTATTGTACATACTACAAAAGGTTTGAAGAAAATGATTTCATCATTTTACTATTATATGTGGATGACATGTTGGTAGCAGGCTCAAACAAAAGTCGAATCCAAGAATTGAAGGCACAGTGCTAGGGAATTTGATATGAAGGACTTGGGACTATAAAACAAGATTCTAGGGATGCACATTTACCGAGATAGAAATAATAAGAAGATTTGGCTTTCTCAACAAAATTATTTTAACAAAATCTTGCGGCATTTCAACATGCAAGATAATAAGCCAATTTCTACACATCTTCCTGTTAATTTAAAATTATCCTCAAGTATGTGTCCTAGCTCAGAAGAAGAGAGGAGGAAGATATCTCGAGTACCATATGCATTAGAAGTGGGAAGTTTAATGTTTGCAATGATTTGTATAAGACCAGATGTTGCACAAGTAGTGGGAGTGGTTAGTCGATTCATGGAAAATATGGGCTTAGAACATTGGAGTACTATGAAGAGGATTTTCAGATATCTGAAAGGAACCTCAAACACCACAATATACTATGGAAGTTCAGATCTTATTGTCAGAGGATATGTTGATGCAGACTATGCTGGTAATATTGATAATAGTAAGTCTACAATAAGTTATGTTTTTTCTCTTTCTGGAGGAGCTGTAAGTTTGGTTTCGAAATTGCAGCCTATTGTATCTACTTCTACGACAGAAGCAGAATATATTGCAGCTACACAAGCTAGTAAAGAGGCAATCTGGTTGCAAATACTATTGGAAGAGCTTGGATACAAACAAGATAAGGTTACTTTATTTTGTGATAGTCAAAGTGCTCTACACTTAGCAAGAAATCCAGTATTTCACTCAAAGACAAAACACATCAGGATACAATATCATTTTGTATAAGAGAAAGTAGAAGAAGGAAGTATGGAGTTGCAAAAGATTGATACCGAAGAAAACATAGCGGATGTTTTGACCAAATTGATCAGCACTGACAAGTTTGAATGGTGTAGAACTTCATGTGGCTTAACAAGATTGGAAACAAGTATTGACAAGCAAAGAAAGTGATTTTCTAATGGGAGAATGTTATTTTTTTAATGGGGGGTAGGTGAAAATCACCTTGCCCACTTTGGAAATCTGTTTGGAGATTTCCAAACTTTTTCCTATATAAATGATTTTTCCTATTTCTCTAAAACTCATTCCCATGTATTTCAATTTCTCATTTTCTTTTGAATATATTTTATTTCATGATATAATTTATTGCTTTAGTTTTGAATTTTCTATCTTTCAAATTATTGTAGGTTTAGTTTTATTTTATAATAAGATAATAAAACAAATAATATAATTACATTTTATCACTGTATGTGCATTTAATACTTGTACCATAGATAACATGGAATTGATTTAAGCAAATTAAATTTTTATTATAATGTAAAAGCAAATAGCATTGAAGCCGAAACGTAAAATTCAATAACATTATGGAAAATCAATTTCTTTCAATGTTAAATGTTGGAGACAATGGCAAAGTGTTTGTTGATAAGACGAACTTAGATTAAGTAAATTGTTATAAAAATAGAATCCATAATGATAATATAAAAATAGAAAATTTAACCTTAAGATAATAAAATAAATCATATAATAAAAGAAATACAAACTAAAAGGAAATTAGGATCAAGATGCATTTCAAATGAAGAGGAACCTCCTTCTATATAAGAAAAATCAGAAATCCCAAATGGATTTCCAATGTGGTCAAGGTGATATTTCACCAACCCATTTGCCATTACATTCTCCCATTTTAAAATTATCTTTCACTCTTATCTATGTGGGCTTATGTTCTTGCTAAGCCACCTAAAGTTCTAAACCATTCAAATTTGTAAATGTTGATTTATTTGGTTAAAATATCCTCCATGTTCTCATTAGTGTGAATCTTTTGTATATTCACACTTTCTTCTTCGACTTTCACTCATAAAAAATGATATTGTACTATGATATATTTTATCTTTGAATAAAATACTAGATTTTTTACTAAGTTTAGAGCACTTATAATACAAAATAAAGTAACTTTATTTTATTTGTATTCAAACACATCCAATAGTATCTACAATTAGATTGCCTATTTACTAGCTTGTTTAGCTACAACATACTCTGCTTCTATTGTATAAGTAGATATAATAGATTATAACTTTGAAACCTAACTTATAGCTCTTCCAACAAGAGTAAAAACATGACAGTGAACTATGGTAGACTTACTATTAACAATATCCCAAACATAGTTTTCATCAAGATAGTTTTTGATAATAAGGTCTGAACATCCATAATTTAATATTGCATTTGAGGTTCTCTAATATATCTAAGAATCTGTTTCACGGTACTCTAATGTTCTCTACTATGATTTATCATGAATCAACTAATCACTCTTACTACTTGTGTAATATCTGGTCTTGTACAAATTATTGCACTATTAAACTTCTCACTATTGATGCATATGGTTCTTGATATATCTTCCTTCTCTCTTCTTCTAAGTTATAACACATAGTTTAAGATAACTTGATATTAACAAGAATTTGGGTAGAAATTAGCTTACTACCTTGCATTTTGAAGCATTGTAGAATCTTATTGAAGTAGTTTTATTGAGAACGTCAAATCTTCTTGTTATTTTTGTCTTAGAAAATCTATATCCCTAGAATGTTGTTTGTTAGCCCCAAGTCTTTTATATAAAACTTCTTAGCCAACTATGCCTTCATAGATTTGATATTTGTTTGGGCATGCTATCAATATGTCTTCCACCTACAATAATAAAATGATGATGCCATTTTAATCCTCAGATCTTTTATAGTATGTACAATGATCTAAACTACATTTATTGTACTCAAGGCTAATGATTAAAGAATCAAATCTCTTATACCAATACCTCAGTGTATGTTTAGACCATATAGAGATTTTTTCAACTTACAAAATATGTTTTCATTATCTATTTTAGTAAATCATTTTGGCTAAAACATTAAATTTTCTTCTTTAATTTCTCAATAAAGAAATGTAGTTTTGACATCCAACTACTCTAAATGTAAATCAGATATAGCGCACAAAGTCATTACTTCTCGGATTATTGTAAGATAAACCACTAGGGAGAAAATTATATTGAAGTCAATATCTTCTTTCTAAGCATATCCTTTTACATGTTTACTACCAATTTTGTATGATACCATTCTACTTGATCATTGTTTTCTCACTAGATCTTTTTAAACTTATTTGTTACTAATGGCTCTTCTTCTTAGTGGTAACGGTACTAGCTTTCAATTTTTATTCTTAGGTAAAGCTTTAATTTCTTCATCTATTACTACCATCTGATCTATTTGAAGCTTTATGGAATATTAAAGGTTATTCATCCTATGTTAGAAGATAATATACAATATTACTCTTCATAATATACATCTGAACTATTTGGCTGACTAAATTCTAGAGCCTCAGACTTGACTTACTTTTATACTTCATACTCTAGTTATTCCTCCATATATATTGAAACATCTTGTCTCTGATTATTTTTTATTTGAACAATGGTAGTGTATGGAGCTTCTTTTAATATGTTATCATTTTCATCAATTCTTTGTAAATGATTTTTATAAATATTACATCTCTACTAATAATTATTTTATGGGTAGTGGGATCCCATAGGTGATACCCTTCCACTCATTAAGCATACTCTACGAATATATACTTTTTGGATTTTGGATTCAACTTTATTTTTTGTGGGTGTTGTACATTACATATGCAGGACATCCAAAAAAAAAATAGGGTAATCTATTGGCTTATCAATCCACATCTCTATTAGAATCTTTAAATCAATTGTAGTTGATTGGTGACCGATTTATTACATAACATGCAGTACTAGCTACTTCTAACCAAAAAAATTTTGGTAGACTTGCAGTCCTCAACATTGCTCTCAATCCATTCTATAATAATTTTGTTCAACTGTTTTGCTACTCCATGTTGTGAAATTTATGTGACTATGAACTATCATTTGATACTTTTCTACTTATACTCTCTTCTATTATCTATCTACAAATACTTAATCCTTTTCCCGATTAAAGTTCCACTCATGCTTTGAAGTCTTTGAAAATTAAAAATATATCTGACTTCTTCTTGATTGGATACACCCAATGTATCTTTGAGTAATAGTCAATGAAAGATACAAAATATTTTGCTCTTCCTTGGACATTTCTAGTGGTTCCCATACATCAGAATGTATCAAGTTTAGAATATATTTACTTCTTACAATTGATCTACTAAATATCAATCTATTCTGCTTACTTGTAACATAATACTCACAAAAAGGCAAATTTATTGATTTAAGCTCTAAAAGTAGTTTTTTTATAGAGAGAATATTCAAATCTTGTTCTGACATGTGGCCTAGTTTGAGAGAATACATCATCATTGATTCTACTATATTGCTAATTGATACAACATATGTATTAGAAATTTCCTATTCTATTTATCCTTTGAGAATTTATAAATTTGATATGGTATTTTCTCCCTTCATGATCACAAGTACACCTCTTATAATCTTTATCATCTCATTCTCAATATGAGTCTTACACCCTATACTATTTATTTGTCCTAGAGGCAATAGATTTTTTTCAAGTCTAAAATATGTTGTACCTCTTCCTCTTGAATGGTATAAATCATATCATCAAATATTTTTTTTAATAGTACCGATTCTAATAATCTTCAAATCCATGATCGTCACCCATGTGCATAGAATCTCCTAAAATTATTTCAAATTTATGAAATTAATCTCTTTGAGATGTCATGTGCCATGAAGCTCATGAGTCTATCAACCACGTATCACCAAACTACTTTTTGCTTTCAATATTATCGTCACCATGATGTATAAGATGTTGCCATCATCATTGATACTTGTAACATTTTTTGAGTATTTGATAACACATCATGCCCACTCTTTTTTTATACTAATAATCTCTTTTGAAATGTCCTTTCTTGCCATGGTTGTAGCACTTAATATTTTTGTACTTCTTGATTTTGATCTATCATAATTATGACTTCCAGTAGGGCAATGCTTCATTGATCTTCCTCATATAATCATCAAGGATTCATATCTAATCTTTTTGTTATTACGAATTGATGATACAAATCAAGTAGACTCTGAAGTAAAATCTTAGTACATTTAACTTCTTCTATTTTATGACCCAATATAGTAAGTTAACAAAATAGGGTATTCAAATGATTAATATGATTAGTTTCTATAACATATTTCATCATTCAAATAGTGTAAAGTCTTTGCTTTAAGAAAATATTGTTGTAAAGTAACTTCACCTCATATAATCTTGTGAGAGTATCCAAAATTTCTTTTACTGTATTTTTTTTCTACAGTAATCGACAATACTCTATCAACTAGTGCGAAATATAGATTGATAATCACATTACCATTTATCTCATTCCACTTATCTTTAACAATCCTAATGAATTTTTTTTTTCAAATTGCATCAAAGAAATTGTCTTTCATCATAATTGCCTTAATTTTTATTTTCCATAATGAAAAATTACATCCATTAAATTTTCAACTTCAAATTTTGTTACCATTTGTTTCACTTTTATAATGAATAGTAACAGAGAATATTTATAACTATTTATGTTAAAACACCAAAAAAAATTTCTAAATTAGTAGAGGGGTGCAATACCCTTTTAAAAATCATTAACCTTGAAGCTCTTATCATCCTTTTACAAGAACTTTCCTAGATATGCATTAACCACAAAAGTTATTATCCTAAACCTCACCTCTAATACCACTATTATAAAAATAGAACCCATAATAATAATTTGAAAATAGAAAATTCAATATTAAGACAATAAAATAAAATATATAATAAAAGAAATATAAGCTAAAAGAAAATTAGGATTGTGATACTTTTCAAATGTGGAGGAACCCTCTTTTATAGAAGAAAAATTGAAAATCCAAAATGAATTTCTAATATGGGAAAGGTGATGTTTCACTGACCCTTTTGCAATAACATAAACCATTCATCACCCAATTGGTAAACATGACATTTTCTTCTCTCTACCAAAAATCAAAAGGTACCAACGAATGTAAGAATTTGAGAAAATGAATCATCCTCGATGATTGGGAGCAACCTTACAATTATTTCATGCTGTTGAAAAAATATCTTTTTATTTCATTTCCCTTGGGCATACATATGTCAACATGAACATTTTATGTATCTACTATTTATCATTCCCATCTACGATATCATTGTACACTTCCATTCCATGCTCATAAATGTTGAAGATTTTGATCAGATGAACTTTGGTAGAGCGACTCTAAAATACATGAGTATACAACCAAAAAAGGAGAAAAGAAAATTATT
The DNA here is from genome assembly GCA_029783825.1 of Sapria himalayana. NCBI lineage: Eukaryota > Viridiplantae > Streptophyta > Magnoliopsida > Malpighiales > Rafflesiaceae > Sapria > Sapria himalayana. The sequence goes on from JAREIK010000088.1 coordinate 12,254,063, forward strand.
TGATTATTTGGTATTATAAACTTTGAATACATGCTGATTTATGATACATATGCATATAAAAATGCTTAAGCAAGAAGAAAAAAATGAACATGTCATGAAAGCAAAGCGAGAGCCAGGAGAAAAGTTAATAGAATGAATCAAGAGTTCAGATTTAAAACTGCTTCATATATTACATACACATTTATTATCATTTGGTAAAGGTAATACATGCATGAAATTAAGAATTGTGACGGTGTACAAACATGGTCTATTTAAACTTAACAGTTCCTCTAAAATTGGCTGGTAATTTAAGTCTAGCATCAATTCAAGTTTATCCTCTCATCCAAATCCATCTATATTTAACAAAACCTTATACCCTTATCAATGGTGAAATGAGATTATGAGAAATAATCCTGATGCTAAAGATAAGAATGTGCTTCTCCTTGATAGGCTCCCAGTAAATTTCATATCAGAATTTTACAGTGGACTAGGAATCTACCAATGATCCAAGTGGATACAATTAAATGTTGGACAAGGGTGTTGCCTCTTGTAGCACAAAAAAAATGATTCCAAATGATTCGGTCGAATCCTAGCATAGTCAAGTGTCCTTGTCTCTAGCGGTATTTATACAAATGTATCTTTGTTATTTTTTTTACATTTTTTATTTCTCCCATTTTATAAAACCTTTTAGTTTTTCACACATATTTTCTACAATGATATATCATTAACTAAAAGGATATGTCATTAATGAAACACATTTCTAAAAGGATGTGTCATTAACTAAAAGAGAGAAAAATGAGCTTTAAATTAGGCCAATTTTAAAAGGTCCAAACATCTACTAATTGGACCAAACTTTTTAATCCAATTAGCTTAAGATTTAAAATGAATTTTTGACTTAAGATTAGGCCCAGTTTATTTTAGTCTAACTAAATTAAAACAAACTCCAAATAAATATATGTATTTATGTGTGTGCCCCAATAGGTTCTTATAATGTTGGTAGTGACTTTAAAATTTTATTTTAAAGAAACAAGCAATGAGTGGTGTTTAGCAATATATCATTGCTACCTAAGTGGTGAAAATATAATAGATTACTTAACCTGATTTCATTACTTTTTTTTATTATACAACTTAGTCCTTTTGTCTATGATATCTAGATTGATTTATGAGGGACAAATCGTGTCATCCTCACATCAATCTATATGTTTATTGATCCTTGAGTAGACTGACTTAAACAAACAAGTTTAATATCTCATATTGATTTATTTGAGCATGGCCATATATTTTAGTAGGGCTACACAATCAAGGGATTAATATCACTTTCGTTATATAGAAGGGACACATTCCATCTACATCAATCACATCCCTCTGCACATATTATTGTATACCTAGTAAACAACTTTATAATCATCCTTGTTACAAGTGGCATTTTCTGAATCTAAGTATACAACACTTTATGTAGGGAACCGTAGTGACTTTTGGTCAAAGGATAATTCATATTAATAGTGACTATGAGTATGCATATGACACTTAGATAATAATCCATGCAATATTCTCTTAGTGGGTTAGTTCAGTATATGTTCTCCAACATATACTCATGTGTTAACATAATATCTCATATTAGTTAACCTACTTACTAATCTTAATGTATTAAGATTACCCTTGAATATTAATACTTGACTATGGAAAATTTAGAATAGCATTTCATAGAATATCACTCTAGGGCATTATTATATTCATCTAATAATTGTAAAGATCTAAATAAATATAATAATCATAAAACAATGCTTTTTTATATATAAGATATGATACAAAAGTCTCAAAAGAATCATTTAATATTTGATTTTTAGGGCATACTCTAACACTTCTTAGGAAAGAACTTTGTGAATATATCTGCAGCTTGATCTTCAGACATGTAATAGGAAATTTAACTTTATTTTTCTTTATGGCAACTTTTATGAAATGGTATTTAAGTCAAATATGATTGGTTCTACTATGAAATACAACATCCTTAGCTATGGAAATAACTGATTGATTGTCACATAGAATATTGATAGATTCACTTTTCACTTCATTCAGGTTAACCAATAGTTTTATTAACCACAAGGCATGTGAAGTGACTACTAAGGCAAAAACATATTCTATTTTAGCAATAAACAAGGCAATTATTGAGATATCTAAAAGATATATAGCAATAGTTTCTAGAGAAAGTAAATATGTAGAGGTACTTTTATAGTCCTCTAGACATTCTCCCCAGTTACTATCACAATGTTCAACATTTTGATATCCATGATTTTGAAATATCTCAAATCAAGATGAAGAGTTTTTTTGAGATACCTCGATACTCGCTTTTATAGTAGTGAAATTTAAGTGATTTGGTAAGTGCATGAATCTTGATAGAAAGTTTACTACATACACAATATCAAGTCGAGAAGATAAAGAATATAGTAGGCTTCCTATGAGACTTCTGCATTAGAGGTGTCAAACGGGCCGGGCCGGCCCGGCCCGGCACGAGGCACGGCACGGTTCGGCCGTGCCTGGGCCGGCCCGGCACGATAAAAAAACGTGCCCGGGCCCGTGCCGGGCCCGGCCGAACAAACCACGTGCCGTGCCTGGCACGAGCCTAGCCGTGCCTGGCCCGGCACGGCTCGTGCCTTGGCACGGCACGTCGGCCCGCGTGCCTGAGTCGTGACTCGTGACCCAACCGGGCCCCGCCCCCGGTAAAAAGACCGCGGGTCGGGTCCAAACAGACCCGCCCCGCCCCGCCTGCCCTGCCTTGCCGTGCGCCCGTGCCCGAGCGGGCCGGCACGGCACGGCACGGCCTTGCCGTGCCCACGGGCCGTGCCGTGCTGGGCCGGCCCGTTTGACAACTCTATTCTGCATTGATTTTCATTAACTACTCTACCTTGAGAATGTAGAAACTAAGAAACTAATTTGCTTAATTATTAAGGATGTAGAAACTAATTTGTAGTTTTTCAATTCAAACTTTCTCAAAAAAGTAAATATGTAGACTAATATAAGAATACTCATGTTGAGTCTTGGAGTATCTCTAATCCTAAAAAATGATGGCGAAATCTCATGTTAGACATTTTATATTTTTCTATCATGTCTTAATTCTATTATTTCAGTCTTATTATTAGTGAAAATAATATCATGAACATAAATATATATAATCATTATTCCATAATTATTAATTTTTTTAATGTAGAATATAGGCTCGCTCTTTCTTCTATTGAAAATTTGATTCAATAGATATAAGTTGATTTCATTATACCAAGCATGAGGTGCTTATTTTAACCCATAAATAGCATTTTTTAAAAATTTATAAACACTGTGTTTGATCTTTTGTTAACAAATCTAGAGGGTTCGTCACCATAAATCTCTTTCTTTAATACATCATTCGAGAAGGCATATTTTATATATAGTTGGACTAGATGCCAACCGATATAACCAACTAAACCTAGAGTAATTATAAACCTCATAGTAAATAATTGCTATGTAATTATAACCTCATAGTAATTATAACCAACTAAAATTTCCATACAGGTCTCTGGAAGCACAAGTCTTAAAGTAAGTAAAATCAACCTTTTGGTAATTGCTTTTGGCCACCAATTGGGCCCTGTGTATGAGTTTGTCACTACTGGTTAAATCTTTGATTTTAAATAGCCATTTAACTTATATACTAAGTTTATCTTTTGGTAGGTTTGGTAGTGTTCATATGTTATTTTATTTTATAGTGTATATTTCTTTTTTCATGGATAACAACCAAACTTTGTATTGTACACCCTCTTCAATGTTGAGGGGCTCTACTATGTAGTAGTTACACCTTTGCTATATATCATTTAAAGTTATATAGTTAATTGGTGTATTTAATATAGGTTCAAAAGACTCAAAACTATTTTTACAAACTAAATCAGATTCATAGGGAGTAGATACATACATATACTTGTTGGAAGTTTTAGTGTTTATTATTAGTATTATGTATTGAGACTGATTTTCCTTTATATATGAATATGGTTGATTTTAATTTTGTTTTTTATCTCCCCAATTTATTTTCTCAGTAAACAACATATCCCAACTTACTAAGAAAATATTTGTTTCTAGTGAATACAATCTATACCTCTTGGAGCACAGTTATATCCAACTATGATACATTTTCAACTTTTGTTATCTAACTTCTTTTTTTTTATATTTTGGGGTTTAAAATTAATAAAGACTCTCAAAAATTTCAAGTGTACACTTGGTTTTCTACCACTCCAAGCTTGCACTAGAGTGGGATTATTTTAGTAAAAAAGTGGGTGGCATCTATTTAGCAAATAAACATGAGTGTTTTCTAATTTAGCCCCAACATATTTAGGCATATTCTTCTCAATCATTAATAATCTTTTCATTTCCACCACAATTTTATTTTCTTAACTATCATTCTTTTTTTTTTTTGTGATGAATATGGCAAGGTGATGTGTCATTGAATTCCTTTCAATTCATAGAAGTTAATGAATTACTTGGAAAGAAACTCAATTCCTTTATTAGTTTAAGTATTTTTATAATCTTCCTAGATTTTCTTTACACCATGTTTATGAATTTTTCAAGCACGTCAAATTTTTTAGATTTATGTTTCATAAATTACACCCACATCTTTATCCTATTGCAATCAACAACAAACAACATAAAGTAACTATTATTTTTTAAAATTGGATAGATATTGGTTCAAAAATGTCTGAGTGGATCAATTCAAGTTGGGTGGATGATCTCAAGGAAATCTCTTTTTGAAAAATTCATATAGACTATTTGCTTAATGCATACTTCTCAAATATATAAGTGTACAATCAGAGGCTAGAGGGAAGGCAAGTTATTAATTTCTTTTGGCTAAGAAGCTTTAAGTTTATATATTTTAAGTGCCTCATTCTTTTATGCTATAGATTAGTCACTTGAATGGTATGCATATTTTACATAAATTATATAATGCCTATATTATGATCAAGAGTTAAGGGGAAGCTTGTACCTCTAGACAAGACATTTCTATTATCCAGAGAGTGCCTTTTAACTATTTATTATATATAGTACATCAATTTCCTTCAATTATTATTTTATACTCATTTTTCAGAGTTATCCCCATACTGAGTAAGTTTTAGTCCAACTCAAGAACTAACAACATATTATCAATGAATTTCTCTCCTATGAAAGTAGGGATTCTGATTTTGCCTTTTACTTTTAATTTTACAAGGTCACCACTTTTAATTTTTACTTGTGTAAGTTTACAAATATCTTACAATTTTCTAATATGTGGTTTGAGCAATTCTATACAGAAACCATACATTGGAAGAGAATATATTTTTAGTATTTGACAATAGAATATGTGTTCTTATGAGAATTTTTACTCAGCACAACTAGCGTGTTGTGTTTGTGTCTATCTATATTTTTTTAGAAGAGTATCAGAGCCGTTTTATAATTTAGGAATTGGTTATTGGACTTCTACCAACAATCCATTTTTATATGATTATCTTATTACACACATTACATGTATAAGAGGATGACCTTGCAGAAGAGGCATTGGATGTTACCTCTTAGTTTTTTTTTATTAACATGCCAACTATCCTTTGGGTTTTATGGTTTGTTTCATTTGTGTCCTCATCTTTTGTTTCCATAGAGTGTGACATACATTTGATTTGAAAAGCTACTTTTGTTGATATTTTTTTTCGTTTGAGTAATAATTATTTATAAGACTTAAATGAATTAATTACATGTTGGGTGTTAAGCTCAAAGGGGTCCTTAGTATCTTCAATAACTGCAATTATGGGATCAAAGGCTCAAACTTATTTGATATGCTTATAAATAATTTTTCAACCAACTTAGTTTCAAAGATCTTGGCATTTTCATATTATTAAAATCCCTTCTCAAGGATTGAAGTTTAATTCCACAAGTTTTTTATCCCCTTAGAATTTATTTTGAAGTAAATCCAATACGTCTTTAGTAATGGTTGATCCCAATTTTTAGTAGAAGACAGATGCTTAGGTACAAAGAACCCTTCACTCACAAGTTCCTAGATGTTTATTGAGATGAAAAGAATTTTCATCTTAATATACCAATAATTATAGTTTTTACCTTCAAACATGAGTACAAGTGTAGCCCCCATAACTCGATGAGATGATATTTGGAGATGTGTTTTTTTTTAATAGATGAAAAAACTCAGAACTATAATTTGGGGATCTTGATCAACAAAAGTTATTTTTCACAAATCAATTCTAAATTTGAATAGATCTATATATTTAGTAGATCAGTGTGTTTTTGTTATGATCTAAAAAAGCCATTCGAAGAATAGATGAGAACTTAGAGAATAAGAGAAATTTTTTGAAAACACAACAATAGGATTAAAGCTTTCCTCCAGTGCTAGATATTAGATTTTTGGTATTATAAACATTGAATACACGATGATTTATAAAACACAATCATGAAGAAAAGTTTAAGCATGAAGATGACAGTGAACAAGTTGCGAGAGCAGAGAGATAACAATGAGAAAAGTTAATAAAATAAATCAATAGTTAAGGTTTACAAGCGATTCATGAATTATTTATACAATTATTGTCGTATGGAAAAGGTAGTAACTACATTAAATTAAGAACAATCTGATGGTGTACAGACTTGCTTAATTTAAATTTAATAGGGCCTTTATAATAGGTTAGTATTTTGGTGTTCAATATCCATTAGGGCCTATCATTTCAGTTGGATCCATCTCTATTCAACCAAACCCAATTGTCTTATCAACAAAATGATGCATGTTTGGCAAAATGAAAAATTTGGATCCTTCAATATCATAAAGATTCAATATGTCATGTTGCATATATTAAAATTTTAACTAATAAATAAAATACAAAAAAATGGAAATGAAATATAAAATCAGAACAAAAAATAAAAAAATGTCACATTGTCACAAACCCATATATGCACAGGTCTAAAGAAAATATAAATAAATATTAAAAAAACATTACATTAATTGCAACATTTTTTTTCTTAATATTATAATATTGTTAAAGTCCAGGTAACTTTCATAAATAAATATTTTTTTTTCGACAGAACTTTATTAGTAAATATATCTGCAACTTATCATCTATGTTGCAATAGATTAAGAAAATCTATTTATGTTTCACAACTTGCTTGATAAATTGATATTTTAAAATTATATATTTATTCTATTGTGGAAAAAAAATCTTTTGCAATTTCTATTGTAGACTCGTCGGCACAATAGATTATTGTAGCATCGTTGTCTTCTTTATTTATATAATTTTGTATTACTCTCATCTAGGTAGCTTGTGCAGTAGCAAGTGAAATAAAAATATATTTTTCCATGGGAATAGATATGACAATAGTGACTTGTTTATTCAAAGTCTAAGATATGACTACAGACTCGATAAAAAATAAATATTCAAATATTCTTTTACAATAAAACATATATATCCAACAACTTTACTTAATATATCTGCAACTTTTTCATTAGTGTTGCAATAGATTAAGAAAATTTATTTATGTTTCACTTCTTGCTTAATAAATTGTGATGAACAAAGTCTTTAGTAATATCTATTTCTGACTCTTTATCTCAATAAATTATTGTAGATTTTTGGTCTTCTTTATTTCATAATTTAGTATTATTCTCATCTAGGTAGCTTATGCAGCAGCGAGGTAGAAATATATTTGAAATATCTTAAACCAAGATTTATAGTAACTTTAACATATCTCATAGTAGTTTCAAGATTGTAGTGAATTAGAGAGTCCATAAAACGAGATAAAACATTCAAAAAATATACAATATATAGTTTATTCGTAATAATATGTAGAAGGCTTCCAACCACATGATTCAATATAGGCACTCATTTACTTATCTTCCTTTATTAACTTTTAATTTTTGATTAGTGATCAAAGAAGAGATTTGTTTGTAATTACTCATTCCAAACTTTTCTAGTATTTCATGAATGTGTTTCAACTGAATAATTAGTCTTTTATGGTCTTGGAATATGTCAACCCCCAAAAAAAATGATCACGATGTCTCATATCAAATATTTTACATGTCTCTATCATATCCTTTTTAAGATTCTAGAAGCATATTTATTCTTAATGTATAATGTGGATTCACTAAGACTTTTGGTGAACCCTTGATTCAATAGATATATATTTATCTATGTATATAAAGCATGAGGTGTTTTATTTAACTAATACAAAGTTTTATTAACTTTATATATACGACTAATCATCGACTTACTATAAAACTAGAAGGTTATCAGATATAAGAATTCATTCTCTAACTCACCATTCAGAAATACACTTTTGACATCTAGTTGATATAGAGGTCATCCTCTTTGTGCAACTAGTGTAATTATCATGGATCACAAGCTTTTATACTATACATCTAATCTTAGGCTATGAAGTTCTACGATTGCCTAACCTAGCCTACTCTTTCCCCTCGCAAATGTTATGCTCATAGGATCCCATAGATCAGTTTAGTAAGAAAGAGAAATAATTAGAGAGAGAAAATAAATTACAATTGAAATATCAGTGAGTACAACAATGTGAGGACTCATTTATATAGTGAGCACTCTTTTTTACCAGAGACTTAGATTGAGCCACATGTCATAGTTTTATTATATCAGAACTTCCTAGAATATTCTAGAATGAAAAGAGGCTTTGAAACCTTTACATTCTTCTATCATTTTTGTGACACTTTTTCAAAACCCTACCCCATAATCCTATATTTTATGGAATTTTATTGGGTTATGATATCCTCTAACATCAATCTTGTTGATACCCTCATTGAACCATCTTTGCATCAAAGGGTTTTCAACTACTATCTGGTAATCCTATCATTTTTCACCAAGTATTTTTTTATTTGGTGTATAATTCTTCTGCCTCATGATTAATTCCACCAAAAATGGCTTCAATGATTTTTTTCATAGGAAACTTAGTCCTATTTGTGCTGAATGTGACTTTCTCCACGTCGAATGATCTTTATCATTATCGAATGGCTTCAACATGCTCACATGAAATATTAGATGTACTTTGAGATTTTGAGATAAATGAAAGTTATATGAAATATTATAAACTTTTGAAAATATGATATGATCCCTCTTTCATTTTTATTAGTCCTTTTGTACTCCTTTGTTTTGTAACACTAAGTGTAGCTTTGTCAACACAATGTCCCATACTTAATAGTGCACATCCTTTCATTTATTATCAACTCACTCCTTCAATATCTTAGATGCATTGTTCAATCCAATCTAAGTTAAATCAATTTGTTCTTGTCACTCTTTGGAAAAATGCTAGATTTGGCCCTAAATATCTCATCTTATTGGTACTTGAGGTATATAGTTATTACCTAGTTACAATTTCAAATGGATTTCTTGTTGCTTCTTCCCACTACAAGTTGTACAAAAATTAGGTGGTATCTAGTAGTTTCATCCAATCCATTTGTTGGGCATTCAAAAAAATAACATAGAAATATCTTTAATAGACCATTCACCCTTTCTATCATTAGTTTCGAGGTAAATACTCATTGAAAAATTCATATCTGGTCCCATAAATTTTAAAAGGTCTACCCAAAATCTCTTTATGAATTGCCCATCTTGATCACTAAGTACTAACTATGAACCAATAAATAATTTAATACTTCATTTATTTCTTTAGAAATAATTTTGTTTCTTCTTCCATTAGCTAATATTCTATGTCATAGATGAAAGCAATATATTTTGGGAAATCTTGCAATAAAGTACATTGAGATACTTTCTCATGGATATTATAGGATTTGTAATAGTTGCAAAAGATCATTTGTTTTCTTTTGCACTACCTTGTCTTGTTGGAAAACTAGAAAAGTCTTCACATAAGCTTCCATATTATTTTTCATGTGTTTTCAATAATGTCACTTTTCAACTATAGTTATGATATGATGCATACATGGATGGCCATCACACGTTGAATCATGATATTCTTGCATTATCTTTCTACAATTCCCAAATAAAAGGACATACAAGCATTATCCCTATTTGAAGAGTAAATCATCTTCCATGTAGAATTATTGAGTATTTTCCTCCATGATATACTCCTTGAAAGATTTAATCATTAGATCTTTGAATATTGTTTCTTTAATATGATCTTTAAAGTATTTGTGTGATTGACTTATAGTCACAAGCTATGTCTTTTGGTTTTGTGTATCTGCTATTACATTGATTCTTCCTCACTTATATGTCAATGTATAGTCAAACTCAATAAAAAACTCTTGTCATGGAGCATGTTTGAGAATTAGGTTCCTTTGTGTTTGAAAATAATTACTAGCTACACTATCAATTTTCACCATAACTTTTTATCCTAAAAGATAGTACTTTTATACTGATAAATTATTATTTACAATCATCATTTATTTTTCTTATACAACCATTTAGTTTCATTTAGTTTCTGAATTTCAAATACAACTAGATGGTCAACTTGGAGAAACACTCATCCAATAGAAAATTTAGAAATATTTGTGTACACTTCCCGTGGTATGGACTGATTTGGAAAGTCTTTTATTTGCTTTTTATAATAGCTTCGTTCAAATAATCAAAGTCTTCTTGGAAAACTTAGAGGTGAAAAGTGGGTTGGGCAAGTTGGGCATGACATGACGCATGGTCCAACTAAGTCATGCCTAGCCTGACATGGCATGGTCCAAAAAGTAGGCACTATCCACTTGCCTAGTGCCTACCCCACTCGATACTTTTTTTTTAAATAGATTTAAAAAAAACCACCGCCCCACCTGATACACGTGGTTGGGTATGTACGTCTATGTGGCATGGTCCAACTGAGTCATGCCTAGCCTAACATGGCATGGTCCAAATAGTTTGTCTTCCTTCTTGAATTATATCAAGGATTAAGATACCAATATTGCATGTGTTAGGTCTTTGACATCGCTCCTCTACAATTCTTGCTTAGTCCAAGGTATGAGATCAATCTATGAAGCAAAAAAGAAAGCCCCTTTCTCATCAATATTAGAAATTAAAAGTATTAGTTCAGAAAACTCACATGCAATATCTCTTCAATACATTGAGCTAGTCTTAACGATTTTTCTCATGCTTCATCTTCTACATACTTTGAATAAAATTATTTTTGGCACTCCCATGTAAACACTTCCCAATTACAGATATTATCATTCCAACATCTTTGTTGCCATCAAAGAAGTGCAACATCAACTAAATACATAATTGACATATTAATCTTGGCTACATCGCTTATAATGCCCATTACTCAAAAAATATTACTTCATTACCTAAAAAAGTTATCCCCCCTTTTTTGTCATTCAAGTTCTTCTAAATTCTTTTGACTTCAAGACATCAACCTGTGGTGAGGGTATTTGTTCAATCTTGATGCCCTCTGTTATTCTCATACAAATGAAAAGCTCTCTTTTGAAGTTGTCTAACTCTTCTTGCATAGCAATTATCTTGGAATAAAATTATGTTGGTTCAATTTCTCCTAGATAATATTGAGGAAGCTAAGTATCTTATATATGAGTTCCTCCTTCAATTTGTTGCCTTTTCTATGCTCTCATTAGCATCCTTAAATTCGTCCCATAACTCACTAATAGTTAATTCTGTCTTAGTTATTCGAGCTTCCATGGATGTCATTAAATCATTTTAGTTTCCTTTCTTCCTTCAACCCTTTAACTAAATATGAATCTTGCCCGATATTTTGATTCTAGAAATAGATGTCACAGAAAACTGGTGGACCATCTCTGATACAACTAGTCATAGATCACAAGCTTTAGTATTATATGAGTGACCTTAGGCTAGAAAAATTTTTTCCAAAATTGACTAAGTCAGCCCACTCTTTCCCTTCACAAGATTTATGCTCACAAGTTCCCACACACAAGCTTAGTAAGAATGGGAAACACTTAAAGAGATAAAATATATTACAAATAAAACTTAAGTGAGTACAACATTGAGATGACTCTCTTATGTAGTGAGAGCTCTTCTTTACCAAAGGCTCAAATTATGCCACATATCATAATATTATTACATCATAACTTTCTAGAATATTCTAGAATGTGAAGAAGCCATAAAATATTTAGGGCCTTCTAGAATTCTTGTAAAACTCTTAAAAATTGACTCACAATTTATATTTTATGGAATCTGATTGGGCAATGACAAAATCACTACCTGGCAGTCTCAAGTCTGGTTACAAGTATAACATTTTAGAGAAGTCTAATCCAACTAGTTGAGAGTAGTCTTTTGCCATCAATCAAGCCTTGCAAGTAGATTTTGTATGGTCAGATATATTTTTAATTTTGAGTATCCATTTCACTCCCACAATATGTTTATTCTTTGGTTTTTTAACTAAAGTTCATGTTCAATTTTTTTTTTCAATTACTTATATCTCCTTTCCCATTGTATAAGCTCTTCAAAACTTTGAGGCTCTAAAGTCATGAAATTGCACCTCTCATAAATCTCTTCTTATATTTTAATTTTGACTAGAATGATAAGAGAGGAATTAGATGAATGAGAGAATTGAAAGTTTTTTATAAGAAGATAGTACATTTTTAGGAATCAAAGTTATTGACTTTGGTATTTCTATTATTCTCGAATTGGTGAAAAATACTTCTTCTTTACTTTGGATTTGATTTAGATATATAAGTATTGTAGTAGGTATATGAATCTTATCTTTTCATCTTGAATCTTCATAAAAAAACACATCTCACTTTACTTAAAACTTATTATCTTCAAGGGTATAAACTTTGAGCCATTTGGATTGAAGACTTTATTTCACTAGGATGAATTTTTGATAGACCTTATCCAATTTCTTCCTTGTTTTCTTGGAAATTTGAGAGTAATACAAGGTCCCAAATATTCTCAAGTGATGAATAACAAGCTTATTTCTAGTCTAGACTTCAATTAGAGTGAGATTCTTTAAGGTTGAATTCGAGCTTCTGTTTTAGTCCATGAACAACAATGTTAACTACTTTAGTCAAGAAATATTTTGAAAAAACTCTTTTCTATCATCATTAATGTGGTCATATCTACCAAAACTCAATCTTTTCTCTCCACTGCACTATTCTATTGAGAAGTGTGTTGAGTCATGGGTTGCCTTCAAATACCCTTCTCTTCACAATAGAATGTGAAATGCTTTGAGAGAAACTATTTTACTCTTACCTCTTTTACTTTTATCTACTTTTATCAAATTTTCTAAGTATCTTTCAACTAGGTTTTGAAATTTCTTAAACATAGAGAAGACTTGTAATTTTCTTATAAGAAATATACTCAACTTTCTAATGTAATCATCTACAATTAATATGAAGTTATCGTTATTTGCAATATATGAAACTAACATTGGTCCATAAACAATCTTGTTCAAAAATGATTGCTTGGATTGTTTGCCTGTTGCACATCCTTCATAAACTATCTTGAAAGCTTGAATATTAGGTGAAAGTACATTTACTATTTTTTTAAATGAGTAGCTTCATACTATTACAATTTAAATAATCATACCTTATGTGCTATAGATTAGACTCTTCTACTTCTTACATCTTTAATATTGAATTGATCTAAGATATTATGTCAAAGAGAGTAGCTTTTGTTTTTGTATATCTCCACCTTCCAGATTACACTTCTTCATTTCTTATCACATTTAATACAATTATTCTTTTCAAAAAATAGTTTATAACCCTTCTAGATTAGTTGACATGCACACTATAGGTATTGATCTAATGCTAGAATTAGTAGTACTCCCTTGGTGTGTTTTTCTCCAATAAATGTATGCACTTAGATTTTTACTTTCTCATTGACAACTAGAAGTTGTCCATTTCTCATTTTTATTTGTAAACTTGTAGAGGAATACAAGTTCAAAAATATAATCTTGTTTCCAATCATGTGATTGGTGCACTTGTTGTCCATAAACCACGTGCAAGAATTATGTTTGTTAGAACTAGCAGAGACATAGAATAATTTTTTTGCCTACCTTTTATTCTTCATAGCTAGCTTGGTGAAAACCCTTATATCTATAATCTTTAGATATATACCCAAATTTCTTATAGTTGAAGCATTGTTGTTTTAACTTCTATGATCATGTTTTTTCAAAGTGATTATTCTTGTTACATATATTGCACATTTAAAAAGAATTATCATACACAATCAATGGGGTTTAAATTCTAGTAGGTGTCCCTCTTCCTCTTCTTTTTTGAATTTATATTTGTAGTTTCTAAATGAGCACTTGTTACTTTGTTTGACATCTTCGTGTATCTACATAATTTTTGGATTTATGTGAAGCTTAAACTGGAAGACAACTTCTCAAGTCTACATTATTTGTAAATAAAAAATCTCTTTGCAAATCTATTCTTTCCATTATCTTCATCATATAATTTTAATTGGTATTCTATATCCATATACATATTAGAATATTATTTTATTGGGGTTAGGTGAAAATCTATTCTAGCCCACATCGGAAATCTCTTTGGGGATTTCCAAATTTTTTTTATAAAAATGGGTTTTTCCATTCCTTTAAAATTCATTCCCATGTATTTTTAATTTCTCATTTTCTTTTGATTATATTTTATTTCATGATATAATTTATTGCTTTATTATTGAATTTTCTATCTTTCTAATTATTGCGGGTTTAGTTTTATTTTATAACAGTGGTATCAGATGAAGTTAGCTAGTATGTTCTGAGGTTAATGCATTTTAGAAAAGTTATATCAAAAGGGTGATAAGAGCATCAAGGATTGTGGTTTTTAAAAGGATAATTGTTCCCCTTTACTTACCTAGGAACTTTCTTATTATAATAACACAAATAGTTATTATTATTCCCGATTACTTTTCTCTGTAAAAGTAAAATATGACAGCAAAATTTGATATAGAGAAATTTAATAGAAGTAATTTTTCATTGTGGAAAATAAAAATTAAGGTAATTTTTAGGAAGGATAATTACTTAGATGTAAATGGAAAAAGGCTCACCAAAATTCCTAAAGACAAGTGGAATGAGATAGATAGTAATGTAGTAGCTGACCTATATTTGGCACTTGCTGATGAAGTATCGTTGAGTGTGGCAGAAAAGAATACGACAAAAGAAATTTGAGATACTCTCACAAGGTTGTAATGAGGCAAAGTCACTTCACAACAAGATCTTCTTAAAAAGAAGACTTTATACTCTGCGAATGATAGAATCTATTATGATAACTAATCATATTAACACTAAAAATAGTTTATTTTCACAACTTATTACGTTGGGTCATAAATTAGAAGAAGTTGAACATGCTGAGATTTTACTTCAGAGTTTACCAGATTCGTATGATCAACTCATCATCAATCTAACAAATGGTGCATTGATTGATAGTTTAATTTTTAATAATTATGCCTCTGGCATCCTATAAGAAAAAAATAGATGAAAAAATAAAAAGGATAGATATGTAAATTCACAACAAATTGATGCTTTGATGATGATACGAGGTAGATCGACGGAGCATGGTCCCAATGGGAGTCAGAATTATGGTAGATCAAAATCTAGAATTAAGAAAAATATTAAATATTATAACTGTGGTAAGATATGGTACTTTAAAAGAGATTGTTAATTTAAGAAAATAAATATGGATGATGAGTTATCTAATATTCAAAGAAATATTATAAACATCGATGATGAAGTCAACATTTTATATAGTAAGGTAACGACAATGGTTGAAAGTCAAAAATAATTTAGTGATGTATGGTTGCTAGACTTGGGAGCATCATGGCATATGATGTCTTGGAAAGATTGGTTTCACAGATATAAACCAATCTCAGGTGAGTCTATGCACATGGGTGATGATCATACTTTAAAAATTATTGGTATGAATACTATCAAAATTAAAATGTTTGATGGTATGATTCATACCATTCAAAAGGTATAACATGTGATTGACTTGAAAAAAAATCTATTGCCTTTAGGATAAATAAATAGTCTTGGATGCAAAACTCTTATTAAAAATGGGATGCTGAAGAGTGTGAGAGATTCAATTTTGGTAATGAAGGGGGGAAAGATCATGGCAAATTTATTCATGCTATAATGAGAAACAATACATGAGGCAGATGCATGTGTTGTATCAATTACTAAAGAAGAAGAATCAATGATGATGTGGCATCTCAAACTATACCACTTGTTAGAACAAGGTTTGAAGATTCTCTCTAATAAAAAGTTACTATTAGAACTCAAAATAGATTGACATTTGAAAGATCAAATGTAAAAAGTAAAAATACTCTAAACTTGATATATTCTGATATATGGGAATCACCTAAAATATCTTACGGAGGAGCAAAATAATTTGTATTCTTCAGTGATGATTATTTAAGGAGATGTTGGGTGTATCCAATCAAGAAAAAGTCAGATGTATTTTTAACTTTTAACAACTTCAAAGTATGGGTGGATCTTAAATTTGGAAAAAGAATTAAGTGTTTGCCGATAGATAATGGAAGGGAGTTTATAGTTGGTGAATTTCTTGTTTTTTGTAAGCAAGAAAGTATCAAACGACAAGTCACAATCACGTACATGCCACAACAAAATTGAGTAGTAGAATGGTTAAACAGAACTCTTGCAGAAAGAATGAGAACAATGTTAATGACTACAAGACTACCTAATTCCTTTTGGGAGGAAGCAGCAAAAATTGCATGCTATATAATAAATCGATCATCATCAACATCGATTGATTTGAAGACACCGATGGAGATGTGGATGAGTAAGTTAGTAGATTACTCTACTTTACATTATTTTGGATGTCCTACATATATGATGTACAATACCAAGAAAAAACAAAGTTGGATCCAAAATCTAGAAAATATATATTCTTGAGATATGTTGAAGGAGTAAATGGGTATCACATGTGAGAGCACACTGATCATAAGGTAATTATCTGTAGAGATGTAATTTTTAAAGAAAGAATTGAAGATTATAGCACATTAAAAGAAGTTTTAGAAACTACCACTGTGCATGTAGAAAATGACCATATAAAAGATATTCCAGAATCAATGGAGAAAGAACTAGAGCATGAAGCACAAAAACAAGTCGTGTCTGAGGCTTAAGAAGTTAGTCGGCCAACTCATGATAAAAGACCGTCAGCTTGGCACTTAGAGTATGTTACGAAAAGCTACATTTCAGTGCGTATTGTCTTCTAACAGAAGATGGAGAACCTTCAATATTTCATGAAGCTTCAGATAGTTCAGATGCATCTCTGTGGATGACAGCAATGTTTGAAGAAATCAAAGCTCAACACAATAACAAGACTTGGAAGCTAGTACCATTACCAATTAGAAGAAAAGCTATTGGCAACAAATAAGTTTACAAGATAAAGCAGGATAGTGATGATCAAGTAGAATGGTATCATGCAAAATTAGTGATAAAGGATTATGCTCAGAAAAAATGTATTGACTTCAATGAAATTTGTTCTTCTGTGGATTGTCTTATAACAATTAGAGTAGGAATGACTCTATGTGTTACACTTTATTTATATTTGTAGCAGTTAAATGTTAAAATTGCTTTTCTTTATGGAGAAATTGAAGAATAAATTTCTATGTTCTAGCTAAAATGATTTGTTGAAATTGGTAAGGAGAACTTGGTTTGCAAGTTGAATAAATCTTTATATGATATGAAACAAGTACCGAGGTGTTGGTATAAAATATTTGATTCTTTTATCATGAGCCTTGGGTATAATAGACTCAGTTCATACCATTGTAAATACTACAAAAGATTTGAAAAAAAAATGATTTCATCATTTTACTATTCTTTGTGGTTAATATGTTGGTAGCAGGCCCAAACAAATGTCAAATCAAATAATTGAAGTCACGGTTGGCTAGGGAATTTGATATGAGGGACTTGGGACTAACAAATAAGATTCTAGGGATCCATATTTACCGAGATAGAAATAATAAGAAGATTTGACTTTCTCAACAAAATTATTTTAACAAGATCTTACGGCATTACAACATGCACGATAGTAAGCCAAATTCTATCACTCTTCCTGTTAATTTCAAATTATCCTCAAGTATGTATCCTAGCTCGGAAGAAGAGAGGAGGAAGATGTCTCAAGTATCAAATCAATCAGTAGTGGGAAGTTTAATGTTTGTAATGATTTGTACAAGACTAGATATTACACAAGCAGTGGGAGTGATTAGTCTATTCGTAGCAAATCCTGACTTAGAACATTAGAGTATTGTGAAGAGAATTTTCAGATATCTTAAAGGAACCTCAAATACTATAATATGCTATAGAATTTCAGACATTTTTGTTAGAGGTTATGTTAATGCAGACTATGCTAAGAATATTGATAATAGCAAGTCTACAACGGGTTATGTTTTTACTCTTGCTGGAGAAGCTGTAAGTTATTTTTCAAAATTGTAACCTATTATATCTACTTATACGTCAGAAGAAGAATATGTTGCAGCTACACAAGCCAAAAAAGAGACAATCTGGTTAAAATACTATTGGAAGAGCTTGGATACAAATAAAATAAGATTATTTTATTTTGTGATAGTCAAAGTACTCTACACTTAGAAAGAAATCTAGTATTTTACTCAAAGACAAAACACATCAGGATACAATATCATTTTGTACGAGAGAAAGTAGAAGAATGAAGTATGGATATGCAAAAGATTCATACCAAAGAAAACATAGCGGATGTTTTGACCAAACCGATCAACACTAATAAGTTTGAATGGTGTAGAACTTCATGTGGCTTAACAAAGAATGGAATCAAGTATTGACAAGTAAATAAAGTAATTTTCAAGTGGGAAAATATTATTTTATTAGGGTTAGGTGAAAATTTATTATAGTCCACATCAGAAATCTCTTTGTGGATTTCCAATTTTTTTCTATAAAATGAATTTTTTCATTCCTTTAAGATTCATTATCATGTAAATATAATTTTCATTTTCTTTTGATTGTATTTTATTTTATAATATAATTTATTGATTAAGGCATTAAATTTCTGTCATTCAAATTATTGTTGGTTTAGTTTTATTTTATAACATAGAGAAATCACTAAGAGCTTCTGATTTCATCTTCAAGTTTTTAAGATTTCTTTTAAGGGATTTAAGCTTTATTCCATAAACTATTTTATCTCACATGAACTCTTAACATTATCCATTATTCTAGGAAAGATATTTTTGCTTACTCCTTGTTGGGGTAAATGATAGATCTTTGACAACGTCTTTATTCACCCACTCACATATTGAAAGTGACATCAATACAAATTGATCAAGTGTTGTATATATGCATCTATGCACATGTCTATTGTTGTAGGCATAATAAGCTTGGGCTTGGATGATGTACAGGAGTAAACAATAGTATGGGGCTACAACCATTTTTGGAGATGCCACACGCATATCGAGTTTGTTTTGCATGGATAGGCCTGCTTGCATTGCTCTTGCCAAGCACCACTGCTAGATTGAGCTTGAACAATTAGCATGCTAGGATATTAAAGATGACGAAAGGGCATCAAGTTATGTTTTAGAGATTATTTTTGCTATTTTTTATATAATTTTTTCTTAATAGTAATTATCACAACTTAGCCGATCATTTGCAGTAACTATTTTTTGTTCTCAACCATTAACTTAATTATCTATTCCTACTTTTTTTTTAATTGTTTTTGCATAGAATAAATACAAGAAATTTATATTTGTCATGTAGTGAATTGATGCTAAATAATGGTTCGTGGGCCTTTGAGAAATGAATACCCTGTAGGGTCTGCCAGCTTCATAGATCATGACAACGCATGTTTCGCTATCCATAACAAAAGAAACGTAAACTTGGTTGGTGATTATAGATAAGATGAAGAGATCATTGCCATTTCAAGTTGCAGAATATTTCTTCACTTAACGGTACTTATCCGCGGCCACCAAACATTCAAACAAGAACATGACGAAGGGTTCAAAAGGATTTAGGGTTCTTTGTTCCACACTGCCTTTCTTCGATCAGGTGGTATGATTCTACCAATACCAACTAACGCAAGATCATTGTGAGATTGACCAGACAGTAGGGTTGGAACTTCTATTAAACATTTCACTGGGAATGCTTGACACAGTATGGATTTATATTTTCTTTGCATCTACTGTTCAAAATTCAAATTGAAGTGCAAGGATGAAAATGGTGAGGTCGCTATAAATGGTATTAAATTTACCATATCTGGTTCGCTCCTAGTAGTGTTATTTGCACACATGACACATCTCAACCACCTCGAAATATTATTGCAGTTCCAAGATTGTGCATCGATTAGCCTGACGGAAAACATATAAAATAAAATTTTGCGAGCCACTATTATATCTGAAATAAAGTGTTGCCATTATTAATAACTTAGTTTTAGGACTATTTTTGTTTTGGTACATGATTTACAAAATATTTGAAGAAAATAATTTTTTTAAAAAAATTTCAAAAATACATAAAAACATAAAATAATTATGTTTTGTTACCCTGAAAATTGAAAATAGAAAACCTGATTGTGCCCCAACTGAACTGACACATCAACAGTTACAAAAATAATAAAAAAGTTAACATTATAATTTATAAGCAAGTCATCAATCATCTACTTAAGGAGATTCGTACCCACAAAGATTAATTTATCAAATTGCTAACTACCCAATTATACAAAACAAATTATATATACATACATACATACATATATATATATATATATATATATATATAAAATATGTATTTATATATATTTAAAGAAACACACACACACACATATGTGTGTGTGTGTGTGTGTTTGTTTGTTTGTTTGTTTGTCTAAATATATACAAATATATAATATATGTGTGTTATATATGTTCATAAAAAATTTTGGGTTAATTTTTTTTATATTTTTTTAACTACCAAATGCCAACGTATTAGTTTTAGAAAAATTAGATTTACAATTTTCAGTGTATCAAAATGTAATTATTTTGCATTATGTTCTACATTTTAAATTTTTTTTTTTTTTTGAGAAAATTTTCTTTTTTCAAATATATTTTATAAAAAGTGACTGAAAAACAAATCTCCCTATTTTTTAACAATTAAAAAAATAGGAACTTTTTTTAATAGTGGTCCAAATCAAAATTATTTATGTTGTATTATTGACTTCTAAACAATTTTTAGTTAAAAAGTTAACAATCTAAAAAATATTTAACTTTTAGGATATATTTTTTCTTTTTTTCAAATATGTCCTCGCAATGCATTATTTAAAAAATTATATAACACAATTGAAACAGTGTTTTTCGTGAATTAGACAATTAGTACATTTTCCAAAAATATTGTTCATGAAAGTATATACATACAATATAGTTAAATATATGTAGCTTAGAACTATATAGTTATATATCTAAAGCTATATAAATAGTAAAACAGTTGTGTGTGTGTGTGTGTGTGTGTTTGTGTGTAGTTATATAAATAGTTAAAACTATATTATATATAGTTAAATTATTATAACATATAGTTTAGAATATATAGTTATGCATGCATATATAACTAAATTTTATTGTTTAACTATATAGTTTATATATAGTTGTAATTAAACTAAATTTTATATATTTATTTTAAATATACGTTTTATATAGTTTATATATATATATATATATAACTATATACATTTAACGTAAGCATATATAGTGCATGACCATTGTTTTCAGAAAACATGCTCGTGCAAAAAAAAAAAACATTGTTTCAAATTTCACTAATGTTTTTTGTTTTTTAATGATATAGGGACGAATTAGGAAAAACAAAAAAAAATTATAAAAGTCAAATATTTTATAGATTAGGGACTATTTGGCAAATAAATATTTTAGTGAGATACCAAACATAAATATTTTTGTTTAAGATCTTTTTTACATAATTTTTCTTAAAAAAATTTACACCAAAATTTTTAATTATTAGTTTTAATGCACTCAAATACATAAAATGGATTCAATCTTCAATTAAAAAAAAAATTAAAACAACAATTTTAGAATTTGAAAACTAAAATTTTTATTGGGAAACCACTTTTCAATTACAAAAAAAGTTAAAGCCAAATTTGTTTCAAAAAGGGATTTCCATATAATACGAAATTACCTTTTTGGTTTCGCCAATCAGTTTTTTTTAAAAAAATTAATTTTTGGTTTTAAAAATTAATAAATTATATATATATATATATATATATATATTATTCATTTATTTATTTATACACATATGCATATATATCATTCATTTATTTATTTATAAGTCATATATATATATATGCTAATGCATATACTTACAAATAAAAACTTAATTTTATATCTGTATATATGTTATATCAATATATATATATATATATGCATGTGTGTGTGTGTGTGTCTATAAATATATATATATATCTATACACATAATGATAACATATAATTTTTATATATATACAAGTATATATTTATATATGTGTTGTATATGCATATATAAAAAGAACATATATATTTATTTATATACATTTATATGTAGACATATATATACCATGTGTGTGTGTGTGTCTGTGTCTCTATGTGTGTGTGTGTGTGTCTGTGTCTCTGTGTGTGTGTGTGTGTCTGTGTGTCTGTGCATGTGTGTTATATTATACTTGTTTATTTATATTTATATTTACATATATCTGTCTATGTGTGGATATGTAACTCAGACAATTACATATATAAATGTATATACATAAAAAGAACATATATATTTATCTATATACAATTATATATACACATATAACACACACACAAACACTACAAAAAAAACACCTTTTTAGATTTATCTGATTCCATTTTTAATTTCATAGTAATCTTAAATAACAACGTAATTAGAAAGGGAAACAATATTTTCTAATGTGCCATTTCTAAAATCGCCTAGTATTTTTTATATTTGTACTTTTTATGAAATTGACACATCTATTCTTTGAAATGTTATATTTAACAACACTGTTTTATTTTGAAAAGATCTATCTTGGGTCAAAAACAAAAATATTAATGCTTTTAGTACCTTTATCAACAAATTTTAACAAAACTTATCTAAAAACTTAAAATAATTATGTTTTTTTATTTTAAAAATTAGAAACTCAATTTTGTCATTCGCACATGTTAGATGTTAAAAAAAAAAGGTTTTTATAGTAGTTTTTTGAATTCTAAAACTGCTTATGTTTTTTGTAACAACTTTTTGAATTCTATTAAGTAATTTGTTTTATTTAAATTAAAACTTATATATATATATGCATATAAACTTACATATGAATATTTATAAATATACATATTTATATGCATATAAACCTATACATATGAATATTTATAAATATACATATTTATATGCATATATAAACCTATAATTATTGATATATATAAATATTTATAGATTTAGATATATAAATATATAAATATAATTATTGGTATACATAAATAATTAAGTATATTTATAAATAGTTATATTTATAGGTTTACAAACATATGCATAATTATAAATATGTATATTTATTGGTTGATTGGCTTATAAATATGTGTGTGTGTGTGTGTGTGTGCCAATATAGTTTTATATATAAGTTTATAAATAAATAGTGTGTGTGTGTGTGTGTTTACACACACACACACGATATAAGTTTATATATACATATGTCCAAGTTTTATATTTAAAAAAATGAAGTTTATTGAATTCTAGAAGCAGTTTCAAATTCAAAAAGTGTTTTCGAAAAACTCGATCTGTTTATAAATTTGTAAAATGTCAGACTTTTAAAACATCCAACATGTCATTCAGGTGGTCAAAATAGGGTTTCTGGTTTTTGTCCTTCCAAAACATATATATTTTATTTTTTGAATAATGTTTTGTTAAATTATTTAAATATGGGATACAAAAATATAAATATTTTCATTTTGAGACCTCAAACAAAATTTCCCCCTTTTATTTTATCCACTTCTCACTCAATTTCTAATGTTATTGCTTTACACCTACTACCAACTAAGTAATCAATATATAAGCTTTGGTACAAATGTGTCTTTCATATTATGTCTCCACGATACTAACGATCCTTTGAACTAGAGTTGAGCTTTTATTATTTGGATTTTTGATTTTTTTAACAAGATCAATCATTGATAATCCCCCCTACACTTGTTTTATGAGAACAAGCTAATCGCTCATTCTTGAGCAACTTTGTAGGTATGTCAACAACATTTTTGAACTTCATGTGCTTCGCTTTCATTCCTCCTCTCATGATACAATTTACTGTACAGGGATCACATGTATCAATTATCTGACTTATTATCGACACAATTCTTTGTTGGCTATTCTTACATATCTTTTTATCCATTCAGCGAGTTTCCGAATCACCCTATATGGTGATATGTACACATAGTTGTAGCAAGATATTTAGCTTCTACGAGTTAACATAGCTACTAACTTTTATTGGTTTAACAACTAACTAAAATCTAGTAATGCTTTTTTTTTTCAATAACATCTCTCAAGTCTAGCCATTATGAAAATATCCAAGAAGTTTGTAATTATTTAAAATTGAATAATATAAATGAAGATTAATTGTACCTTTGTGATATCAAAGAATACTATGGCCATTTGCCAAATTTGAGATATATTGTAGTTTGATTCTTCATTCAACTCACATGACTAAATGCATAGAGGATGATGTTAGGCCTTCACCACATCACTACTACAAGCTTCAAACTAAGCTTTTGAATAGTATGGATCAACCATGTTTCCTTCAGTATTGGATAACCAAATTTATTATCTTCTATGGATGTTTTTTAAATACCATAAGATATACAAATATCAACTCATGCTAAGATAGTATATAATAAGTCCAATATTAGTCATCTTCAGCTCCTCTTTTCTATTGTATTTTGGAGTTAATTGAACATGTTTTTGATTTCCTTTAGTGAATTAAATCATCCTTGCATAAACATACTATCAATATCTCCATTTTTTATTTTGATAAGGAGAGATAAAAGTGACATTTTAAAATCAAATTTTTTGAAAGTATTTACTGATTCAATTATTTCATGTTCGTGGTGATTGCTTTAACCCATAAAAAGCATTCTTTAATATTAAAATTTTATTTTCTTGACCTTTAGCTTCATAAACATAAAATTTTTTTTCATTTGAAAAATCTCCTACTTATTTTGAGCTGGCATACAAATGATCATGATCAACCTTATTGTTTCTATATGATCAATTAGAGTAAACACCTCATAATAATCTAATCATAGCCCTCTTATTACCTATATCATTTTGTGACTAACGTTGCCTTGTGGTAGTTGACTTTTCCACTAGCATTCTTCGATATTGTGTACACCCATTTGATACCAATTATTTTTTGCCATTTTAGAAGTGAAGCTAATTCTCATTTGTTTTCTTCTCAAAGAATTTGTGTTGCATGACTTTTTCAAAAGTCACTTACATAAAATCAGTAACGAGATAAAAGAGTAAGATCAAATTTTTTATTAACATCATATAAATCTAGTATACTACTTATTGAGTACACATCCATTTCATTGAAGAATGATGGTGGTGAATTGTTATCATCAATTTATGTTGCTTCCATAAGTGATGTGAGACTTATGTTGTGTCCCCTTGACCCCTTCTTCATCTTTTGTCATCAATGTAAAGAAATAAATTAACACTTTTAGCAAAACTATCCCAGTCCCATGTATTTTTTCTCATTGACTATACATATGTTGATATATATATATATTTAGTATTTTGGATTATTTATTTGTAATCATTGGAACTAGAACTATAATTAGTGAAGATCAACATTTCATTTTTTATTATTACACTTCTATCATTTCTCAACTAATATATCTACATAAAATATCATCATTCCAAATACATTGAAGTAAAAACATTTGGTTTCCTTCTAATATAGACTTCATGAGGTGATTTCTATGTATACTTCTTATAGGTGAGTTGTTATATAGATAAACTACACATGAAATTACTTCACCAAAAATTCTTTCAGCATTCACTTACCCTTTAGCAAAGTGTGTATCATGTTAATGGTTCTTGAATTCTTTTTTTTAGCTAATCTATTTTGTTGAGAAGATCTTGAAATTATTAATGAATATCTGATTTCATTTTCTTCACAAAATTATTAAAATCTTTGGATGTGAATTCTCCTCCTTTATCATTTCTCATGAGATATATGCTTTCTTTTTTAATATTAGCTTTGAACCTTTTGAAGGCCCAATAATTTTTCATTTTTTTTAAAGTAGACTCTTATTTTTCTTAATAAACATCAATGAAAGAGAAAAAAATAAGTAGTCTCACAAAATGATTAGTCGTACACATCCCCATGTATATGCTCCAGAAAATTGTGCTCTTGAATTTTATTCATCAGGAAAACCTTTTCTAAATAAACATCCTATGCATAGTGAATTTGGATGAATGATGCAAAAAATCTTTTTTTGTATTTTATCTTTGACAACTCCAACCCCTCAAATTTAAGATGACCAAGACAAATTTTTTATTATCATGATACATTTGTATACAAGCTTCAGAATATTTTGTAGTGCTATGAAAACAAGATCAAAACGATCTGCCAAACTAGCTAGCTCTTAGACTAGTAATACATGAATATGATTTTGTGTAGAAGTTCATTTTTTTCATCAAACTAGATGCAAATCATAAGTGTGGATGTTTGAACTAATGAACTGCTAGAATTGGGTAGTTCTTAGCAAGCCATTCACTAATTTAATTTATTTTATTAAAAATAATATTTTTTTTATGCATTTCACACTGAAATAACTTGCATTCAAAATATTGAACCATGAGAGCTATATCTTGAAGAAATAAAAAAATTATTTATATGAGTGCTTTTAGACAATTCCATCAAATATCCTTGATGTTTATAAGTATACCCCTATTCTCCAACCTCAATTAATGTATGCTTTCAGGTTTATAAGATTGATATGGTTTCTAAGTATTTACACTTTCAGCTTTATAAGTATCATTCTCGCTTAATTAATGTTTGCTTCCCTCAAGCTTCTCTAGTAGAAACTAGACAAATAAAAAGAACTCACAAGGATTGTCACCACCTCATGAATGAAAACATACTCATGAATGTCCATAGGATTTTCTGCTAACAACCTTCTTAATGATTGATTTTCATACTAAAGGTAAACTCATTGGAATAACATTTTATATAGAGTCTATCCCAATCAAGAATCAATTATTTTAAGTCATGTATATTAGATTAGCATGTAGAAGCATTAGTACTTTCAGCTTTGTAAATATCATACTTGTAATGATTAACGTACCCAAATTTTTGGTTTCAACATATAAGTTTATCTCATACATTATAATTGAAAGGGTTGTCACTTTCTTCCTACCCTATGTGCATGTGAGCATTATGTTTTATCTATCACTATCCACCAAGATAATCTCACATAATCCCACTAATAGTCAAAACCCTTGTTCAAGTTATATTAAATCACAATCAATAAATATATATAATATAAAATAAAACAAAATATAGTCATTCATTAATTGAAAATCAAAGATACATAACATATATTAATTTACATAAACCCTAGATACATGCTATTTTTAAACAAATTTTTAAATATACTTTAGAAAATGGTGGTTTGAGAGCCACACTATCTAACTCTAGGGATTAGCATTAATCTTGCATTCTTTACTTTCTTGTAGAGTCTGTATGCAGTATGAAATTCACTCATATGGTTTGGTAGTTATCGTGAGTTTGCTTGTTGCAGGAGGGAGAAGAAGACAAAATTAAATGATTTTTTTTGGAATTTCTCTATCTTTCATATATATACTTGGGTTACCTTTCATTAATCTAAGTAGAATGTCATGGTTTTCAGAAGAAGGTTACAACTTTAGCCTTTATTTCTTCGACTTAAGGTCATGACTCTTGAAATGATAATGACTCTTGCTTGCATCTTGATCTTTAAGTAATAAAAAATCATGGCACTAGCAATGACCACGAATTGGGCCTAATGCCTATGTAACACAAAGTCACAACACTATAAAATGGTTATGATTTCTTCGACTTCTTATTTTGTTATATATCAA
The DNA here is from genome assembly GCA_029783825.1 of Sapria himalayana. Classification (NCBI taxonomy): domain Eukaryota; kingdom Viridiplantae; phylum Streptophyta; class Magnoliopsida; order Malpighiales; family Rafflesiaceae; genus Sapria; species Sapria himalayana. The sequence goes on from JAREIK010000088.1 coordinate 12,282,047, forward strand.
TAGTATTGTTATATATCAATAGTATTATGTAGTGCTAATAAATAGCCATGAAAATAAGGTCACTCATGTTTTGCCCATGATAGCTACACTAGGAAATGGTCATGGAATATGATTTCTATTCATATATTTCAAGTATCTACTATGCTATGGGCGGCCATGACAATAGCCTTCTCATTTAGCATATATCATGTTGCTATGGTGCTATGAGGAACTCATGACACTAACAATTAGCTCGAGCATATAAGTCGTGACTATGTATTTTTTTGAGGACAAAAGTCAGTCTTTGAAATAGTCATACTCTAGTAATATCATCTGTAAGTATTAGTGTTCCAAAAGCTATGGCTCTGAATAATGGATATGGCTTTAGTCTACGTAGTTATGATTCTATAATTTTATTGTATCTCAAAAGTTATAACTTTGTAAAAATATTATGCATCTCACTCAAAATTACCAAGTCATATTAAAGATAAAGTCAAAGTGCTCAAACTTAGCCACAACCTTGAGCACAAGTAGAGTACTTGATTGTTGTGACGTAGGTAGAATTAATGTTTTAGCCATTTAAAATTTTCAAGATAAGCATGGCTATGTCTTTATGATTATATTATAGCCAGTAAGAATGTGTATCATAATGGAAAAATTATACTAACATATTGGTAGGATTGTGATGTATAAAAATTTTTCTTGACTAATTAGATAGATTTTTAGCCAATATTTAATGCCAAAACTATATGAGATTCAATGTTCTATCTTATCTGCTAAATACCTCTAAAATTTTATTAATTTCAAGACAATCCATCAAATATTACCAAATTTCCAAAGTCTTGAAATCAACTTATAATATTTTTTATTTCCATGTCTACTCATAATCATAAACCATCAAAATATATAAAAATGTTTGGTGATATGAATATTAAATAAACTCACACACTAAAACAATTATTCATCCTTGAGCCATGACTTTCTCATTCATGACAAAATCTTTATCATCATTATGAATTATTACTATTAGATTCGAGCGTCACATGATCTAAAAATAGTGAAACAACTTCAAGAAGACTTATCGATAACTATGGTGAGGTTTTGATTTTGTGACTATACTTATGGGTCAATAGATATTTATATTTATTTGTGTTGTGGACATAAGTGTTTAATTAGAGGTATCAAGTGGAGGAGATGGCTTGGGAATGACATGAAGCATGGCCAAAATTGTCATACTCGGCATGGCATAGCATGGTCTAGAACCCTGCTTGGACCACGATCATGTTGGGCCATGGCATGGCTCGTGCCAACCTATGGCATGACTCATGCCAGCTCATGGCATGAATTTTGTTGTCCAATGGCACAGCTCATGTTGGCCCATGGCACAGCTCATGTTGGCCCATGGCACAGCTCATGTTGGCCCATGGCACAGCTCATGTTGGTCCATGGCACATTGCATGTTGGCCCATGGCACAACTCATGCCATGTTGGATTAGAGCCAACCATGCCTCATTTTGTGCCATGCACAACATGCATGTCTAGCCTGTTGGCACAATCCAGAAGCGTAGTGATGGGGCATGGGTCATGACCTCTTTATGGGGTTTTAAAAAAACAAGCCATGGGCTATGGAAGTTACCTGTTATGTATATGTAATAGCATCCGAAAAAAATGACAGGCTATGCTTATCACATTTGATGTCTATACATACATATATATATATATATATATATTTCCTATTGGACTTATGTCCATATTAAATATAAAAATAAAAAATAAAAAATAAACATTATTTTATGATAAATAAATTCTTTTATAATAAAATAAAAATATATATTCATAAATTCATTTCCTTTCCTCTCATCTATCTCATTTAATGTTTTAAAAAAATATTTTTTTTTCTTTCCTCTTCTCTAGTCTACTTTGTAGTCAATTATGGTCTTTGGGCTCTCTAGTTTAGAAAAAGATCTAGACTATAACTTTTGCTCAAGTAAAATTATTTTGTTATGGAACATATTTAATTTTTATTTATTAATTTGTGTTATGAGTAATAATTTATAGAAATTTAAAAGTACATAATTTTTTAAATTTATAATTATAAATAAAATAAAAAATGGTAAATAATGATTTTAATGATATTGATCTTGGCCTAGATATTAATGATAATGTCAATTCAAAGGATCTTTATATATTGTTCTTGAAATATTTGCCTAAAAGCCTAAAACTAGGCAAATTTCAATTGTCATTACTCACTTTAACATAATAAAAAATAAAAATTCTAAGGATGTTGAAGAAGAATCAGTACAATGTATATATCATAATAAAATATATACATATAAGAGTACCAAGGGTACTTGCCACCTTAAAAGATATGTCAATTAATATACCAAAAAAATATGATGCATTAGATCTCAGACAAACCCAACTAAGTGGAGTAGGTTTTGAAGTTTGATCAATCAACTTATTAACCCGTTTATCACAATTAGTTTGAGAGAGAAGGCACGACCAAATTAATTATTATCATAAGTCTTCATATTTGGTTTCTAGGGAATCTTAGGGTTATCAGTATCATACAGACCTACTTTTAACCTAATTATTGAAAAATTCATATGTCAACTAGTATGAATGACATAATAAAATATTATAAGTTATAAAAAATAATTAATAATTAATGAATTTAGAAAATAAAGTAGAGTGATATTCATGATATTTCACATATGGATTACGTTACGATGATGCATCATTCACATGCCTCATCGGCTACTAAGTGGATTCTATGTAAAAACATAATAAAAAAAATTAGGATTTCCTTATAATTTCCATTCTCATGATGATCCTATGATATAAGAGTATATGATGAGGATCTTTAAAAAATATAACATTAAAAATAAAATTTTTAGTATAACATTCGATAATACTTTGAATAATGGTATTACTATTAATTAATAAGTTTATAAAAATAATTAAAGATGAGTCGTTAATTGAAAATTTTTATATTAAGTTTATGTGTCATATAATTAACCTAATAATGCAAGTGAGGATTAAAGTTATTTTTCATATATTATAAAAAAAAGAAATTCACTAAAATATCTTAGGATATCTAATAGACAACAAGAATTTAATAGACTAGGTTTTTCAGTCAGCCTTAAAAAGAAAAAAATTCTAAATGGATGTGTGATACCATTGAAATTATACATACTTTATGTTAGAATTATTTGTTGGCTACCAACATGTAATATCTGACTATGTCAACACAAAGAATGACAAACTTATTATTAATGATCCAAACTATTATATAGAACTTTTTTTTATGAAATTTATTGAATATTTATTGTGATATGATGAACATCTATTTATTTCTAAATACTCTTATCACTAACATTGTACTCAAATGCATATGTGATATTAATAAAATGTTGAGAAAATATAGAGCATACCCTGCATTTAATTCCATGACTATTGAGATGGAAGGAAAGTATTTAAAATAATAGTCTTCCATTCCAACTCTGTAATGCTTAATTACCTATATTTATCCTAGAGTTAAGATGGAATGGGTAGAAAATATATTAAAATATATATCCACTTGTATGAACCAAAAAAGCAAACTTGAAGGTTTGATTCATGAAAAATTAACTAACATATTTATATTGTATGACATTAGGTATGATAGTTGTAGTTATGTTACGAGTATGGACGTAGATATTATATTAAGAGACGATGACTTTTCCATGTAGTTAGCTAGGAAAAAAATGATACAGTGGTCTATTGAATAGGAGCGAGCTATCTCAATACTTGGATACTGATTACCACTTTATTCTATGATATGATCATAATAAAAATCTATATATTTTGAGTTGGTAAAAAGTATACAAATTTACTTATCTCATATTGTCTAAGATGACATGTGATATATTGACTTCTCTAGTATATAGCATAGTATCAAAGTTTATTTTTTCTATAACTATCAATATTATTTTAGATAAAGATCAATACTATGACTAGATATCGTGAAGCACTTACATGCTTGAAGGACTGGGAAGATTCATGGTTGGGCATTTAGAATAAAGTAAAAGAGTTACTGACGAATACTAACTTATGAGATATCAAGAATATCGAGGCCAATACAAGGGCTACCTTCAAAAGTATACATGATGATAATGATCTATATTTGTGATGCCATACAACAAATATGGACTAATGACTCATATAATAAAAATTCATATTTTATTTATTTGTACTTTAGCTTAGGCTATGTATCATATTTATGATTATTTGCTTATAATTTATTTTTTTCTATTTATATTTTTGAGTTTTTTAAGTTTGTCATTTAGCATTTAAGATTAAATATTTTTTTTCATAGGATATTTTTAGTTGAGTTGAATATAAAATATTTAATTTATTTATTGGTTTACTCCATTTAAATTTATAATGTATTGTACTTTTTAATTATTTTGTTTTGATATTTAATATTTCTAATAAATAAAAATTAAAATTTCAAAAAAAAATAATTAGGCATTTAGGATGCCCATAACTAGCATGACCCAGCACAACTCAGAATTGACCTAGCACAACCAAGCATGGAAGTGCCTAATTGCAGACCAATGAGAACATGCTAGGCTAAGTCATAATAATTTCATGTAGGCATGGCTAAGTGGTATCAAATGGGCTGGGTAGTCTAGGCATGGCCTGTGGCTCGTGGTCCGGCATATTTCAGTAGTGTCAGGCCTGGCACGGAACTATTCAAAACTATGACTCATGCCAAACTAAGGATAATCCATGTGCCTGACCTAATTGTATGGTAAATCGATCTAGTTGACTGCCAAACGAGGATCCCATCGGGCACAACATGGGTTCCATCAGGCACGACAAGTGGTCACCCTGGCAGTCTGATTTTTTTAATTAGTTAGACTTCAACCCCAAGCCCATGATGGGGTGGGGTAAAAAATCAGCCCACCCCTTCACGAGGCAATATAATTATTTTAAAATAATCAGTCACGTGGCCAATTCTAATTTGGCCAGCCATCTAAGCTGGCCACCGATTGTATTTTCACACAATAAGAATCCTTAGCATACACATTCAAAGCACGATACAGTCTGGCATGGATATGCATCATTAATGTGTCATTGTGTTGTGCTTGGATGGTGGACCAACCCACCATGCTATGTTGGGCTGGTGGATCGACTCACCATGTTGTGCTAGGCTGGTGGACCGACCCACCATGCTATGCCATGTTGGCATGGTCATGCCTTGAAAGAATTTGTCATGCTAGTACAGCATGGCATGTTTGGCACCTCTAGGCATGACCCAATACAAGTATCCATCTCGTGTCGTGTTAGGCACAACATCTAGAGCTTTTTCTTCTCTAGATGTTTTGACTTAATAAATGTCATGGCTCCTTCTTTTCCACTTCATTATCCCTTTTATTCCGGATCCTGAAAACCATGGTATTAAGTACTATCATGGCTTTGTCTTTAAGTATTTTATTGTTCTATTCTTATTGTATTTCTACAGTTGTAGCATTGTGCATAGCCATTACCTTATCCTTAAAAATCTAAGACACTAATTCATTCTAAAATTTGTATCCCCAAAGTTGCATTGTTGGGCTTAGCCAAGGATTTCTCTATTAGCTTTCCTTTGTCATTTTCATTTTATAATACCAAGGCCAATATGATGTACACAACCATGACTTTGTTTTGGATTTTCTCTTCCATGATTTATGTTGCAACCATGCCTTTTTAAATTGATGTCTCAGCTTTTTTAGAACTGCCAAAATAAGACTCCTCAGAGGTTACAACTTTAAAGAATGTTGCGATCTTATAGTAGTCATTTTCCTCTGTTTCCTCATTTTTAGAGCTTTGATATAATTATTATGCTTCATATTTTTTGTCTTCATCACTACCACAACTCTAAAGTTATTCTTCTATTTCATATACTCCATCTTCATCTGACTAGTAGTCTTCTAGAAAATATTTATACTAGAAATCCATTTTTTGTTATATTATATAGTATGAAAGAGATTGTCAATTCTTTAATACCTCATTTCATCATCATCTAAACCTCACAGGCCATTATCAAATTAGACTTTACTTATTTCTCACCAACATAGAGAATAAACTTAGAGGTGTCAAACGAAACGTGGCCTGCCGGCTCGGCCTGTTTTTAGCCGGCCCGACCATGCTTTTGGGCCGGGCCAGGCACGGCACGGTTACTGTATCGTGCCGTGCCTGGCCCGGCATAATTCTGTAGAGGTCAGCCAGGCATGGGCCCACGACAATAATCCGACAGGTTCGGCCCAGCCGGGCCGAACCCTTAATTTTTTTAAAATTAGGGTTTCGGTGTGCAGTGTCGTGCCGTCGCAGAGCCGAACCACTAATTTAAAAAAAATTAGGGTTTTGGAGTGTGTCATTGGCCGTCGCACAATCAAACCCCTATTTTAAAAAAAATTAGTGTTTCTTGGTTTGTGCCGAGGTACCATGCCAACGGGCCACGGTACCATGTCGGGCTAGACACGACACGGCACAGTTGATGCTGTGGACAGGCACGACATGGTTGGTGCCATGGACAGGCACAACACGAGCACGGGCACAAGAAATTTCCATGTCGTGCCTCGTACTGGATCTAGCCGGCACGGCCCGGTTGACACCTCTAAATAAACTTTCTTTTCATAATGTTTATATGGGCTTGTCTCGTGGCCAAAAATAATCATCTCAATATTAATGTTATATAGTTGTCTTCCTTCATATATAATACAATGAAATCTTCAAGAAAAAAAATATACCACCTTGACTAATACGCCTTTGATGATTTCATTTGGATGCTTGATAGTCTTATCTGCCATTTGGAGTGAAAAATATGTTAGAGTAATTTTATCGAGATTTAATCTTTATGTAATTAATATGAGCATTTAGTTGATATTTGATCTCAAGTCACACATTGTCTTTCATAGGTTATGGTCTCTAATAATAAAGGTGTAGTAAGGCTTCAAGAGTTCTTCAATTTCCTTTGAAGTTTTTTGTTGAATAATTATTATATATATCTTTGTAATTTTCATGGTCTCATATATCTCTAACTTAGTTCCATGATTTATTCATTTAATTTATGTGATGATATTTAAGGTGCTCAACTTATATTATCTTAGCGATAGAATGAAGATTGAGATATTGTGTAAAGACTCCTTATCATAACTTGAGATATTGTGTAACACCTCCTTACCATAACATCATACAAGGTGGTTATCACCATTGTGCCCATTCCAATTATAGTCCACTCTTAGTTATCTTCTTAGTACGTCACCACTAATACAATAATTCATCTTTTCTCGAGAATAATTACAATCTCATACCTTTTAGGCAACTTTGTTAACTACTTTTGATGGTTACTTCATATGTACACTCTTTTTATTCAATCTCAAATATCATAAAGACCATATATTGACATACTCATAAGTATCATACTCGCACAATCAACATGTGTTTCTCTCAAATTTCTTTAATAGGAACTATATAAATAAAAGTAACTCACAAGAAGTATCAACATGTCATGAGTAACAACAAAGTCATGTATGTCCCAAAGATTGACTATCACTATCCTTTTTAGTATCAATGGAACTATCATACTAAAGGTGAATCTCTTGGGAGAATACCCTATATACCATCCAATCCATTGAGAACTATCTTTTTTTAAGATGTATCTAATGAAATGGACACTTTGTATAAAAATATTTGCATTTTTGACTTCGTAAGCACTATTCTCGTGTTGATTAATATACTCAAATTTTAAGTTTTAAGATTTATCTTATTTATCCCAGTCAAAAGGGTTGTCACTTTCTTACTACAATATGTTTGATTGACTCTTATACTTTTTCTATCATTTCCCACCAGAATAATCTTACACAAATCTACCAATATTCAAATTTCTAGTTCAAGTTCTATTTAATCATCATCCATAAAATAAATCAAAAATATTAATTCATTAATTGAAAATCAAAGTCATATAACATATGTTAATTTACACAAACCCTAGACCCATTGTATTTTGGTATAAATTTTTAAATCTATACTAAGGAAAGAGTGATTGAGAGTCACACCCCCAACTCTAGGAATTAACATACATCTTGCATCCGTTGCATGCTTGTGAAACCCCTAAGGAGTAAATATTTTTTTAGGGTTTGAAAGTTTCCATGAATTAACTTGTTGGGTGAAGAAGAACAATAAGAAAATGAGATATTTTTTTGGAATCTCTTTATCTTTTATTTTTATACTCAGGTGACCTTGCATTACACTAAGTAGGATGTCATGACTTTTAGAAGAATATTATAATATTGACCTTAATCTTTTCAACTTGAGGTCACAACTCTAAAAAAATGGTTGAGTCTAGTATACATCTTGATCTTTCACTAGCACAAACTTGCAACATTAGAAATGAACATGACTTGGGCCTAATGCATTTGTGACACTAAGTCATAGCATTGTGAAGTGGTCGTGACTTCATGTATTTGTCATCTTGTCATCCATAAAGCAATATGATGTTGAGATGTGGCCACGGCATGTTAAATGACTTCTCTTTTTGTTATATAGCCATAATATTTTATCAAAATCATGACATTGACAATGATCATTCTTAATTTTTATATGTTCATGGTGATGAGAAATAGCCATGACATTAAGAAGGTCTCTAGTGGGTTGATCATAACCATGAATCTAGGAAATGGTCATGACACAATTTCTCCTTATCTCTCATGTGTTTGTGATGTTGTGGGTGACTATAGAAATGACATTCTCTCCTTTCATATATCATATTGTAATGATGCTTCGAGGATGCCATGGCACTAGCAATTATATCATGCATACAAGTCATTGTTATGCCTTTCTTTAAGGATTAGAGTCGTAGTCTTTGAAATGACCACACTCAAGTAATATCCTCTTTAACTTATAGTATTAAAGGGGTCATGACTCTAAACAATTACCGTGGATTTGGACTAAGTATTTATCGCTCAATAAGTTTATATAGCTCAAAAGTTATCATTTTCTAAGAATGTCATGACTCTGACTTATGACTATCAAACTATATTAAAGATCAAGTCATGAAAGTTGAACTTGGTCTTGACCATGAGTAATAGTGGGATACTTAGTTGTTATGATTTAGAATTAATGTCTTAGCCATTTAATTTCTTGAGATAAGTGTGTCTACAACTTTATTATAATATCTTAACCACTAAGAATGTATCATACCGTGAAAAATGTATACTAATGAGTTGGTAGTGTCATGATATACAAAAATTTCTCTATGAAATTAGGTAGAGTTTCAATCAAGAATGGATACTAAAACTACAAGAGAATCAATGCTCTACTACCTCTACTAAATATATCCAAAATCCTATTAATTACATGATTATTCATTAAAATTGCCAAAATCATGAAATCAACTCATAATATCTTTATTTCTATATCTACATATTATCATAAGCTACCAAAATACATAAAAATATTTGGTAGTTTGAATCCTAAATATTCTTAGAACGTCTAAATCTTCATTAATGAGATAATATATTAACATTCTATATATATTATTTTTTCGACTATCATCTATAGATCATAACATTAAAGATAAAAAATATGCTAAAATTTTATTATAAAGTGTACCTGATTCATATGATCATCTCATTATAAAATATGATCATAATGCTTTGAGGCTAAATTTAGTCTTTAATAATGTTGTGGATATTATACTTGAGGAAGAGAGTAAATTTAAAAACAAGAAAATGACATATTTTTTTTAGTAAATTGAGTTTTTGATTGTCTATAAAGAAAGATAAATGAAACATGGCTATAGTGGGAGTCAAAATAAGAATATGACAAAGTCATTGTGTAAGAATAAAGTGAATGTTATCTTTATAGAAACTCAAGGCATGTAAAAAAAGAATGCTAGAAGTATAGAGGGATGAGTAGAGAAAATTTTCTGAATAAAAGAAAAAGAGTTATCAAATACTCAAATCTGTGTGACAAGAACTTCATTTGATTGTCAAATTGTATACATCGGGGCAATAATTACTAAAGGTAGAAAAAAAATTTATAATATCTATTTGATAGATTCAAGCAACATGACATGTAACTTCTCAGAAAAATGGTTCCATTATATCTTGGGATGATAAATACTTGTGGGAGACAAACATATCTTAGAAAGCACTAGTATTAGTACCATTAGAATTAAGATGTATGATGAATCAATATGCACCATCTAAGGGGTATGATATGTAAATGGCCTAAAGATAAAGCTATTATCTTTAGGATAATTAAATAATAATTAGTACAAAACTCATGTTTAAAATGAGACCATGAAAATAATCAAAATAGCACTAATAATAATGAAAGTAAAAAACATAACAACAAATTTATATATAGCTAGATGAGAATCACAAAAAAAGTAGTTTCTATGGTATCAATAATTTTGATAGAATAATTATTGGTGATGTGGCACCATAAAATTGGTCAAATATTAGAAGGATGTGTAAACATTTTTGCTAAATAAGAGTTTCTTCTAGAGCTCAAAATGGTTTCGTTATCTATTTGTGAGCATTTTTTTATTAGTATGTTGTATAAATTAAAGTTTAGCCGTTCTAATGCTAGAAATAAATATATTTTAGAAATTATTCATTTTGATGTTTGGGAAACATCATTTATATCACCGAAAGATATAAGTTACTTCATATATTTTTCTGGTAACTACTCTAAGAGATGTTGAATATATCCAATCAAGATGAAGATGGACATATTTTAATTTTTTAAAATATTTATAAGTACATGTAGTAGTTAAATATGAAAAAAGATCAATTATTTGAGGATTAAGAGTAGAAAAGAATATAATAGTATTAAGTTTGATAATTTCTATCAATAAGAAGGCATCAAGAAGCTATACATAAAGACATATACCCCACAAAAAAATTGAGTAGCATAGAAAATAAATAGAAGCTTATTAAAAAAAAACTAAAGCCATGTTAAGAACTTTGGGGAAGACCAAGTCATTTTAGGGAGAAGTAGTTGAAACCACTTGTTACGTGATCAAATGCTCTTTATCAACTATAATTGACTTGAAGATGCCAATAGAAATATGAACTAGTAGTTAATTATTTTCACATGCTTTCAATCAAAAGTCCTATATATGTCATGTAAAATACTTAAGAAAGATCAAAATTAGATCCAAAATCTAGAAAATAGATATTCTTGAGTTATGCTGATATAGTAAAGAAACAATATTTGTGGGATCCTGCTACTAGGAAGCTTATCATCAATAGAGATGAATACAAACATTCTAGGGTTTGTTGGAAACAAACATCCATAACATAAATTATCTGAGCACAATTAATAAATACTAGATGAGTCTAATGTATTTGTAGTAAGATGAATAAATCAAAAAATGAGAGAACCAACTTAGCACTTAAAGTGTATTTTGGAAAGAAATATTGTATATTGCCTACTAATAGAAGTTGGAGATCTATCAACTTTTAATGAGGCTATGAAAAGCCAAGTCTCTTTGAAAAACAATAATGCAGGATGAAGTTGAATCTCTACATAGAACTTAGACATGGAATCTTGTTCCCCTACCCCAAGGACAAAAGGCCATTAGAAATAGAAGAATCTTCTTACTAAACAATAATAATAATAATAATAATAATAATAATAATAATAATAATAATAATAATAATAATCAAGTAGAATAGAATCATACATAACTAGTATTCAAAGGATATACTTGGAGAGAAGATGTCGACTTCAAAAAATATTTTCTTTTATTATTTGACTTTTAATTATTAGAGTGGTCCTAATAATGTGTATTATATATGATCTATCTATAGAAAAGTTAGATAAAAAAATTATATTTTTTCATAGAGAACTTGAAGAAGAAATATATATATTACAACTAGAATGTTTTAAAGAAAAAGAAAGAGAGTGATTAGTTTGTATATTTAAAAAATTTCTACAAGAACTCTAACAAGTACTGAGATGATAGTATAAAAGGTTTAATTCCTTCAACATGATTCTTGCATACAATAGAAATAATTCATATCCTTGTATATATTATAAGTGATTTGATAATAATGATTTCATTATCTTAGTATTGTAAGTGAATGATATGTTGGTAGTATGACCTAAAAACAATCATGTCTAAGTATTGAATGCATGTTTGTCAGCAAATTTGATATGGACTAGGACTGATAAATAATTTTCTAGGGATGAAAAATTACCACAAATAAGAAAAATAATATTTGGTTTTCACAAGTCTTGTTATGCTTCAATATCTAAGATTGTAAGTCAATTTTTACTTCTCTTTCTATTAATTTCAAGCTATTTACAAGCATGAGTCCTAACAATGAAGCATATATGATGAAAATATCTCGAGCTGATGCATCAACTATTAAAATTTTAAAATATGATTTGATTTATACAAGATCAAATATTATATAAGAAGTTAGATTTATTATATGGCATATGGAAAATTTTGATAAAGAACCTCAAGGTGTTGTTGAGCATTTTGTATTTTTACTAAAATTAATTGAAAGTATATGGATCTAATAAGTAATAAAATATATTTTTTTCGTTTGGATATTGATCACACATAGATTAGTGTGTTGGTTTTGAGATGGTCTCAAGGCTTTCTACTATCTTAGATTATCACAAATAATTGATTTAAAGGATTATAGGGTTAATTTACTTGATGTAATGATTATTGTCCACGCTTAAACTCTATGGTCATATTGTATACAAATGATTGATCAAGTGGACAATGAAATGTGTGACCTCTATGTTATCACACATCACACTTCTCACACCTATTTCCTAGGCTCTGATAGTTGTTCATGTAAGGAAATAGGTTGATAGTGAGCATAATATCATTTTCTAGAGGCACCTATAGTCACCTTTCATGGTGAGTATCTTAAGTATGAATTCTTATTCACCAATCATAGTCCTTATAAGAATTACACAAACCTCTTGGTAGCCAAATACTTTGTTGATACTTGACATTTCATTGATTACTTATCAAAGTACATAAGATGAATATCTAGTGTGTATAGACTTGGTTCAAAAATTTTTTTTTTGAGATTACCCACACTTGTGCTCATATTAACCTGTCACCCTTCTAAGAGTCACGCATATATTCTTATTACCTATCAATACCCTATAAAATACACATAAGCATTTTACTAGATTTACTAGATACTAGAAAATCATAAACATCACACAAACAATATGACTAGCTACCTTGGTAAGCTATATACATCTTGGATAAAACCAAGATGTCAAAATATTTTAAAAGGGCGTCAAAAAATTCATACTACAATTCATTGAAATTCTGTACATTAAATCTTAGCAATCATCATTCATAGTTTATAAACAAACCTCTAACAAAGTTCTATATTGGCATGAAAGAAGAAATAAAACTAATGATTTGATGCAATATATGTTCAAAAATACAACTAAGTAAATGAGAAAACCAATGTTGAATCCCCTTGTAGCACGTCACTCTCACTGATAGAACTTCCCTAGGAGTTGACTATGTGCTTTTAGCTTTGAGAAATACTTATGCTATCTTTTTACTTTGTTAGAGCTCAATCGGTAGAGTCTCCCTCGAATTTCCCTATATTTTCTATGCAATTTTGTGTTGGGAATCTATCTTGTTTGTCGTCTCCTATTCATGGTCCTTTTCTCTTTCTTTTATATTCAAATTTTTGGTCCCATGTTTTCATTTTATACCCTTCACTTTTGGAGTTTTAATAATTAAAAAATAGTTTCTAGTCCAAGTATCAAATACTACTAATGCGAATCTTATGTTGATTCTCATCACAACTAGGTTGGAAGTGTATAACTAATGATATGTGGTATGATGGTGTAAATATAGTCACCGCCAAAGAATGAATATTGCTTTTTTAAAAATAAAACACACCTTAATTTTATATATGTATACACACACACACACACACATGGTGTTACACATAAGGGAAGACTGCCTGAAAGGCCAAACCTACCAAATCCTAAGCACCCCGAGGCTCAACGGGGGCCGCAAGAAAAATATGGCTGACATTAGTCATCCCCAAAATAAAAAAAAAAGCAATGAAAGCAAATGAAAGGTTAGATATATGGATAACATACAACCCCGAGCTGGCTAATAAAAAATATAACCCTACCGATCCAATCTTCAATGCCAACTCTACATTGCTCTGCACCGCAACCCAAACCTAAGAAGATCCAATATCATCCATCAACAATCTATACCTGCAATGTCACATCATGCTCTAATAAGCACCCATAATGATAAAAAGTGTAACATGCATGGGTGATCTTGACTACTCAACTACATCAACACTATCTTGTCACATTACCTAACCTGCAAAATAAAAAATAAAACTCACACAAAAGCATTAGTAACAAGGTAAAATAGGTGTGTGTGTCTTGATAAGCACATCAACCCAGAAAATAATTATGTCCGCCGAGAAGTGAAAGGTCTCCTATTAGAAAGCCCGACCAGTCTATCCACTAGACCTCTCATGATCTTAACAAACTGTTCCACTAATCCATGTGTGAGTGCCTTTTGAAGCTTCCCTAGGTCCCAACTATCACCCCTGAAAAACTTTTTGATCAAAGTTTCAGGGGGACCCGAGGACCCTAGTGAGCTAAGCTTGATACATCTACCACTTATCATGCCAAAATAATATGTAACCACTCTTAACCTTCCATGCCATGTACTCCTCAGTTGTGGCACCCTCTTTCTTTATTCTCCTCCACATCATCATGCCAGAGTACCTCTTTCTCATATTAGGGAAGCCCGGACCAGTACTTATCCCTCAAAAACCTATTGAGGAGGGTATGCTTGGTCCGGAACTCCCACCATAACTTCATCTTCATCACTCTCAAGATGTCCCAAAAGTTCCTGAACTCCAAGCCACCCTCATCATGTAGCTTGCAAAGGTTATCTCATCTCGTCCATCTAATGTGCCTCAGATCTCTCCCATGACCCCATAAAAATTTAAACATAAGTCTTTCCATTATATTAATCATCGTAAGAGTGGGTCTGACCGCTTGAATAAGATAAAGATGGAGCAATGTGAGAAAATTCTTGATCAACACAATCTTTTCCTCCCTTCAAAAGTAACATATTTGACCAACCTTCTATACAAGAATGGAACTTCGTCAGGACATTATCAACATAGACACTCTTGCTGTGTCCCTTGAAAATGGGACAACCCTGGTACATGATGGGAAAATCACATTTCTCCATCATGAGATTATTCTTGATTTTGCCCTCGTTGGTCGATTAATTCTTCTCGTCAATCCACTTCTGGTGGATATGTGACTTGATGAACTTATTCTTGACCAACTAGTGGAAAAACTTAGTGTTCTTGTCACCTTTCCTCAACGACTTCACCGCCAACTTCTGCTTCCAATAGATCTCTACTCTCAGAAGCAAGTCATCCAAATTGCCTTGAACAATCTCTCTCTATTATCCTCTATCTTACTACCGTCCCACTTCCTCTTCACCTTCATGACAAGATCCTTTGCCTTTGAAATATTTTAGAAGATATCCCTATAAATATTTTTGTTCCAAGAACGAATGGTTTGCTTGAGGCGGAAGAGCTTGTGGGCCCACTTCTTCAAGTCAACCGTGTGTGTGGGGTAGAATCAGCTAGTCTTCACGACCTTGTGAAAGCTCATATGCTTCACCCACATGTGTTGGAACTTAAATGTTGTTCACATCTGCATCATCTTGTTGCTCCACTCAATTAAGAGTGGAGCATGATCTTATTGTTCCACTCATTATTAATTATGACTCTGTCCAACTATTTCCATATGTTTCGAGCAGACCAGATAAATTGGGATCCCTCAAACCCTGCATCTACAAGACCATTATCAATAGGCACTCATTTAAATCCTCTATCACTCTTAGTTTTGGAGGCCCTCCTCCCACTTTCTCATCGTAGCTCACGACCATGTTGAAATCTCTTGCTACTAACTAAGGCAAGTAATACTCTTATGAAATGCTATGGATGTGCTTCCATAGGTCTCTCTCTCTCTCTCTCTCTCTCCTCTTAAGAATACTACATTTGACATATACGATAGTGAACCAAAATTAATGTTTCCAAAACTCAATTTAAATGCCAATATGTACTGACTAAATCTTATCATCGAGGACCTCCACCTTATGAATTTTACTATTATGATTATTCCAGGCAAAAACAACATTTAGTTTGATCATGAACTCTTTTAATCTATCTGTATTGAGGAGTGGCTCGATGGTAATAATCACAAACTTTGTGAATCTTGCACAAGTTTCGAACTCTCCTTTAAGTGCTCGAGTTTCCAATACCCCTAATGTTCCATGTGAAGATGGTCATAATGGAAAGTCAAGGTATCCTCTCCCAATGGAATTGATCTCGTCATCTATAAATAGACACCTCATTTTTACATCACCTTTGTCCATCATATCCTTCCACGTCCTCATCTCTAGTGGTGAAGATGTGTGCGTACACCTTTGCTCACTCCATGCTCGTATTTGTTTCTTGCAATAGCCCCTTTCTATTCCATCTTACTACAGGGAACTGGCCTCACCGAGCATCATAGTCAGCACGATAGCCCCAAACATAGTTGCCACGATAGCTTTGGGCACCCAATAGAGCAACGCCTTGAGTAGACCAATAAGGTCTCGCGAAGCTATGCCTACGATCCTTTGAGGTACTGCTTTTCACAAATCCCAGCATACCCCTGACCCTCTTAACATTACACCACTAAATCCCCTACTCCACCTGAAGCAGGGGCAAGGGGCAAACCAACAGCATATCTTCTATTTCGAGATGGTGATTTAGATCCACGAAACTATAAGCACCTGAGCGAGCCTTCCTTCCCACTATGAATGATCTGAAGGAATGTTTTTATCCCTTAAATAGGGTGAGGGGAGTGAGGCAAGATCCAGCTTCTAGTGGACAGGGAACCAGTTTTCGGGTTGACACCTCATCTCATAAGCGAAGTGTCCTCCTCCCCCATGTTATGGTCTTGGGAGAGAATGACCTCGTCTACTATGTTCGCTGCAATAGCTGCAAAATAATCTCCATCAAACATAGTGCACAATGGATGAATGTATAATATTCTAAAATCGGGCATTATAACTGCATCACGATGTGAGGCCCATATGTCCTTCCCATCCATTGAAGGATGCCTAGTCTTAGCATGGCTGGAAGGTAGGATCTAATGAAGTCGAAGAGGGCTTGCCCAATGAAAGGCTATCCTTCCTTGTCTCCCCAAAATCTATCCCAGGGCACGAGGTCTTGATGACATCCAATTCACTACTCTCAATCATCTCTAGTAACATATCCGTCTAGCCACCCATCTCAAAACCTTGCATGACTGACTCAGTATCTGCAACCACACTCGATGGAAAATGCTCATGCATGGAGGGACTGCCAACCTTTAGAGATTGAGTATGGACCCTACTCTCACTCCTCAAACATCATATGATCTTGGCAAATGAATAACTTTTTTTAGAGTTAGTATCATGACAAGAAAATTGTCATCATGACCAAAGATTAATATAGTAATTGAGTTATAATGTCACAACCTATTGAGATATCATCATGACCCAAAAAATGTCATCACCAATAATGTGTTGTGGAATCTACTATGATATGGGGATAGATCAATTAATGTCATCACCAAAGAGATGGTGTCATGACCAAATAGGAGAGTCATGACATGTGATATAATAACATGATTGAATAGCAAGGTTGAAACTAAAAAAATATTATTTGCCTAGGATAGTAAAGTTGTATCGATGACCATTCTTTTGTGCATATTTTAGAAGAATTGGCCTTCAAATTATGTGGGTGCAAAGTTGAATAGCTAACTTAGGAGTTCTATCATTGTGTGAGAGTCAAGTGTTGCATGTGGTGGATAATGATATGTAGATCATAGGACACATGAAAAGGGATGTGCTTCATAAGTTGGTAATAGCCTTACAATCATTTCCCTTTGTATGATTTCTATAAGTGAAAATATTTGGGAGATGTATATTGGTTAATGCAAGTATGATACTAGTGGACATAGCTAGTCATATTAAATAACTAGTGAACTATGTTAAAACTAGTATTTACTGTGATGATGTTATGTTCTTCTTGTTCCTTGTGATATTGTGTTATATTTTGCACAATCCATTGATGTTTCATTCATCATAATCACTATATATACATAGATAGAAAATTCTAATAATAATATTATATTACTGATTCCACCATGGAAGAATAGTATGTGGCAACTTTAGAGGTAGCCAAGGAAGCTGTATGGCTCATAAACTTCACAATGGATCTAGGAATCATTCCTTTTATACAATATTATATTATATTTTTTTATGATAATAGTGGAGTAGTTTCTAACTGAAAGGAACCTAAATTCAATATGAAATCAATATATATATCGAGAATAAATATCATCTAATAAAAGATATTATTAAAAAAGGGGATATTGTTGTGACAAAAGTAGCATAAGTAGATAACTTGGTAGACTATTTTACAAAGAGCCTTCCAGCTAACACTTTTGAAAGATATGTGGAAGGAATGAGAGTCAGATATGTGGAAGGAATGAGAGTCAGATATGTGGAAGGAATGAGAGACAGATATGTGTCATCATGGCTTTAAGTCAATGTGAAAAATTGTTAGAACTATTTTATACAAAAAGTAACCTTTTTTTATTTTTTCTTTTAATTGGTTTGCATTATTTTTTTATATTATTGAATGAATTTGTAATGAGCTGAATTTATGTAAATATATATGTTATTTATTCTACATAGTAGATGATTTGGAGTATAGAGTTTGACTTATGCATAGAAGATAGAATCATTAATTCTATTAGATTATAAGTTTTATTGTTCATAATCTAGATAGAACTAGATAATCTATCGGTAAATTGTAGCACAAAATTTTAGTAGATTTATGCAAATTATGAAAAATGTTGAAGCTTGAAACTTTTAGTGCTAGTACACTTGTATTTATTGAACAGAACCACCATAGTGTGATTATTTTGAATTGAAATGTAAAATAATTTATACCATTGTCATTATAAATATTGTTGCTCGTATTCTTGAAGTAATTATTATTCATGTAGACTTATTAATAATTTTTTTGATTTATATAGAGTATGATCGAAAAATAGATTTATGAACTTTATGAATTGAATAATATTTTCAAGTGTATGGTGAATATTAATTACTAATAGAATCTATGTCTTTTTAGATGGATTGATGATGTCCCCTTGAGGATGCTTATAAGTTTTGATATTGTCAAACCCTACAAGTGAATTACGATATGGCATTTCAAATGAGTCGAGTAAAAAGTTTTGAGAATATAATTCTATATTGATTTAATTAGAATATTAAAAATTTTATTTTAATCAATAAGTATGTGTAATCTTAACATTGAGAATTTAATAAATATTGAATAACAAAATGCACAAATTATTTTGAATAAGTGAGAAACTATAATTATAATTTTGTAGTGTTATACATTATGGTGTAATATAATTTACATTGAGAGCTCAAGATCCTATTTTGGCCAATTTTCCCTTCTATAGCCTTGTCTAGAGCCATAAGAATTAGTTTATAATTTTAATTATTTATTTTGGCTATGTATGTATGCATAACCAAAACAATTAATTTGATTAGAATCAAATTGTTTGATTTTATTGTTAAATAAAATTAATTGATTTATATTAAATTAATTTGGATTTTATATATATAATATTTAATAACATATTATAAAATTTAAAATAAAATAAAACAAAAATGTTGGATTAATAAATGATAATTAAATATGATGGTTTTCTTTTTTTTTATTGTTTTAAGAAGAAATGGCTTGAATGATGCTTACCACTATAACATCATCTTCTTCACAAGATATTGGAGCTGAGGCATATGGGAGATGCCCCTACCAAATGACACGCACAGTTGAGGCATGTCATTCTTACTAAAAATAATGAGAATTCTAAACAAATTGAAAATGGTCTATCCTATGCATGTTGTATCTTCAAAAGATTTTTATTAATCCTTGGTAGCCTAACACAAATATCATTGAGTAACATTAAGCATCATGGAACAATATTAGAGTTACAACTCTTATTTAATTTTATCTAATTATTATCAAACATTTAGTATAATTGAATATTAATTAATGACGTTGAATAATATTGTATACAAAAATTTTATTAATATGAATATTAAATTAGATAACTTGTTACGACTTTACTTGAACATGATCATTTCTATCGGTTATACTACATTGTCATATTTGAAAACCATGTTCAACGGAAGCTAATTTTTGTATGGCCTAATTTGTGTCGAGACTTTATGTTTCTTTACCTAGATGGTTTTTATAATGAAATGATTGACTAGAATTGTTCTCATCTTGTTGTATTAAATTTTAACTTATTATGATTTCTATAAATAAGGCACCAATTCAAGGATACTTCAAATCATCATATGGTGATGAATTACGATTAAAACGCAAATGAGATGCGACATTGACTGTGTAGATGGGCCATACTTTTCTTAATTTTTTAACATTCAAGAAAGTGTCAACATATAGTTTTATCATAAGGTTAAAAAGTTAAGTAATTCGATCATCTATATGACTTACATTACTTAACATGTTGACAACCTAAATTTACAATTGAGGATGTTAAACATTCTTGGACATTAATTTCCATGCTTAGATATCAATGAATATCATCAAGCAAGAATAAGTATCACCGAATAATAATAGAGTTGCATCTTATTATTAAATTATATCTAAATATTATCAAATATTTTGTATCATTAAATATTAATGAATGACATAGAATAATTTTTATTATCATAGAATAAAATCCAAGACCAAGAAATGTTATTGAATATCAAAAGTTATTTTGTCAAAATATTGGATAACCTAATTTATGAATTTTAAAAAAATTAAATATTTCATAAAAGAAACCATGATCAAAAGAAGAAAAATTTTTATGGTCTACTTTGTGGCCGTACTTTAGTATCTTCACCAACATGGTCTTTTTTTTTTATAAGTAATACTAAAATTTCACTATCAAAAAATCTATACAAATCTATTCTTCTTCAAACCATTACATGTATTTTTGAATACAAAGTAAATTCCTATTTTCATCTTTCATATGATAGTTCCTGTATCTTCGGGCTTTCTTTTGTGTCATCTTATATTTCTTACCTGCAAATAATAGTATAATGTGGTTGTGAATGTGACCTTTATATTATTTTTTGGTATATCTACTTCATATTCTTTGCCTAAATGCTTCATTGTGTTGGAAATTGAGAATTCTCCTTTTAAAATTTCTGCCCACCTCATGATGTCTCACCAGATTTTTCTGTAGAATATGCATTGAAAGAAAATGTTTTTTTTTTTTGGTTTCATGGCAGCCATAGAATTCACATTCTATGTTTTGGGAGATTGAAAAAAAAAACAAATCTTTTGTTCTTAACTTCTCATGCTTGACGATCTAGAAAATATTGCATATTTGGGGATGACATTATGAATCCAAATAACCCTATTCCATGCAAGTTTCTCGTTCAGATGATGCAAAGTGAGGAACCTATAAGATTGTGCGACTATGTTACAATCATTAACCATCTATTTTCTTAGGTGAATACCTCCAGCAGTTTTATTCAAATTATCTTTAACAATAATTAGAGACTTCCAAAAGGAATAATCATTATTTTCTTATGACAATTCTGAATATTAAATATAATTAGGTAAAGATGGTGAATCCATCTAATCCAAGGGGAATCTTCTTTTTTGTTGATGTTCCAAAAAGTTTGATAAAGAAAGATTTGTTTCAAATTGTGAGACTTAATAATCCAAGCTCGCCATTCTGGATGGGTGCATAAACCTTATCCCGGATGACTTTCAAGTGAAACCTGCCCTTTAAAGGGGCTCCCAATATGAATCTCCAATAGTATTATCAATGGAAAACATGGTCTTTAATAGAGATGACATTTACTAATATAGTTCTCATCATGTTGTAGAAAGTCATTAACTTTCTTTGATATTTTCTAAAAATTTGATCTCTTTTGATAATATTTAGTTTTTATTTTATAAGATAATGTGATATAATTTAATATACTTTAATTTTGTGGTTGATTGTTAGTTTCTGATGATTTTTAAATTATAGATGATGATTTCTATTTATAATCAATGAGGTGTGTGTGTGTGTGTGTGTGTGTGTGTGTGTGTGTTCAACATTATTAGATGAATATTAGCATACTTTATATTCAGTGAGCATTCAACGCAATGACATTGAGTTGATGGCTTTATATGATTTTTTTTTTCTTAAGAATCATATATTTCTCAAAAATATTTGATAATAATTTAATTAATTTTAAACATTATTTGATCAATAGAATTAATTTTTCTTTGTTTAGTAATATTCATTAATATTCATTAAGAATCAATATGCAAAAGTAAAGCACATGAAATGGATCAAGCATTTATGTTATATACACAAAAAATGATATTTGGATGTTGGAAATTTATTTTTTTCCAATGGAGTGTTGATGGATAACTAGTCACCCAAACTGTAACGATATGAATATCTTATCTATGATATAAAAATAAATTGTAACTCATCATAACACTATAAAAAACATACCATTATAATATGGGATGAATGAAACTATATGAAATGTTACACAGTTGTATACCAATTATATTGTAAATATTGTTTATATTTATATGAGACTATTTTTATAGACAACTATTGTTTATATTTATCACATATTATTTATTTCAATTTGTTTTGTAGATTATGATAAGATTATCAGAAAATTAATGAAATTATGAGACTATTTTTCTATGACACCCATTAGTGTCATTATTGTTATCCAAGATGTAATAAATATGGGAAAAGATAAAAAAGATAAAAAATATGATGAAAGAAGATCATATCAAATAGACAAATATTGTAGCGGCTACTGTTATTGAATACTATTACTTGGGAAGTACATTTAATATTGTATCTTGATTTCATCATCTTAAAGATTGATGTTGAAAATGTTAATGAAGAAATGAAGGTTAGTAATGGTGTCTCATAATATATTGGATTTGGTTATTTATTTATTGAGAAAATATCAAAATTTGAAAAAGAAAGCAAACCTTTTGTGTGAAAATACTTCACCCATTTTCCCATTAACATTTCTAGAAGCTTCACATGTGCACAGTCGACCATCAAAAAACAAAATGTAATCATCTCTAAAAATAGAAAACAAAACAAAATACAAACAAATGAGAAAATGCATCACACTATAATTTTTATTCCCTAGGTGATCAGATAAACCACACCACATAAACCAAGCAAAGTAAATAATTCAAACATGTTGGATAGATTGAAAAGTTCTTCCCACTTCAGGAAACCCCAAAAAAAAATATTATTCCTAGGTGGCCAAATAAACACACATATGAGATATAAACAAAGGTTGAGTTGCTAAAAAATGGATCATGTTCTAACTATTTTATTGAATTACAAATGAATCTAGATACACATCCAAGTCTACTAGAAATATTTTTATACTTGAAGTTTCTTAGTAGGCTTTGGTACATTATCAAATAAATATTACCAATCATATCTCAATTAGTGTATCTACGAAAAATGGGCTTCAAGTCACTAAGACACTAAGAAATATGAAAAACATATCAAAGATATTTCATAATAGATTTCACTACTATCTGGTTATACATACCTAGATTATAATGAAAATGATTCACGATACCAACTATGTGAAGAGGATCAAGTCTCTTACAGACAATAACATACATAAGACTATTGACAACTAACATAATGAGAATATGACTAATGTCTTCTCCACCTCTATTGGTCTTCAAATAATATTATGTACTCGACTTAAAGTATTTGGATATGAGAGTTGTGATAGGCCTAGTTTATTCCCAAATTCCAAGAAACTGTCCTACATAATATTCTTGAGATCATCAAATGGACAAAGATGATATATCTCGAATGACACACATAATGATAATTTTTCTACTAGAAATTATGTCTTTCATCATCAATACTTTTTTTAACTCACCATTGAATTGATCAATCTAAATCACATTGTGACTAATGATTAATATGTTGTCAATATACAATAGTAGAATGAGTTGATAATCTCATTAATAATAGCATACTTACCAAAATGATCATAGGAAGTATGTAAAAAATCATGAATCTCAATACATGAGTAAACTCTCTTGTACCACAATGTCGAGAATTGTTTAAACTCATACAAACTTTTTTTGAGTTTGCAAACCATACCTTTTTTTCATCCTAGAACCTTTCATGTTTCTCCATATAATGAGTCTCATGAATGTCGCCATAAAGAAATAATATTTTCATAATAGGTTTATCAATTTCTAAATCAAAGCTAGCTGTTAGATTTAGAATGTCTCAAATACAAGATATTTTCATTACAAGATAAAATATCCCATCAAAATAAGTTCTATTTTATTTTTACTAAATAATACACTTATTTTATCAAATCGTTAGTAGGAAACCTACTTTATTAGTCAAAAAGTTCTTTTTCAAAAATATATTTTTACGTCAATACTCTTTTTTTATTTTCATTGTCTAATTCTTGTGTGAAAATAAGCCTCAAATAAAAATTTAAGATATACATAATATAACAATATTGATAAAATGATTTAATGGATAACTAATCACAATCAACTAAATTTTAAATAAATTTGGCAAATCATTATTCTATATTTTTGGACTAAAATGATATGATATAAAATATTGAAGAAATTACAATTATTGATGGAATAATAAAAAAAATCAAATTGTTGACATCTTATGGTAAAAAAATTCAAAATAATTTATGACGCTTTCACTATATAATTAGTGACATTTATATTATTAGCCAAAACATTGTTTTCTTTGCCAAAGATGAATTTTATTAATAGAGTACTCTTTATTTGTATATCAAAATAATTCAAAAAAAATAGAAAATTAAAATTTTTGTGAGGAATTACACTTTAATCTAACACTCAATTTTTATGTGAATATAAGATATAAATAAAATTTTGAGATAATGTTGATATAACATTATATGTAAAAATGTTTAATCAGCAAATTTATAATCATTTTGTAAATTTAAAAATAAATTTAAAGAGCAAGTGATCCTTATTTTTTTGGAAACAAAATAATTTCATAAAGTATATATACAAAATAAAAAGGTTTGATAAGATATTCACTTGTTATCACTTTTTCCAGTTCTTGTTTGCAAATAATCATTAATAAAAAGTTATGATATTCTCAATGTAATATTATTCTTAAAAATTTGTAATAGCTAAAATTATAATTATTATCTAAAATTTAAGATTAATATAGAATATCAATATGCTTTATTTTTGTATTATAATAATTTGATAAAAAATGTGCCAAATGGATAATATTAATAAGGTATTCAATAATAAAAAAAATGTTCTCTTATTTTGCGAAATCAAATATATTATTAATTATTTATATTATTATTTGCAATAAAAATTGAAGCAATTCCCTTTTTTTGGGGCCAAAATGATTCAATAAAATGTTTTTAGAAGCTTGATGTTTTTTATTTGAAATTCAACTATAATAACATTGTCAAAGCTTCAATATAATATTATTCATGAAAAATTTTAAAGTCATAATAATGATTGCATAGAATGTGTGATGAATATAGAATGACGAGACTCTATAATTTTTGAATGAAAATGTTTGAAATGATATCCTTTTCAAAACATTAATAATTTTGGTGAGATATTCAGTAATATTATTATAATATTTGTAATATAATATTAAGAGAATATCATATATAAACAAAAACATTTTTCAATGTAATATCATGGGTGTGTTTTTTTTTTATCTTTTTGAAAATGACCTTTAGATTTTTTATATTACTTTTTTTGAAATAATTTAAATTATTAAAAAATATATATGATGAAAGTGACCTTTTGAAAGCAAATTATATTTGCATTTCATATTGTTAAAGAATGGGAGACCATTTATTTCCAACAACTAGATATTGAGAAATTGACTTGTTTTGATTGAGGAATAGGATAATTAATGACATATTGATGTTCAAATCAATCCCAAAAGGAAACAATGTTGTCTTTTTAACTAACCAAGCATACTCCATAAAGAAAGATAAAATAAATAATAAGCAACCTTAAACATATAAACCTTTTTAATAAAAAAATCAAGCATGCCTAAGTTGAGGAACCATGACTTGGACATAACTAGCAACACCATATTTTCTATTTTTACCTTCTTCTTTCATCACTTATTTCCAAGCCTTAAGCCTTAAAATCTATCTCCAAAATTTCAAATGTAGCTCTATAATCTCAATTCAATCTCCAGCTAAAATCATATAATAATAGATGCCAAATTTTGAATAAGTTCAAACCACACTTAAAAAATTGAGCTAAGAAATAAAAATTCATCACCCTTCCTTCTTGAGATTATAGCCCTTCATTATCCATTTTTAGTTGAAAATATGTGTTCATGAGCTAGACCACATCCTAGAAAAGATGTTCATAAAATATAAAGAATTTAGAGCATGATTAAAATGATTTTATCAAGAAATGAGGGAGAAGTGAAAAGAAACATGAGAGAAAAAGAGAAACAAAAAAACAAATCATAGAATAGAGCAAAAAATGAAAAAAAAAACAAAATTTTATCTCTAATTTAAAAGAAAAAAAACAAATTGTGTATTGGTTATGAATTGGCCTATGATGACCATGGGCACTCCTGCTCAAGAGTCGTTATAAACTATGTTTGATTAATATAATTTAAAGGGATTTAAAATACTTTAAAAACCAAGGTGAGAGATTTTCTTATTTTTAATGATAACTTTTTAAAATTTACTAATTTACTCATGAATTGTATGTGAAAATAATGGGACTGATGTTTTTTTTTAAATATGAATCCAAAAGAATTGAGTTTATCCTAAAAAAATGAAGAAACATATCTACTACAGATAGTGCTACCCATTATTGATTGCTTATCTATAGAAAGTTGTAGACAAGTAGAAATCAATTTCTTCTCCTCTTTTTTATACTCATTTTATTTGAAAACATAAACAATCTTAGAATTTAGTGGAAGAAAATTTAAAAAAAATATGTCATGATTCCTCACATTCAACCATTAAAACAAATCATATTATAGAGAATATCATGAATATGCACAAACCAACAAATAAAAGCATTCATATGCAATGTAATATTATTTACACAATGTAGCCCCTATGATCAAATGCATAATAAAATTTCCAATAAAACCAACTAAAATCTCGATCAATACTCTCACACTACTTGCAAGCTTTATACTCAGGATTGGTCATCAATGTTTCTTCCACCTGGGAAAGATAAGGTTGAGCAACTAGTGTCTAACAAGAAAAACTCAAGGAAACATTAAAATTTTATGTCATACATCTATATATACAAATATTTTCTAATATATAATGTAAGTGATTGAAAATAAATTTGAAACATTCACACATATACTTAAATATATATGTTTATACAATTTCATGAAATTATAATCTATGTGTAAGTTCTCAAAATATTTATTATTCAATCTCATCATATTTTCTCAAACATGCATAACTTATGCATATTGAGGCCCCATCAAGCATGCTGAGATATATAGAAGGAAAAACTTACCTATTAGCTCTAGCCTCCCTACCACCCCAATTGGGAATAAATATACCTACTTTCATAATCTGAACACCAATGAGAATTATTGAATCCTAGCTCGATGACCACCATCTCTATATAGAAAAATCTATCACATGTGCACAATAAGATGTAGAGTCATTCTTTTAAGGACATATTTAAATCATACTTTCGTAGATATTCTTGTAGTTTTAGCCCACCATATCTAGGACAAGATTAATAGTAATCTCCTAATCCATACCTCATCAACAAATCAATATTCAGCTTTAATCAATGAATGTGCATTTTTTTTTTGCTTTTTAGAGCTCCAAAATATGGGATCATGACCAAGATAGATAACATAAGTACTTATTAAAAAAAATTTTGGGTCACTTGCTCGATCAACATCAGGGTAGGTATGTAAAATATTAGAAAAAACATAGAAGGATGTATAAGATTATCAGTAATGTTGGAGGACATAGTCAGGAGTACCATAGAGATAACATAGTAAAAGCTCTACAAGTTGCTAGTGTTTAGTTGTGGGCTTGTGCATAAACTATGAAATCTTATTGACAAAAAAGGCTATGTAAAGTCTAGGTAGAAAAAGATTTTAAAGACTACCCATAACTATTCTAAATTATGTAGGATATAATAGGATGTTTTTTTTAGTGCAAATGAGAGTGTAGTACCTAATGGAAAAGAAGTTTCAAGTAGTTTAGCTTCTAACATGTGATTATGAGCAAAGAGATCAAGCCAATATTGATGCTGAGATAGTAGGTAGAAGTGTTGATTTGGAACAATTTCAACTCCAATAAAGTAAAAGTGTATTCCAAGATCTTTTAAAAAAACCCATGTGGCTAGCTAATGAAATAATCAATTCACTAGGTGTTCATCGATCCCGGTAATAATTATATCAACAACTTAGACCAAAAAATAAACAAGATATCCACCAAAATTTACAAAATTGATGTGTAAGCATGGAAGTTCTTGAATCCTAATTAAAGGTGAAAATATCAGAGTTTTGACACCATGTTTGGGAAGCCTATATTAATCCATAAATTACTTTCTATAGCTTACAAACATGTGATGGGAAGTATGATAAATGAAACTTGGTGACTAAGTATTCAGTCTGTTAAATACTAAATAATACTAGTTATTTTAGTAATTATACATTATATTTTTGCATGAAAAAGAAATTAAATAGAACTAATTTAGTAAATTATAGAATTGATGAATTATGACGGATAGTAGTAAAATTGGGTGGTTTTTCGATGAAATATAAGACTTGATGAATTTGTTAAATAGGAGAAGAGCAAAAAATATGTAAAGTCATTGTGTTTTCTGCTATGGTTTGTATTTGTGTTGTGATTTTGTATACCCAACGTGGTTGTGGATATATATCGTTTACTATTTCTTCTTCTTCTAAATCAATAAATCACAAACCTTGCAAGCAAAATTCCCAACATAGGACATGAAAGTGAAACAAAAAAAATAGGATTTTAGAAGCACAAATTTGCTAAAAACCTAAGAAATAACCACAAAAAAAGAGGCTACATAAGGCACACGCATAAACCCTAAGGGGAAGGGGTGTGAATTTTGACTTTAACCTAGGGACAAATTCAAGGTGTACAAATGAGAATTATGGATTTAAAGTTTGATTCCTATATACTCAATAGGATTGTTATTACAAACCCAAAATTCCATGAGAAGTATATCAAATCTTCTCATTTTAATTCCTCCCTAATGTTAGACAAAATTTAAGTCTAGGATTGATATATTTTATTTCATGTGATGGATGCTTAAGAAATGATTTTTTATGTTTAGATTTTATTGTGGGTTAGTTATTAATAAAAATAATATTTATATAGAACTAAAATTAGAATTTTAATTTTAGTTAATTTGTGCATATTACCATGGTAGATGGTATTAAGTAAAGTATGAAGCACAGTCATACATAATGGTAGGAATGAAGTGATAACCCTTATGATCATGATGTGTGAGACAAACTTTAATGTCTAAACAAAACTTTGAGGTAATTTTAATTATGCAAGCGGGCTACTTATGAAACAAATATTTTTATAGGTCAATCTTTTGTGCATATCTTAGAAGAAATCACCTTAAATTAATGTAGGGGTTTTATAGATTGTTATCCTAAGGATTTCACCTAAGTATGGGAATCATGTATCATTATGGTCGAAGTAGATGGTAACATGTATGCTAAAAGACATAAATGAGTGGAAGTGACTCATAAAGTGGTGATAGTCTTGTGGGTTACTTTTTATCATATGACTTTTACTAGTGAGATTTAAAATATATATATATATATATGTTAATTATGTGAGTATGTTGCTTGTAAAGCCAAAAAGTACAAATATTATTTGTACCACATCAGTTCATGCCATATGACACATGAGATCCGAGACTAAGAATGTATATATGAAATAACTATCAAGGACAATTAGTTTTTATTTTGGTGGTAATGTAATATGAGAACAACTATGAGGGGACCACATTGGAAAGAGCTTAGTAGTTGATAATCACCTTGTATGCCATTAGATTAGGGCATTAAAATATTTTCACTATAGTTCAACCTTCATTCTGTAATTAAATACAATAACAACCAAATTATTTAGATAGGTTATCATACTTAATAAAATGAATTAGCCCTAGAATTTAAGAGTCATACCAAAAGGCTAGCTTTATCCTTTCTACTAGAATAGTAGTTGACTCAACATTGGTTGAATGAACTACTTATTAAATTCTTATGGGATTTATATGTGGATGAATTTCCACTTTACTACTTGTATAACTCATATACTTGTGAAATTAGTTAGATAAGAGTTACATTTCATATGGAAAATCCATTTACAACCCACAACATTTTGAATAAGATTAGAAGGTACTAGCTCCCAAGTCCCATTCCAAACAAGAACATCATATTTTTAAGACATGGTTCTACTCCATTTTGTATCTTTAAGAGCTTAGGTTGGTGTGGTGAGTTCAATAGCAAGAGATATTAATAATTGGGTGTGGAAAGTCAATTTTTGAATTGGTTTACAAATGTTATTTATGCCTCTAATTCACATGGAAAAGGTTGAGTTTGTGAGTTGTTGCTTTACTTGAGTGGTGATTTACATGGTATTGGTAGAGGTTGGCTGATGTGCTTGATTGGGATATTGGTGAGGTTAGGATCGATAAGAGAAATGGTTCTATGGTGTGATAAATTTGGAGCTTCATTTTGGATTTGATGTCAAGGGTAGATATTAGATGGTGGTATGAATGATGAAGTGGTTTTTATTTTTATTTGTGGGGACATCCAAGTTGAAACATTGTTAGACTATAGATATTGGAGCATGTGAAAAAGAGATGTAAACATAAATAATCATTCAACAAATCTGATATGTCTAGATGTTTGTTTAAAGTTGATAGATCGTAGTAGAAATATGCACTTTGAAGAAGAGAGTATATAAGAAAAACACATGGTTTTTTATGAGAATCAAGTTTACGACATGTATATGGGTGAAGCAAATGGTAGAACATGCAACCAAAACCGAATACTTCAAGTTTTTGAGTAATTAGGAAGAGTACCAAAAATGTTTTTATATGGAGATAAAGAGTTGTCATCCAATTGATCAAGTAGACTGTTGTAGCAAACATAGCAGACCAATGAATCAATAGAATAGAAGCATGAGTAAGGAGTATGAGACTTGTTTCAACAATGTAGAAATGATGCTACTCAGAGAAGCCATTTTGTTCATGTGTATTGGTTGAATAGTGAGATGAAAGATACCATATAGAATAATAAAGTTAGAAAGAGCAATATGCTCACCCGTATTATCCAAAAATAAGGTGTTAATGCATTCATTGATGTATTTTTCTATAATGTCTTTGAATATCATAAATGTCTTTCACTTCGAATTTTTGATTTAGAAAATAAAATAAAATATATTTAGTAAAATGATAAACAAAAATTATATAATACTTGTAGTCATCACAAAAAAATTTGGGAGGTCCACGAATCAGAAAAAAAAATATTTAAAAGAAATGAGTAGAGACAATGGCAAAGTTGAAAATAGATAATTTGTAGAGAATACATACAATAAAATAGAAAAAGTAAGGTCTCCCAAATGGTGATGCCATTGTGATGAAGTTGTTTTGATAATCAAAAAAAGGCAAGGATTGATGAAGATTCTAGCAATTCATATACATCAACTTTCATTCACCTTTCTAAAGAGTTGCTAATGTGTGAAGATCTTTGACAAGAAAAAAAAAGGTAAGAATTCAATTGAAATCATGTTTTTTTAGGGTGGGCAAACCTTAACATTTGGTAATTAAAATTGACCATTGATAGTTTGGAGAGTGGTAGAATCAATATGACTTATTAGGAATCCTCTTCCATCACCAATCATAATGTCATTGGAGCCATTATATGGTGTATCAATTGAGATCTTGCTAAAGTTGGAGGTGATGTGATGAGAAGCACTATTCTCTAAGAGCAATGTTGGGGTGTTGGAGATATTGGCAGCAAATATGACTTTTGGTTACCTTGATAATTGGTGAGTTGGTGTAATAGTGTTGGTGGATGTCTAAACTAACACTAAACAAAAAGTGGAACAACGCTTAGCTATATGAACTTTAATTCTACAAATTTGGTAATAGCCTAGGTAAAGAGTTGGAGAGCTTCCATCAAACAGGATATAGTTAGGTCCAATATTTGTGGATATATTAAAATGATTATTAAAGTTTGGTCATGGGTCTTAGCCCATGTTGCTATTGTAGGAGTATGAGGGTGGATTCCATCTAGAATTGTTTCTAGAGAAATGAGCATAAGGTAAGAAGTGTCAAGCGGGACCATGTTGGCACCAAGTATGTGAAGAATATCAATTCTCTTGTGGATAAAGGTGCCAAGTGAGTCAAGTGTAGAGGTGCCAAAAAGGTCATGCTGGGTCAACATGGCCCAACATTTGGTCACCATAGAAGCTAAACTAGATCCAACCTCAAAGATCTCACCACTCAGTTGGGTTTGCCTTGGATTTAATGCAATATATTTTTTGGTGCATTGTTCGGTATGCCGCTTAAGGTGCCTAGTCCTACATCCATGCCTATATGTTAATATTTTTTTTATAATATTTATATTGTGTTGATTCTTCATAGACACTTCTAACATCTTTATTTTGTATAATATTAAAGTGAGTCCAAATTATTAATTTTCTTCTAATTTTTTATTTTTTAGATGATTTGGTCGAGGCCATAGAAGAAAATAAGGTTATAATGGTCTCTAACCTTTCCATATGATTGTCATTATACATATTATACTTGTATATATATATATATATATATATATATATATATATATATATATATATATGTGTGTGTGTGTGTGTGTGTGTGTGTGTGTGTGTGTGTGTGTGTTAATATTAATTTTGTTATCATCATTAAAATTATTATTTGTCATTTTAAATTTTTATTAGTTTATTAATTGTATTTTAAATTATATTTTTTAAATTAAATATTAATATATATTAAATTATTAATTCAAATAAAAATAACAAAACTAAATACAATATAAAAAATAATACTCATAAAGCATAAATTCATTTGCTTTATGATATGCAATGTCTGATATCTGAATCCAATATCTACACTAAAGTCAGCACCCAAGTCTGCCACAAGCCGTTGGGAGCGCATCCAACGACTAGAAAGTGCACAACATGAATTTTTTTTTTACAATTGTCGACGGGGTCAGGCTATCGAGGCATTGAGTTTAGGCTTGGGCCTTCGCCCATGACCGAGGGGTATGGGTGTGGTGTGGCGCAAGTGCACATGCACACGTACAATAGTGCTATGGCGGGTGTGGGTCAGAGTGTCATGGGCAATCGAATTCGGACTGCACCCAAACCTAGCCCGAGTTCTGAGGCATGGTTTGGGTCTTGTCAAAGAAATATACATTCAGGCTATGGAGCCGTGTCGTACCTGGACCAACACGAAGCCCAGGAGACCCCGACACTACATGGCTCAATCAGGTCATGTCTCATGTCGGGCCTGGGCAACCGACCCACTTGACACATTTAATTGAGTGGCACGAGCATGGCTCACAACATGACACAATTTATTCATACGAGGCCCAACGCAATACAGTCAAGAAGTATGTATGGACTAAAGTAGTGTTGGCCCACGGCCACATGAGCCTAATGCCATTCTAGGCACGCCCCACGTGCTTGGCATACCAACATGAATATTGGCACAACCACGTTGTAAAATATGCAGCCATCTTTAAATGGCTTTTTTCTCTCACTTTTGCAGACAACATATGACTATGCCTATTAATATCCAATCCTAGCTCTAATATTCACATAGTTCTCTATCTTGATACATATTTGTTGATTTAAAATTATAATTTGAATTTAGCGGAGTATCAAAGTTATTTTGATGATGAGATATGACTTCTAGGAGTGAAAATATCATGTGGAGCCTCAAAGTGTCTATTATACTCATAAAGTTAAGATATAATATGTATTGAAATTATTTTATTTTATTTAATAATTTTTAGATAAATAATCAATTTAATAATGACACATAAATAATTAAAAAACTGGTCTACTTCTGCTATTTCCATTCAAGTCTCCTTATTTTTTGTCTTCTTCTTCTTTATATTATTCTTATTAATCATCATCATCATCTTCTTATTTTTTTTTCTTCTTCTTTTTCTTCATTTTTTTCTTCTTCTTCTTTTTCTTTTTCTTCATTATCCACTTATTCTTCTTATTTTTATTATTTTTTTTTCTTCTTATTCTTCTTCTTTTTCTTCTTCTTATTCTTTTTTCATCTTCTTCTTATTCTTCTTATTATTTATGTTCTTCTTTTTGTTCTAGCTCTATTTCTTTTTTTTCTTTTTCTTTTTCTTATTATTTTTTGTCTTCTTGTTCTTCTTCTTTTTCTATCTTTTTTTTCTTATTCTTATTATTTTTCTTCTTCTTCATCTTATTATAATTATTATTCTTCTACTTCTTCTTCTTATTCTTATATTCTTCTTCTTCTCATTCTTTTTCTCCTTCTTCAACATCTTGTCACATTCTTCTTCTTCTTCTTCTTCGGCTTCTTCTCTTTCTTCTTCTTCTTCTTCTTCTTCCTCTTCTACTTCTTCTCCTTCATCATCTTCTTCTTCTTCTTCAACATCTACTTTTTATACTTCTTCTTCTTCTTCTTTATCATCATCATCATATTCTTCTTCCTCTTCTTCTTCTTGTTCATCTTCTTTTCTTATTTGTCTTCTTCTTTTCTTATTTGTCTTCTTCTTTTTTATCATCATAATCTTCATCTTCTTTAACTTTTTTTTATCTTCTTCTTATTCTACTACTACTACTATTACTACTTTTTTTATTCTTCTTATTCTTATTCTTCTTCTTTATCATCATTATCTTATTATTTTGATTTTTCTTTTTCTTCCTCTTCTTCTTCTTCCTCTTCTTCTTCTTCCTCTTCTTCTTCTTCCTCTTCTTCTTCTTCTTTTTCTTTCTTTCTTCTTCTTCTTCTTCTTTCTTCTTCTTCATATTTTTCTTCTTGTTTGAATTCTTCTTCTTCTTCTTCAAATTTTTATTCTTCTTCTTATTTTTATTATCTTTTCTTCTTCATTATCTTCTTCTTCTTCTTCTTTTTTCTTCTTCTTTTTTCTTCTTCTAATTTTCTTCTTCTTCTTCTGTTTTCTTCTTCTGATTTTCTTCTTCTTCTTCTGTTTTCTTCTTCTGATTTTCTTCTTCTTCTTCTGTTTTCTTCTTCTGATTTTCTTCTTCTTCATCACCATCTCCTTCTAATTTTGTCTTATTCTTATTCTTCTTCTTTGTTCTTCTATCCTTTTTTTCTTCTTTTTTTGGCCTTCTTTTTTTCTTCTTCTTCTTGGACTTCTACCTCTTCATTTCTTTTTCTTATTTTTCCTCTTCTTCTTCTTCTTCTTCTTTTCTTTTTCTTATTTTTCATCATCTTCTCCTTATTCTTCTTCTTCTTCGTTCTCTTCATCTTCTACTTATTCTTCTTCTTCATTATCTTCTTCTTATTCTTCTTCATTATCTTCTTCTTCTTCTTCTATGTCCACTTCTTCATCTTCTTTTTCATAATATTTTTCTTCTTTCTTTATTCTTCATCATCATATTTTTCTTCTTTGTTCTTCTTCTTCTTCATTGTATTCATCATCTTCTTCTTCTTTGTCATATTTTCTTCATTTTCTTCTTGTTCTTGTTCTTCCTTGTCTTCTTCTTCTTCTTTGTCTCCTTTATCTTCAAATTCTTTTACTTCTTCTTCTTTTTCTTCTTCTTCTTCTTCTTCTTCTTCTTCTTTGTCTTCTTCATTTTCTTCTTCATTCTTCTTTTTCTTTGTCTATTTCTTCTTCATCTTCTTTTTCTTTTTCTTCTTCATTTTCTTTTCCTTTTTCTTCTTCCCCCTCTTCTTCTTTTTCTTATTTTTCTTCTTTTTCTTCTTCTTCTTTTTCACATTCTACTTCATCATCATCATCATCATCTTCTTCTTCCTCTTTTTCATAATCATCTTCTTCTTCTTCCTCTTTTTCATAATCATCATCTTCTTCTTCCTCTTTTTCATAATCATCTTCTTCTTCTTCCTCTTTTTCATAATCATCTTCTTCTTTCTATTCTTCTTCATATTCTCCTTCTTTTTTTATTTTTATTTTTATTTTTCTTTTTTTTATTTTTCTTTTTTTTATTTTTCTTCTTTTTCTTATTATTATTCTTCTTAATCTTCTTCTTCTTTTACTTCTTCATATTTGTCTTCGTATTCTTATGCTTCATTCTCTTCTTCTTATTTTTTTTTTCTTCTTCTTATTCTCTTTCTTCTTCTTGTCATTATTAAATTCTCACTACTAGAAATTGAACCATTAAAATGCAAACTCTTAAAATGCACACATATTATTAAGAGCATCTTTAATAGAAGTTGACAACCATTAAAATGTGAACCATCTTCTTCTTCTTCTTCTTTAGCAAAATTGATAAACATGCAATTTTATACCTTTGGGACAAGTTTGGATTGAAACCTACTTTGAATGTGAACCATTAAAATGTACACATTTTTTAAGGGCATGTCAAATAGAAGTTTGACATAAGAGAATAAATTTTTGATGGATGTGTATATATTTAAGTGTGTGTGTGTGTGTGTGTGTGTGTGTGGGTTTGTGTGTGTGTATTCAAGTGGGAGAAAATTAAAATGAATATGAACCATTAAAATGCACACATTTTCAAGAGCATGTCAAATAGAAGTTGACATGCCTATTGCACAACTAGATGGCGGTTATCATAATGGTTTGCAAGTATCAGTATCTGTCCATTATGTCAATAAGAAAAGTATCTCATCATAGTGGAATAGTTTTTCATCAACCTATATGATATACACTCTTGGAAGAGACTTATTTCAAAATTTTTGATGAGGCAGATACTAATCCCATTAACTACGATAAAGTTTTTAAAGATAAATTATATAACTTTAGCAAAGGGATAAGAAATCAAAGATGTACTAATTGCACTCCATTCATTACTTGGAACTTTTGGAACAACCTAAGGGTTAAAACTTCATCAATTGAAAGTGGATCTATATGAAAAAGAGAAAAATTGATGGTAGCATTGAGACTTATAAGGCTAGGCTTGTTATAAAAGGCTTTACTTAGAAAGAGTAAATTAATTATGAAAAATTTTTTTTGCCAGGAGTGATACGAAAGTCCATTCGGATTCTCTTTTCCATTGCAACTCATTATGACTTGATATTTAGCATATGAACATAAAAACCATATTTTTGTATGATCATCTTGAGTAGCACATCTATATGAAGCAACCTAATGGTTTCATATAAAATGACGAAGAGAGTATGTTGTGTAAATTAAATAAGCCTATTTATGATCTAAAATAACCATATAGATCATGGAATACTCATTTTTATCAAGCTATTAAGTCTTATGACTTTGATTAGTATTAGGATTAGCATTGTGTGTATATAAAATATAGTGGTAGAATGATGGTATTCTAGGTATTGTACATTGATGACATATTTCTCATTAGAAATGATGTGGATTTTTTTCTTTGCTCATGGTCTAGTCGTCCAAAAAATTCGATAGGATAGATTTAGGAGAGGCTAGTCATATTCTTGGGAGTAAGCTTTTGCAAAATGACAAGTGAAGAATGTTGGGCTTATCTCAAGCTATTAATATTGATCAGATATTAATTCAGTTTATCATGTAAGATTCAGAGAATATTTTTTTCTTTTCAAATATGGAATTGCTCTGTCAAAAGATTAGTGTCTCAAAATACCTAATGCGATAGAGAAAATAGATATGGTTCCTTGTGTATATGTAGTAAGAAGCCTGATGTATATAATATTTTGCACTATACCTAATATCTACTTTACCATAAACATGTTTAGTAGATATTAATCTGACCTAATATAAAAACATGAACAATAGTAAAACATATAATCAAATACATGAAAAATAATAGGAATTATATGTTGTCATACCAAGTGGATAATTCTTGTACCTATAGGGAATACAAACTTAGATTTTGAATTAAATGAGAATTTGAGAAAGACTTTAGATTTTGTTTTTACCTTTGGGAATGGAGCACTAATTTGAAGAAGTATCAAGCAATCATATATTGTTGATTCCACCATAGCGACCAAATATATAGTAGCCTTAGAGGTAGCCAGTGAAACTCTATGGTTTAAAAAATTTCTGACATGTTTAGGGGTCATTGCTTTTGTATAATTTCTCATTATACTTTATTATGATAATAGTGGGGTAGTTGCTAATTTAAAAGAACCTAGAAACCATAAGAAGGAAAAACACATTGAGCACAAATATCATCTGATAAGAGATATAGTAAAAAAAATGAAGATATAATGGTAACCAAAGTAGCATTAGCAGATAACCTGGTAATTCCTTTTACAAATAGCTTACTTACCATCAAGAACCTATGAAAGGCATGTGAAAAAATTGAGAGAAAGGCATGTGTAATCATCGCTTTAAGTCTAAGTGGACAATTTTTGGAACCATTTTATATTTAAAGCCATTCTTTATTACTTTTTATTTTTGATTGAATTCATTTTTATTTTTATTTTTTTTGAATTACAATGAGCTGAGATTATATTTAAAATAAAAATACATGCATCCTTTAGCTTACATAGTAGATAATTTGGTGCATAGAGTTCAGCTTATGTATAGAAATTGAATCATTAGTTCTTGTAAAATATAAGTTTATAATTCACAAAATAGATGGAGTTGGATACTTTATAAAAATATTTGTAGCACAATATTTTAGTAGGTTTATCTTGACTATGAAGAATGATAAAATTTTATTTTTTTTGTGCTAGTGCACTTATGTACATTGACCATGAGAAAAGTAGTATAATAATATTATATTGACATGTAAAATAACTACACACTATCATTATTACAAATACTAGTATTCTCAATCTTTATATAATTCATAAATACATTGACTTGTTAATAGTTATTTTGACTCATAAATAGTGATATTTATGCTTAAATTAATCTAATAAGTAAGTTTTATAACTTATGAATTACTTGGTGAATAATGATTATTGATGGAATCCATGTCATAAAAAATAGATTAATGATACTCCCTTTGGGATACTAATAAGGTTTAATATTTTAAAATTCTATATAAGTAGATTTTGATCCAGCATATCAAATAAGTTAAGTTAAATGTCTCATTATAATATATAAGAGATTGATTGAATTATATTGTTAGAAATGTAATTCAATTATTGGATGTGTGTGTGTGTGTGTGTGTGTGTGTGTGTGTGTGTGTGTGTAATCTTAACATGATGAGTTGAATAAGTGAGAGAGTATAATTATAATTATATATTTGTATGAATTATAAATAATATGAATTATTGGTATATATAATCAATATTGAAAGCTTGAGATCTTATTTATTCTATGGTCCCTTCTATGGCCTCATCTAGTACCATAGTAAATATAAGAGTTATAATTGAAGATTTAGTTTTTTTTGTTTAAAGTATATGTATATTCAAAATAATGATAATTATTTTGATTAAATTATATTAGTTAATTTAATTAATTTATATAAATTATAATAAAATTAATTGATATATATATAATAAAATTGAATCTTAAATATAATTTAAATAAATAATAATAAGAGGATATGTCACATCACTTTTGTAAAGTGTTGTGACATTTTTTTATTGATTATGTTTTATAAAAAATGGCAAGCAGATGCACAGCCCATAAGGCATAATTGTTTTGAATCTTCTTCTTCCTTACAACAAACGAAGGATCAAGAAACATGGGGAAAGGTTCTGTATTGCTACAACTTCATGAAATTAAAGTATGCACTAAATCATTCTATTATGATCTTTGTCAAAGAAGATAAATTTTAAAATGAATGTATTAACATTCAATATTTTAAAATTGATTTTTAGCTCCAACAGTGACTTGCATTGCTTATTTGCTCGTGGATCTTTCTTGAGTTTATGTGAAATTATACTCTTCAAACCTAGTTTTTGGTACTTTTTCTCATGCCCTAGAAAACTTTTCAAATATTTTTCATTTTGAAAATTTATACTTGAATGATTGGGTGTGAAATTCAAGTCAAAAGTTATGACTTTTAGGAATATCATGGCTTTGTCATTTTATCTCTGTAACACATATTCATGGCTCTAAAAATAAGTCGTTGCTTTGGTATCTCTCTTGCATTAGATTTTCATGGCATTGGAAATAATTGTGGTGATGTATTTTGTCTTTGTAACATAAAGTCACAGTATTGGGAATGAGCTAAGACTTTGATCTCTCTCTTGTATCAAATTTCTACAATACTATGAATGCCTATGACTGCACATTTTATATCTGTAACACTAATTTATGATACTAAAAATAGTCATAACTTGACATTTCATCTTTGTAATCCAATGTCATGGCTATAGGAATGGGGCATGATAGGGGTGTCAAATGGGTTATGCCATGCAGGACATGACAAAATATGATTCCCATGCCATGCCTAGCATGACACAAAAACAAATTGGATAGCCTAGTATGGCATAGTTGGCCCTCATAGTGTTGGGTTGAGTTGGGCCTAGAGTGGATAGTGCTAGTTTAGGCTGGATTATGCTAGTTTGGGCTAGGATGAACTAGCATTTGTTTGCCCTAATCCTAATATGATTTATGATTATTTAATTTATTTTAAATTAAAAAATTAATGTGTAAATCAAATAAAAATACATCAAAATTTAAAATGATAAAAACATTAAAGTGTAATCCAATCTAATATCTAATATAATACATAGTTCATATATCAATATACAAAAGTGCATAGATCAAAATGGAAAATAAAATGGTAAAAATAGAAAAGTAATAACAACATAGCACACTATAAGTGTGACTTAAATGAAGAATCATTAATAATCAATCAGTGTCTAAGGTATGATACCATGGATGGAAATGTAGATCATCATTGTCATCATCATAAATGCATCTTTAGATATCACTAATCATTGATCTTCATGTCTCATGAATCATCATCCACCATCATCTCTTGTGTCTTATCCTGAATGCTAAACTTTAAATTCTTCAATTTCTTCATGCATACAAGTGCCTCCTATCTGAAATGATATTATCTGCCATAGAAAAAGTAGGCTACTATACTATGCTAGACACCAAAAGGGTTAGTAGATCATATGTCATCTTATATAGTATGGGATAGGTAGATTCATATGATTTCTACCATTACAAAATGTCTATGTTCTTATTATCATCATGTAATTGGATAGAGAAATAATCAATATTTAAGTACCGAGACAGCTTGATCCTATTTGAAAAACCACCTCATCATTTGACTCTAACTGAATGGAGAAGTTATCATCTCTAAATATAGTATCTATGTTCATACTCAGAGCATAACTACAACTATCATACATAGTATAATAATATAAAAATAAGTCAATTAATTTTTTGTGAATGAACCATTTAAGTTGGTGTACCTAGTTCATACATGTGAAAATATTTTCTACCCATTTCACCTTAAGTATA
The DNA here is from genome assembly GCA_029783825.1 of Sapria himalayana. Lineage (NCBI taxonomy): Eukaryota > Viridiplantae > Streptophyta > Magnoliopsida > Malpighiales > Rafflesiaceae > Sapria > Sapria himalayana. The sequence goes on from JAREIK010000088.1 coordinate 12,323,801, forward strand.
AGATCCATATAGGCAGTCAAACAATATAGAGTTGGAATGGAAGGATAGTATTTCAAATACTTAGTTTTCATCTCAATAGTCATGACACTAAATGCAAGATGACCTCCATACTTGCTAAATATCCTACTAATATTGCTTATGTATCTATGTGCAATGCAAGTAGTGGAGGTATAGACAAACAAATATATGTTCATCATATCATAAAAAATCTTCAAGAATTTCATAAATAAAATTTTTATATTTCAATCGGAATCATCAATAATAAGATCATCACTCTTACTGTTGATGTAGTTGGATACCACGTGTTGGTAGCTAACTGAAGACTCCAACATTAAGTAGGTATAATTCAAATGGTATTTCATATCTTTTTTTAGCATCACAGACAAACATACACCCTAAACTTTTATTATCTACTCGGTGTTCTAAGGTGTTTTAGTGAATGTCTTATTTTTTCTAGTGTGGGAGAAAAAATTTCATTCTCACCTATACTAGAAGGTTAATCATGTGACACATGTACCTAACATGAAATATCTCACCTAATAGCTCATCTATTATTAGAAGTATTTAAAGTTATACCAAATATTTTATTTGAATTTCATATGCCCTAAAGATTCATAACATGCACTCATATATGGCAAGACCATTATGAGGATGGAGAACCTCATGAAATCTTAATATTTTTTTTAGTTTCTATTTAGAGTCTATGTAGTGGGTAGTAAGGCATACAAATGATGTATTATCACGATTAGTCCATATATTAGACATCATGAATGCTACTCCACTATATTTTCTAAATTCATTAATTATTAATTATTTTTCTAATTTATAATATTTTATTATGTCATTTCTACATGTTGACTTGTGAATCCTATGATAAGATGGTTGGAAGTAGGTCTGCATAATACTAACTACCCTATGATCTTCCAAAAATATAATTGGGAGACCCATGATTATAATTAGATTGGTCATGTCATTCCTTCTAATATCATTGTGGTATATAAAGGGGGTCAATGATGTTGAATTAGATCCAGCTTGAAAAACTCCACTTCTAAGTTATGTTTGTTTTGGATCTAGTACACCATGTTTTTGGTACATAGATCCATATGCCTCTTTAGGTGGTCAGTCCCACACACACTCCTACATGTACATATTTTTTTAGTTTTATTATTTTAAAGTATGTCAATACTACTAATTTTGCCTAGTTTTTTTTTTTATTTTTAGCTTAGTTAGCATATGGGTTTTGGATGAGGCTGTTGAAGAAAATATAGTTTCTACCGCACCCCTTTTGGTAGGGTAATTATTGTTATCAATATCTATATCAATATCATATTCATTATCATTAAATTCTATATGTGATATTTTTAAAAATTATTTATATATTTTAAAATAAATTATGAAATCATTAGAAAATAAAATTACAAATCTATCACTATAATAAAAAAATTCAAAAGCTAATACAATACCATAGACTAAATTATTGTAAATTCTAACATTGAAGAAAGTAAGTTGTAGTATTGCACAAGCTGACAGACACACCCACACCACTGTGAATCATCTATCTTATATGTGCAAAACTATAAATTGAAATAAAAAAATAATATATCTAATATTTATATTAAAAAAGCCTAAGGTGGGACTATAAAAAGTCATAACTGAGAGAAATTAACAGAATCAAAAGGAGAAGAAAAATTAAAAAAGAATATCTAAATTTTTTATTATATACTTATAGATAAAAAGAAAATTCAAATTTATTTTATAAATATCTATTTTTTTATTTTTAAAAGATTTTTTTTTAATTAAAAATGGCCAGTTGATATCCATTCTTTATTTTATATTTTTTTTTTAAACTGAATGGGCCAATAAGGACAATGATATGCACATCCAATCAATATTTATCACTGAAGCATGTTGCATGAAAACACAATGAGTGGCAATGAAAGCATTGATGACCAATTGAGAATGGCCACATAAGCAATATCCTACTTACGTGGCTAGTTTTTTTTTAAAAACCTACCTCATCAGGAAATCACCCAATGGGACTTGACTTGTGACCCATGACCCGATCGTAGCTAATTCTAGGTCCCCAGGCTAGTGGATCATACCATTGGGACATGCACATGGGTCATGCCTGGCCCGACATGAGGGATGACTCATGCCGGCCCAACACATCATGAGGCATGCCATGGGCTAGTATGGTTCAGTACCAAGCATGGTTCAAGACCATTCCATGCTAGGCTAGGCATGGTATTGGATCATGCCATGCTAGGCTAGGCATGGTTTTGGACCATGCCATGCTAGGCCATGCATGGTTTTGGACCATGCCGTGCTAGGTCAGGCATGGTTGAATTATGTCGTGCCTAAGTTGCCTAGCCTGGTTGACACCTCTAGGATATGACTTTGGTCATTCCTCAATTGCAAAAAGTCATAACTCAGGAAATGGCTACAACTTGAGAAAATATTTTCTAGAACTTTTTATAGCTAAAAGATAAGATGTTTCTCAAGTGGCATGACTTTTACCTTAGTATTGGTGGCTCCATAATTAGAAAGTCATGGTACTAGAAGATTGTCGTAACTCTTTAGTACTAGTGAAGTATTTATTTTCTATGACATAAAATTAATGTTGCATCCATAATAAATATTAGAAGTTAATGTGGATACAATTCTAAGAAAGGTGCACATCAAAAAAAAAGTGTTACACTTTGCAATGATTGTGTCAACAAAGTAGTTGAGTCATGGTGTATAAAGATTATAATGACTATTTGTATAAAACTTTGACCAATAATAGGTATTAAAATTATCATATATTTTTAATGAGATGTGACAAAGTAGTATCATATGGAAAGTTGTGATTTTACGTGACATTTTGCTGTCATCCTTCTCACCAAATCATTAAGTCTCATATTTACCCAACAAATATCAAATTTCACCACTATTAAACAAAATCCATCGAAAATTATAATTTAATGAAATTATTCTATTTAAACCTTTTTTTCTATACAAAATACCATTAATAATTATCAGAATAACTAGTATTTTTTGGTATTTGACATACCGAACAAATTTGTGGTGAAAGATGACTCATGTCATATAAAGATATTGTCATATTGATGCTACCATCAGCTTCAAAATTTAACATGATGATTAGAACCATACTAAAGGCATATACTAATCAGAGTCATACTATAGGCATAGACTAATCAGAGGAATACTATAGGCATAGACTAACAGAGTCATACTATAGGCATGGACTAATCAATGATATTAAAGAACTAACATACATGTTACTAATATTATTGAAGATTGTTGTTCATTATCAATATCATGTTGTGCTATGCTTTTAAAATTTTTTTTTTATTAATATTTGTGATATCATCATTTAATCAAAATTAGGAAATAAATGTATTTTTTTAAGACTTTTGAATTTTATTCATTTTTATTTACAATACAACACAACTTTTTAATATTTAAATTTTTAAAAACTAAAATTTTACTTCAAATATTAAAGCCATGGCCATAGCAACACCAACATCATAATGCCTAGTGGCCATTGGACTGGACTGGCCCTGGCTATTAGTTGGATGTTGTGCTACCTAACCTGGCCAATCTATGCTATTGGAAATGGTGTAGTGCAGTGTGCTGGACACTACTATGCTCATTGAGTAATGGACACTACCACTACAATGGTTGTATGGTAACTAGCTAGTGTTATGTCATTGTCAGCCTAACTCGACATGACTGCGTCTAACCCAACAAGGCGCATCATGCCCAATTGAGAAAGGTAGGCCATTGTGTTGTGTCGAGCTATCCTACCAAGATGCCATGCATGTACGACATGACTTAGGTATCCAATCCATGATGTTTCTCATGGTAGCTAGACTAGCTCACTAAAATTTGGTTCATGTGGCTTGATATGTTCTATGTGACACCTCTACTTGTAGACCATAACATACTTAAAAAAATAAATAACACAGTGATAATATGACTCTATATATATATATATATATGTCTCCATGGAATATTATATACTCAACAATGTGTTAAGAGAGTTGAGATAGACCTAGAATTATTCATAATGAATCTCCCAATATTTTAAGAAACATCTTTACATAATGTTCTTGAGATGACCAAATGCAGAAGAATAACATATCTCGAATGACATGGATCATGAGAATTTGTCTACTAGAAATTATGTCTTTCATGATTAAGACTTTTTTAACTCTCCCATTAATTAGTCAATCTAAGCTGCATTGTGACTAATAATTAACATATCATTAATATATAATAGTAGAATGAGTTAATGATCCCATTACTAATGACATATAGAACACAAAGATCATTGGATGTATGTCAAAAATCATTAATCTAGATACATACGTAAATTGTTTTGTGCCACAATCTCGAAACTTTTTAAGCTCGTACAAATATTTTTGAGTTTGCGAATCATATATTTCTTTTCCTCATCTAGAACCTTTCATGTTTGTCTATATAATGAATCTCATGAATGTCATCATAAAAATGATATTTTCATAATAAATTTATCAATTTCAAAATCAAAGCTAGCAGTCATACTTAGAATGCCTCGAATACAAGATATTTTCATAACAATAGAAAACAATCTTCTCAAAATCAATTCTTTTTACTTTTCTAAGTAATACCTTTTATTTTTTATCAAATCATTATTAGGAAAACCTACAATATTAGTCAAAAAGTTATTTGATTGTTCAAAAATATATTTTTACTTAATTACTCTTTATTTTTTTATTTTCATAGTCTAATTCTAGTGTAAAAATTAGTCAGGAATAAAAATTATAGATATTCAAAAATTTAATTGACATAATAATAACAATCAACTAAATTCTAAGATAAATTTATAAAATCATTACACTATTTTTTTGGAGTAAAATGATATGATATAAAATATATAAGAAAATGCAAATATTGATGAGACAAATAAAAATAATCAAATCGTTGACATCTTATGGTTAAAAAAAACACAAACAAAATTATGATGCTTTCACCATTATATTTTTAGTGACAATTATATTAATAGTCAAAACATTATTGTCTTTTCCAAAGATGAATTTTTTAATAGAATAATACTTTTTATTTTTATATCAAAATGATCCAAAATAAAATACAATATTAAAAATGTTTATGATATATACTACTTTAATCTCATATTCAATTCTTATGTGAATATAATTAATAAATGAAACCTTAATAAATTCTTAATATAACATAACATGTATAATTTTTAATAGACAAAATCATAATCATCGTGTAAATACAAAAAAAAAATCTAAAAGGTCAATGATCCTTTCGGGGGGGGGGGGAGTGAATGAAGTAATTTCATAAAATATGTTTACAACATAAAAAAGTTTGATGAGACATTCACTTATTATAACTTTGTCCAATTATTGTTTGCAAATAAGTCATTAATAAAAAGTTATAATAATCTCAATGAAATATTATTTTTACAAATTTTTAATAGCTATAATCATTATTATGTAAAATGTAAGATAAATTAAAAATATCAACATTTTTTTTATTGTAATATAAGAATTTGATGAAATAATTATCAAATGGATAATTTTAATGAGATATTCAAATAATAACCAAACTGTTCACTTATTTTGTGAAGTTGACATGAAAAAGTATATTTTTGTTATTCTTAGCATATCATTTTTGTAAAATAAATTTTTGAAGTGAATTATTTTTTGTGGGTCCAAAATAATTCAATAAAAAGTTTTTCAAAGTTTAATATTTTGGTCAAAACTTCAATAATTTTGGAGATATTTTAAGTAATGTTATTTGATACATGTAATATAATATTAATAAACAATCACATATAAACAAGATTTTTCAATGTGCTATTCGGCTTGCGTTTTCTTTTAACATTTTTAAAATTATCTTTATATCATTTGTATTATTATTTTTTTTTGAAATGAAATTATAAATAAAAATCTAGTGAAAGTTACCTTTTGAAAGTAAATTGTATTTGGATTTCATAGTGTCAAAGAGATGAAGACCATTTCTTTACATCAGCTAAATAATGAGAAAGTGAAGTGTTGTGATTGAGGAACTATGATAGATAATGACAATGTGATGTTGAAATCAATCGCAAGAGGCAACACTATTGTCTTTGTTAACAAACAAAGCATATGCCATAAATAAAAATTAAAAAAAAAAAGTAAAAAGCAACCTCAAACATATAAGGCTTTTGCGAATGCCAAATCAAGCATGACTATGTTGAGGCACCTTTACTTGGACATAACTACCAACACCATATTTCTCATTTTCCATTCTACTTCATCACTTTTTTTATTTTTCATTTGATAAGAACGAGATCTATGATTGATTTGAAATCAATTTTCACAATTCACTCAACTAATCTTTGTGGGTGGAACACTTTTCTTTGATTCCATCTTCAAATGAGTTCAAGAATGTAATATTATCAATCGAGTGCAACATTTTGAATTTAAGATTGGTTAATGTGAATTGCATTCCTAATGCATGTACTTAAGAACATTTCATGGACTACATTGCTTGATTATCATTCAATTTGCTATGTGCCACAAGTACTTTTCCTGATATGCCAAGACCCCAACATAATAAAATTATTGTAATTTGATAGTATGGAGACTATTTTAAATTTTTAATTATTCATTTTTTTGTAGAGTTTCATCTTTTAAAAACTAATTGAATTTTCACTCAATAATAAACAGTGTGTAATATTTTTAAAAAGTTCAAAAAACTATGAGAAACTAGGACCATGCTTTTATGCTTCATTTAAACTACTATTTCTGCAAAAAGGTGGTCATTTTGTTATAAGTGGATTGATGCTTCTAAATTTATTTGTGTCCTATCTTGTTGATACTTAAATTAAGATCTTACTTTTTCATAGTTTTGGAAACTTTTATATATGTAAAAAGCATAAGTTTTTTTGGTATGCTATTTATTTTGTGTATTTGTGTATGTGCATTTAGTTAAAAATATTAAGAAAAATGACTCAATTCATTAATCTCATAAATGTAAATATATAGAGTTCAAAAAATATTTAGAAAACACTAGTAATACTTGTAGTCCTCCAAGCATACAAATACCAAGTCAGTAAAAAATTAAAATATAAATTACTTAAATATAATATCCTCATTAATTTGCTCAAGCTACTTTGTAAATAACATAAATATCAATTTGGGAAGTAAAGAAAGATAGTTATAACTCTCTTATGTCACTCGAAAAGATATATGTAGGCCAATCTTTAACATAAATTTTTATAGCATTAATTCAATACCAGGTAACTTCTCACTAATAAAATGGCTTACTAGTTTCATATGTTCCAATCACATATAAAAAATTAGATTACAAATAATATGTCACTGTAAATTTTAATTGGATGTGAAACATGAAATATAATTTCTATAAAAAACATTTTTTCAAAGTAACTAACATGTAAAGATTATTTACAAACAATAATTTTTTTTGATATTTCTATGAGATAAATTTGACTCATAAAATTACAAATATTAATAGTAGATCTTATATATATACATGAAAGTGCTTATCTAAAAGTTGTATAGTCATTAAAATAAGTGACCATAATCTGCCAACAACAACCATGTGTGTGTGTGTGTGTGTGTGCACTAGTAGAGATCTACTAGTGCACATTTGAGACATTCATGTACACTCTTTTCCAAAACCCAAACTGATCTCGCATGAGGATCAAATCAAAGGAGGAGGAACTTGAAGACTAGGAATCAATTTAAATATTGTTAAGCAACACAATAATTTAAAATAATTTCAAAAACAAATTTGAGGGGCATCATATCCTCAAATCAAATAATTAAATTGGGCCATATTTTTTTGAGAGTAATTAAATGCATAACTGCTAAGGTCGCAACTAAACTTGAAATATATATATAATTATACAAAGCTAGCACCAAGGGATCCTCCAACAACTCACAATTGTATTAGAATATGTTCTCATGAGCTCATACAAGGTTTTCAAATAATTTTACCAAGTATGTCCCCCTAGACCTAAATAACAATTTCGAAGCAATACAAAAACCACCCATTAAGTGGTCAAAACTCTCCAAAATAGCCACTAACCCATCACCCAATGGGGATTTTTCTTCAATACTTGTACCTAGGGAAAAATATAGGTGAGCATAATTACCAAATAGAAAAAACTCAAGAAAATAAGGGAAGATCCATATTTTATACCTATTGCCACACTTTTTACAAATATACAATTTAAAAACTTAATAATAAGTTTTAAGATATCCATACAAATACTTATACATTTCATGGGGTAATAATTTCATGAAACAATGACATGCGTGAGTGCTTGTTTTCAAAATATTTATTTTTCAATTAATCTCTTTTTCTTGAGCATGTATAGTTTATGCATATTTTCATATTGAATTCTATAATAGGTGACAATGAGATAGAGAGAGAAAAATATATTTATTAATGTAGTAGCTTTTTGCCCAACTAGTTTTCACATTGCGAAACAAACATATCCACATCATAATCCGAATCATCATAAAAGATGCCGACTTCTAGCCTGATGACCACCACCTATACATAGTGGAATCCACTACATGCATGTAAGGGGGTCGGTGTCATTATCTATAGGGAACTTTATGCCCTTTATTCATGAATATTTTTGTTTTCCTAGCACTCCATCCCTTGGCCAAGATTAATAGTAATCTATAAATCTCTTATTAAAAATGTGTATTTTTTTCCAAAAATTTCTTACTTAGGTTATAAAATATTAATTATATAGCTTATATATCTTCAGAATATTTAACATATAATTTTCTAAATGCATATTAACATATTTTTCTTTCTTAATTAATCGTATAATCTATCAATCATTACTTTTCCATCATTTACACATAGCCAAATATTATTTTCTTATTTTAAAAAATATATTTTCATTAAAATATAGAAGTAAATGGGTTTTCAAATTTATCAAAATGTCACTTAAATTTTTCCAAATGAATGAGTTTTCATAATTTTGTCATATAGCTAACTTAAATAATGTAAAATTCATGAAATTCATATCAAGGAAACAAAAAAATGGTTTATAATAAAATACATAGCACGACATATCATAAAGTAAGATATATAACTAATAATAAAAATTATGAAATTCTCACATGTCTAGAGATGTCCTACTTTAACCAAACATTTCCAAGTATTAACCCTCAATCTCTATCTCCAAAATCTCAAACCTAGCTCTATAATCTAAATCCAATCTCATATTACAAGAATAGTTAAATTGACGTAAAAATTTGTGTAAATACAATTCCAATTTATTAAATTAAGTAAGAAAAGAAAAATATATCAACTCACCTTAATGTTAACATTCTATATTGAGATTATAGCTCTTCCTTATATGATTTTGGTTGAAAAAGATGAGTTTTTGAGTTTCATCACTTCATAATAAAAATTTCAAAATCATGAATTTAGGGTTTGATTAGAAATATTTTTATGAATAAATGTAGCATAATAGAAGAAAACTAAGTGAGGAAAATAGAAATAGAAAAGAAATCAAAAAGAAAGAAAAATTGAAAGAAATAAAACTTTTATCTTTCATTTATGAGCAAAAATATCAAATTGTGCATTGGTTCCCAACTTGCACGTCACAACCCCTATGCACTTTTACTCAATAGCCATGATAGGCTATTTTTGATTAAAATTTTTTTAAAATGATTTAAAATATTCTAAAAGCAAATGAGAGTGGTTTTTGTATTTTTAATGGTAACTTTTTTCAAATTTAGTATTTTACCTAGAAATTAAATGTAAAAATTGAAAAGGATATTTATTAAAAATATGGATTTCAAATGAATGAATTTCTAATGAAAAATCTAGAAAAGAAATATTGTGAATAGTATTACCTAAGCTTAACAAGCCGACAACAACTTTTCATTTCTTCCTTTTTATGTTTTTTTTTAAAATACTCACAGCCTCAAAATTTTAGTGAAAAAAGATAAAAAAAAAAAAAAATAGGTAAAGATTCTTCACATTCAATCATTAAAAAGGAAGGAATTGTAGAGAAAATCATAAATATGCAAAAAACATTAAGTTAAAGCATTCATGTGTAATATAAATTTATTTAAATAAAAAGACCCTTATGGCCAAATACACAATAAGTTTTCAAATAAAACTCGACTAAAATTTGAAAAAAAAAATTCTTAGACACCCCTACAAGATTTAGACTATGAATTGGCCTTCAATATTTTTTACAACAAGGGAAGATAAGGTGATCAACTAGTGTCCAATAAAAAAAACTAAAGATAATATCAAAGGATTTATGTCTTATATCCATAATAACAAATATTTTCTAATATATAATATAAGAGTGTGAAAATAAGTTTTGAAATATTCTTATATATATTTGTACATATACATTCATAATTTGTAAGTTCTCAAAATATAATTTGTAAGTTCTCAAAATATATATTTTTCATCTTATCTTATTTTCACAAATATGCATAATTTAAACATATTCATGCCCCACCAAGCTACGATGAGATATATAGAGGGCAAAACTAACTTGCTAGATCTAGCCTAGCTACCACCCCATTGAGGAACACGCAAACACACTCTCATTATCCAAAGACTCATGAGAAATATGAAATCTCTATTCAATGACAATCACCTCCACTTAGTAGAATCCACCATTAGCATGCAAGGAGGTTATGAATCATTCTTTCAATCGCATATCTAACTCATGCCTATATAGACATTCTTATAGTTTAACCCACCATGTCTTTGTCATGATTTAATATTAACCTCAAATTTATATATCCAAACTATACATTTTTCCAAAATAATTCAAGTTTGGTTAAAAATATTATATAGCTCATATATCTTCAAAATATTTTATATAAAGTTTTACATATGCATTTTAGTATATTCTCTTTTCAGAATTATCAATACAATCCATAAATCATGAATTTGCCACCATTTACCAGTAAAAAATATTACTTTTTCATTTTGGAATAATATATTCTTCATAAAAATATATTAATAAATAGGTTTTTAGATTTATCAAAAAATCACTTTCATTGTGCCAGCCAGATTCATCAATTTTTATCATTTCATCACATATCTCTATGAAATAATGTAAAATTCATGAATTCATTTCAAGGAAACCAAAAAAATATTTTATAAAAAAATACACTACACTGCATATCATAAAGTTATAAGATATATAACTGATAATATAAATTATGAAATTCTTACATAAATTTTTAAAGATTTACTATCTTAACACAATACTTTGAAACCTTAAGCCTCAAACACTATCTCCAAAATTTCAAACATATCTCTATAACCTCAATTCAATATCAAACTAAAAAAATAAAAAAATAGAGGTCATAATTTAGTAAATTAAAGCCTAATTGAATAAATTAAGCAAGAAAACAAAAATACATCTACTCAAAAACTATCAATTTTGAAGTATTATTAGAAGAATTTCATGATATGAGGGAGATATAAAAAGAACCAAGAGATAAAAATAAAGAAATAGAAAAGAAATTACAAAGGGGAGCAAAAAATGAAAGAAATAAAATTTTATCTTTCATCTAAGGGAAAAAAACAAATAGTGTATTGGTTCCATACAAGCCTGTCATGACCCAGGGCACTCCTACTCAAGATACATGATTGACTAGTTTTGATTAATATAATTTAAAATGATTTACAATTCTTTAAAAGCCAAAGCAAAGAGTTTTTACATTTTTGATGACTTCCAGGAATTTAGTTATTTACCCATAAAGTACATATACAAATAATGAGAATAATAATTATTAAAAATATGGGTCTAAAAGAATAGAATTTATTCTTAAAAATCAATATATATATATATATACTATGAACAATATTGCTTGTGGTCGATAGTCAGTTATGGAATGCTATAAATAAGTTAACAACAACTTCTACCCTCCCAATTCTTTCATGTTCTTTTTATTTGAAAATATCAACAACCTTAAAAATTCAGTGAAAACAAGTTAAAACACAAAAAAAAAGATTAAGATCCCCCATATTTAACCATTAAAATTGATTGAATTAGGAAACATCATGAATATGTAAAAACAATCAAATAAAAGTATTCACAAGCAACATAAAATTATTTAAACAAGATGGTCCCTATGACCCAATACATGATAAGGTTTCAAACATAACTTAGCTAAAATATCAATCAAAATTATAACACTGCCTATAAGATTTAGACTCGAGATTAGCCATCAATATCTCTTTGTAACTTGAGTTTCAAAATATTTCCTTTGTATAGCTCAAAAGTTATAGCTTTATAAAATGGTCATTACTTTAATTTGAGACTATCAACCCATATTAAAGATATAATTATATTACTTAGATTTGGCCATGATATTAAGCACCAATTAGATACTTAGTTGTTATGACATATATTTGATGTCATGGTCATTTAAATTTTATAAGATAAGTATGGTTTCAATTCCATGATAATATCACAGCCACTAAGAATATATTGTATAATAAAAAGATTCTACTAACGAATAGGAAAAGTTATGATATACAAGAATTACCTTGACCAATTAGGTAGAGTTTTAGCCAAGAATAAATGTCAAAACTATGTAAGACTCAATATTTTATCCCCTCTATTAAATACCTACAAAAACCTATCGATTTTATAAATATTCATCAAATATCTTCAAAATACTAAAGTCTTGAAATCACTACCAAATTATATCTATTTTTATATCAACACAAAATTATACACTACCAAATTATATAAGAATTTTTGGTAATTTGAACACAAAATAATATCTCATGATATAATTCATCAAACATCATGTGTATTATACTTCAACAAAATAGGGTGGTTGTGAGAAAAAACATGCACATACTTTGTTTATTCTATTATGTTTCATATGATAATTCTTTCTTGTTTTTGGAACAAAGATATCATTACTATGTGTTATCTTATTAATTGTCTACGTTTATTAGTTCTCAAATTTAATCCTTTGTATTCTACCCTATATTTAGAGAGAGTGTTATTCTTTATGTGGTTTTGGGATCATTATACCACTTTTATTTCATCTACTTTTGGGATCATATAAATCAAGTAAGAGTTACGACATAGAATATATGCCAAAACTACTCAAGAAATATTATGCAATGTATACTACTCTCCCCTCAAAACCTTTTCTTCATCATGTCTACCAATCCTACCAAATATCATTATAATTTCATTAATATTTATTAAATTCTCTCGAAATAAAAATTTAGTGAAATCTCTCCAATAAATACTTGAATATGTGCACCCACAACAAGATAAACTTGTCAAATCACTCAAAATATTTGGTACATGAAGTACTAAACAAACTTTACGCAAAAGGTATTGTCCATACTAGAGCAATGAATTTTTCTCCAAATATTCACACCAAAAAAAATATACATAAATGATAACCATGACTATCTTTGAGTGTCATGATAGATTTTTTTTTTAGAAATGAGGTCTAGAATTTTGGGATTTATTATTAAGTGTATGGTTTATAGTGTAACATGTTTTCTCATCACATTGTTCCAATGAAATGGGGTCTAGAATCTTGGGTTTCCTCCCAATAAATACTACATTTAACGGTCATTGTTAGACCTTCATTGGTTCTCTAATTTGGTTAGTGACTTCAACTATCTAGACTAGCTTTTGCTTGATGGCTTCTTTGGAAAATTTCATGACTTCTGGTACAGTCACATCTGGTCAAATTGCTCACTGGTCCATATTAGTTGTAGCTTTGCCTTATGTAATGCCTTTCATAATTATTTTAGTAGATAAAGTTAAGGTAGCCATGGACTTTGACTTTATTTTTTGCTTCTACCTATTTTCATCTATCTTGGGATTTTCATAAATGTTGTTACTACCTTACCTTTCTATTCTAGCATGTCAACAATCAGTTGGAGTTTTTCCTTTAGTTGTACCTTTGTTGCAATCTCATAAATCTTCTCAATAACTCCTGTGTGTTGTTGAATTAAGAATTTTATCATTTCTTTTTATTTCTACGCATCTTCAGATTCATATGACTTGGATTTTCTATTTCAATTTCAAAGAATACCACATCTTCATAACTATCTTCCTCTTTATTATTATTTCCATAGTTTTTTTTTTCAATCCATTGTTCAAATATTTCATCATTTTCTTTGTATTTTTTGTGCTAGTACTCTTCTATAAAATCTTTTCATATTAAGTTTCCTTTCTATCTTATCATGGTGCATAAATTTCTAAATATTCTCCAACAATCTTCCTCATCACGATTTGGATTCTACGAGCTTTTATAAGAATTGATTTTTACTTGATCTTCACCATATGAAGTATGAATTCTTCTTTTCTTGATATCAATCAATGTCTATGTGATGACTAAAAATGATCTTCCCAAGATCAAAAAACCATATTGATTTTCTCCATATCAAGAACAACAAAATCTACTAAAAAAATAACTTTACCAAACTTCACCAAAACATCTTCAATAATACCATTTATAAATTTGATTGAGCTATCTGTTGGGCAATCGCGCTTCCACGGGTAGTGAGATTAAGAACAGAAAACACACAGAAACAAGCAATATATATATCCCAATCCACAAACATCCACGACAGAATCAAAACGAGAAAACAACACAGCAAATAACGTGGTTCGCTAGTTGCTCAGTACAACTAGCTACCTCCACCAGAAAATGCTTATGCGTTACAGATTAAAACCAAGAAATAATGTCTGACAGTATGCAGCACGGCAGTCACGAAATTGCGCAGAAAGAGAGGAGAACGAAGATAAACAGTTCAACCAGGTCAAAAACAGCCGCCCGAAAAATAAATACAAATGTTTTTATACAGAAAATAAATAGCCGATTCATTTAACCGAAGCGGGTCAGATCATGAACCGGGCCAGGCTCTGCTCCAAAAATTTTGGCCCGCTGACCGGACAGCGGGACCTCCGTTATGATGCTACTGCTGCATCCCCGGGCTTTTAATATTTCATTTTCTGCACTTACATGAAAATATTAAAACAGATTATTAAGTTAAAAACAAATTACATATACATCACTATCAACTATTTAAAGTGAGAGGAAGTTGGAGTTATGTCACTAAGGTTTAATCTTCACACTATGAATAATAGTATTAAAACTATACGTGATCCCAAGTCACATTGTACCTTTCAAATGTGTGCTTCCAATAATGCATTAAATCATAAAGTTTTTTGGTTTTTTCAAATTTCTCAAGAGTTTATGTTGAATGATAGCATTATATTTCTTTGTCATATTCATCATTCCATAAGTCTCCAACTTCTTTTTGTTACTCATTATGTCTTTCATGAACTTCTTGTAGTTCAACAATTGTAAAAATGTCAATAAATAGAATATTTACTTCCAACTTATGAAATACAATGAGGAACTTTTCAAATTGTTCATTCATCTGTCTCTTACTAAAAATTAATGGAAAAGAAAGATTAAGAGAGAAATATATTTACCATTGGCATAATATTCTGGTTGCACATTTTTTTGATCATCATTTTAGATAATCTATATCCTCTCATCTTTCTCTATTTCTTCATTTATCTCAACTAGGGGCAAGAGTTGGGTATATTGCTAAGTTGTGCCATTGCTTTAAGAAAAGTTGCAACTTCTTTAGTAATAGCTCCCTCTTTTGTGTGATAGCTTTCTTTTTTGCTTCTACTTTAGCTTATTTTTTCTCTACTTATTTTCTACTTCTTAGGGTAATGAATAAACACTTCTTTAGAATTTGTCTTAGTATAGCTTAGTAGTCCATTCATACTCTTCACTTCCATTGAGATAGATAATTACACAAGTTGGTTCTCAATGATCTTTATTATCATATCCATATGTTATAGTCTCATTTCAATTTGTTTTATCTAGTTCTTTTGAAGATCATTTTTTTATCTTCATGGGTAAGGCTAGTATATTCTCTTCAAGTGATAGATTTTCTACTCTCTTTAGGTGAATATAATTGGAGTTTGATACTACTTGCATTTGATACCCCATCAAATTATTCTCTTGAAAATTATTTTGTCTTCTTCTCCATGAATATGGCCAATATGTTCTCTTCAAATGAAAACTTATTTACTCTCTTTCGGTAAATATAATTAGATCTTGATGCTCCTTGCATTTGATACCATATTGAATGTTTTTTATATTTTTTATATTTTTTATATTTTTTATATTTTTTATATTTTTTATATTTTTTATATATTTTTTTATATTTTATATTTTAATTTTTTTATTTTTGATACCCTATTTTATAAGTGTCAAATGGGTGGGCAGCCTGGGCCCGGTTTGAAGCCCAACATAGTCCAGTCGTGCCTGGCCTGGCATGACATGCTATAGTGCCGTGCTCGGGCCCATGCCGGGCGCACCCTCGACACGAATCATGCCGTTGCGTGTCGGGCCAAAGGTTTACAGCCCACGTGTCATGCCAGGCATGACATGAGTGCTTGGCACGTGCGGCATGACACACTAGCCAATGTACCGAGTGATGCCTGATGGGGGGATGACATGCCAATGCCCGATGGGCGAGGCTCGGCACACCCGACGAGTGATGGCAGCATGGCAACATGATGCCGAAACCCTAGGTATCTTAAAAATTGACCGAACGTACCCAAAATAACCAATCCAAAATGGTCGAACCCGAGCAAATTTTGGGCCGTGAGCTCATGTCAGGCCTACCCTCCAAGGAAGCATGTCCTGTCATGCACGACATGGTATGGTAGCACGTCGTGCATGGTATGGCACGCCAGCTCAGTTGGGCCTGAAAAACCCTGCTGGGCCAGCCTGGCCAGACCTGTTTGACACCTCTAACCCTATTGACTTATTCCCAAAATTCTTCTAAAATTTGTCTATATTCTACTAAACATTCCTAGAGCTCCCATGTGATGGGATTTCATGATTTATTATGTTTGAACAGCAATGTGTAGGGCATTATTGTTAGGTTAGAACACATGCCCCTTTCTCTAAAAAATATTTATTTTTTTCACTTGATACTAATGATTTAATTTTACCATTCCATGTTGTTGCAAAATATAAACTTCTCTCACACTTGTTCACTTATCATTTTTGGATTTAAACTTGTTAAAAAATGCTTCATCTTTACTTCCATAGTGGTCAATCTATCAAACTCTAATGATAACCTGTCTTCATTCCAAATACTTAATCATTTTGAGTTTTTTAGTTATTATTCTCTAGCTCTTCATATAGAAAATATGCTTCCTTAGGTGATTTCTTCATTATAGAACTATCTGAGATTGTATCAATTATGCAATGAATCATGTAGGTCAGCTCATTATTGAAAGTATGTGCTTAGAATCATAACTTAAATTCATACCTAGGACACCTCCTCAAAAGTTCTTTAGATTAGTCTAAAGCATCATATAGTGTATAGTGTTGATCTTGGCAAAATTGACTTATCTCTTCCCTTAGTTGAGAGGTAATTTTAGGTAAAAAGAACATGGTAAAAAGACGTGAACAAATATTTCCTAACTCTCAATTGAACCTTGAGATAAGCACTAGAACTAACTTCAAGCTTTGTCTCTCAAAGATAAAGGAAAGAGTCATAACTTTATAGTATCCAAACTAATTATGTGTATCTTCACTATGTCACATAGCTTTAAAATATTATGATATGGCTATTTGGATCTTCTGAAATTCTCTCACTATGATGGTGTTGTAGAACATAGCTATTAAACTTAGCTTCTACTTAAAATAATTCGCTTGCGTTGGTCACATATGAATCATGAAATAGTTATCATCATAGTAGGCAAGAAATTATCTTCTAAGGTATGCCGAGGATTGAACAGTTAGACAACTTGTCCTATACCATCTTAGTGGCCTATGTTTTTTCTATTTTCTTTCATAGGTTCTCTCTCAACTCTCTATCTCAAAAACTTTCTCATTATTCTTTTAATTTGTGGGTTTGAATGGTTTAACTCAATCCCAGAAGATCGTTCATGTCATTTTTGGTGGCTACAAAACAAACATGAAGAAAAGTGCAACACAAAATGAAAATATAATGTAAACAATAAGTAATAATCACATCCACATAACTAGAAATAGAACCACCTTTTTATAAGGATTGTTATGTCAACTTAAGTTGATTAATTAAACTATAATAAAATAATTCTCAATAATAATTCCAAAAATATTGCAATTTTGGTGAAAGTGCGAAATCTATCATTAATTGAAATAATCTCATACATCATTAGATGATGATCTCTCATCTAACATAGCTCCACAAGTATATGAGTTGTATAAAAAATAAAGTAGGCTAAAATCCATATATCAATCCCACATAGATTATGTAGTTAGATAGTTTCATCAACTAATAATAAACTAATTTCTATTTGAGTTGAATAGATGTACTCGATCTCAGTAAGATACTTAGACTCTAGGGTTGCCTCATTTCCTTAGGCATGATAATATTTTTTTAGTGTTTGGTCAATATCATATTTGGTTCTTGGATGAAGGGTTGATTAATTTAAAAATTTTTATGTGCCCTCTAGGTATATAGGATGGTAGTCATCATTGGACTATCACTACCAATGATGATCCCATTCTAGTTATCCCTTTGGTATTTCAATATTAAAGTAATATGTTATTTTATGCACTAGTCATTATTCACATATATACCTCTTAGGCAAAATATCAACTACCCTTGAGTATTGCTTCTAATATGTATGTTTATTCTTCAACCTCTAATTGTCTTAAAGATATGAAATAATATGGTACTAGATATGTTTTTTCTTTGGCTTCATTAGTGTCATTCGATAATGAACATACTTCTTCCCATGAATTTTACTTATGGAAGTCAAACAAGAAAAAAAGACTTGTAGGGATATCGCCACTTACTAGTCTTTCCCACATGCATGAATCTCATGACATGCACATCACTATCTTCTACAACCGATACATGCCTCTTACACTAGTGAAACTCCTAAGTTAGATATTCTACTTAACCCCTACACAACTCAAAGGTTAGTTGTTCTAAAAAGTACATAATGGTTAAATCTTAAATATGTTCGCATTTTCATATTTGTAAGCACAATGCTTATAATGATTAAACTTGCTTCAACTTTGTATTTTAATATTTTGGTTTATCTCATGCACGAAGATTAAAAGGGTTATCACTATATACTATATAAAAAGATTAGAAGGTTAGTTCTTATTATAAGTGCATCTCATGACTTAACTATCACCATCCAACATGACTAATATACATAAACCTAATATTTGTGAAAACCTCTAATTTTTGGTTCTAATTTACATACATATCCATCAAAATAAAATCAAAAATATAAACTTATAAACTCATTAATCCATCACAATATAATAAATATATCAACCCTAGATATCAATTTAGTCAAATATTAGAAAGAAATTCATGTGAAATGTGCTGAGAGACATCCATTGGATTTGAGTATTCCCAAAGAATGCCTAGTAAAAAACTAATTAAATATTCCTAATTTCAATCGAAGATTGCTTGTGATTGCAATGTAGTTTCCTTAAATAGGAGTCAAATTTGTATTTCCTAGGGTTCTTGGCATCATGGTTACAAGTTTCTCCCAATTTCTCACTCTTTTTCTTTCTCAATTCTTCTAAGTGTCGCTTCCATACTTCGTAGATCTATGTGTTATGTTGAATTGGAAGTCACGACATATACTTGAGGTTGTGACTTTATTAAATTTTCAAATCTTCTCTGAAGCATTGATGTCGTAGTAGTGGGGATAGCCACAAATTTTCTTTTAATCACAATAACTAAAAATCATGGCACTAGAATTGGTTGCAACTTTAGTCTTGGCTTTCTAATTAATGTATAATAGTGGTGGGATTACTATGAATGAGAAATTATTCTTTATAAAACAAAGGCATCACATTGGAATTGGTTATGAATTTGGTATTGATTTTCTGAGCAAAGTGTCATGTATTGGGATTGCCATAACTGAGATAATCAATCTTTATAGCACAACGTCATTGTTCTAGAATTCATTGTGACTTTAGTGTTTTCTCTATGGTGCACAAAGTTGTTGTGCTAGAAAAGCATGACTAGAGTAGCACTCTCTAGAATGAAAAGTTGTAATAAGTCATGTTTGTTATTCCAATCACATCACTCAAAATATCATGACTAAAATTTTTTAATATTTTGGCTCTATCTTGAATAAGTCATGAATCTAAAAAAAATACTATGCTTATAAACTTGTGGGATACTTGACTGTCATGATAAGAAAATAATGTCATTTTCATATTAAGTATTTTAGAATTAGTGTGATTGTTATTCCAAGAAAATATCACAGTCATGATAATCATATTACATAATGAAATAATTATGTCAACTCAATGGTAGAGTCATGACATGCAAAAAATATTATCACTATTTTTGTAGAATATCTCTAATAAATATTATGAAGGTATAGTTTTTTCTTCTCGAAGTCTGTGTTTCATCAAGTCTATCAATTCTATTAAAATTACTATGATTTCACATATATTTATCAAATTCTCTCAAAATATAAATTTAGTAGAATCTTTCTAATATATATTAAAATATATGCATTCACAATGATAAAAGAAAAAATGTTTGATATGATAAAAGTAAAATCTTTCTAATAAAATCTCTCTAACAAATCTCTCTAATAAATTACTATGATCACCCAAAATATTTGATATGTGGAGTCTTGGATAGTGCTTTCATTTAAATTAGGTGGAATTAATATTAAAAGATTAACATGTTATTTTTGTATAAAATATGTTTTTTGAAAAAAAAAAGGGCATGTGTCAACTCCATTTTATGTGTGTTCCTGTTCACACATAAACAAAAAATAAATAAATGGGGACAAGCCCCATTTTTCTAAAAGGGAGTCTGTCCTCGAGTGTCTGTAGGGATTCTTATATCCTTATAGAAGTTTTAAAGTTTGGAATGAAGGATTCATGTGGTGTTCAATCCTAATTCTAAGTCATAACTCCTATTTTTTCTTTTGTTGATGTGGTATTTGTGTGGTGTTCATATGATGTTCGTGCAAGTGATATTTTAGCATTTGTGCAGCACTTGCATGGAAGAGATAATTCATGCTATGCTTGTGGGTACTCATCAATTCTTTTGAAGAGTATCAAATCTTAAAATCAAACCTCAAGATATTATGCATGTGTCTTTATTACATTTTATACCTCAGTCTTGAATTTGTGGGTGCATAGACATGGAATGTGTATTTTATTTTATTTGAATATTCTACCATTTCGAGGCAAAATATTTGATTGTGTGTGCATTTATATTATATAGATTTTGGGCAAAATATAATTGGTATGCGGTTGAGGTTGTTATTTTAAGGTTTAGAATTAAATTTTATATATTTCAGATAATATGTGTGTGTGTGCATGCGCGCGTGCACGCACGCGTGCACATGGGCATATTTGAAATATCCAAGCATATATATACATTTTAGAAAATTTGAAATATGTATATATAGACATATTTCGAACATAAAATCCATAAAATCTAAATATTTTATTTGTCCAGACGATTAAATTATTTATTTGAGAAAAAGAAATAATTAATTGAAAATCTCTATAAAATAAATTATAAATCTTATTAAATTGTTAAAATATCTGACAAAATTAATCAAGAAAGTGATTGTTGCTAGATTTGGTAATCACCTTATGCATGACTTTAATTTTGACTAAATTATATCATCTATACTTTAAGACTATGGATTAGCCATGATGAATATTATTGGGATATCAAGTTTGTTTAGCATTAAGATATTTTGGTTAGAGACAAACATGAGATGATTGTTAAATTTAAATGTCAAAAAATATTTGGATGAACTTATTATCCATTGGAATATTAGTTAATATGGGTCATATAAAAATATCCATAGACATTGGGCCACTGGATAAAGTGAGATAAAAAAAATTTAAAGAATGCTTCTCAATCTAGGGTTGATTCGGATTAGGACAGTGACTTGCATAAACCTCCATCAACCAGGCCTTGCATTACATAGCCTCACATAATCAAACAAATGAAAACAAAATCTCACAAATTAAGGTTGACTTATTCCAAGCAATTGCTTTGAGCTACATCATACCTGGATATATTTATATGGATGATCTACTTATAGTAATAAAGTAGTCCACTCTTACTATATGAAAGCCACCAAGTAATGGAATGATTGTCGATACAACTAGAACAAGCTGTATAACTATGTTACTTTTACCCCCTCCTTTTGAGGATATCAAGATTGATCAATTTGGATTCCTTGGGTACTTGTTTTGAGATAATCAAGATTCTAAAAGAATATTTTGTTGGTATTACTTTTATTCCAATCGTCCTTGGGGATCAAGCATATCAAGGAGCTAATAAATTAGAAGTAAAAGTTGACTTTTTTATTATAGTCATTATTCAGGATTAGGTTGATCGAGGGGGAGCATTTGGGCTAGAAGCACAAGTTAATATTTTTACTTCAGAAGTTCTCAGGGATATGTCAGATCAAGGAGAAGCTATGGCTTAGAAGGAAAAGATGAGTCCTAGAGAATTAACAGGATGAAATCTATTTTTTAAGAAAAAATTAAGTTTTAGGAAAAATTAAATATTGATGTAAAATTAAATTATTGAAAAATTATTTCTCATGTGATAAACTAGAATTAGTTTCATGGGTTGTGAGAGAGAACTCTATATTATTATTTTAACTTTAAACCATTGATTTAACTTTGTATGCCTAATATAGGGTTGAGAGAGATTATTGGGTATGCCCAAGTTTGGGTAAATTGGTTTTTTTTTGGTTTGGATTTAATATGTTTTATTATTAGTTTAATTTAAATGAGAAAATGGGTGCTCTCATTTAAATTAGGTTGAATTATAATTAAAAGATTAACATTTTGTTTTGTTGTATAAACATGTTTTTTGAAGAAAAAAAAAAGATGGGGCGTGCATGAAATGATGGGGCATGTGTCATCACCATTTTATTTGTATTCGCTCATAAACAAAAAAAAAGAAAATTAGGCCAGACTCCATTTTTCCAAAAGGGGGTTGTACCTCATGTCTTTAAAGATTTTTATAATCCTTACAAAAAGTTTTTAGAGAAAAAAACCTTTTATAATGTTTGGAATGGGGGGTTCATGCAGTGTTCGAAGTCGAACATAATTCTAACTCTTATTTTCTTCTTTCATTAATGGGTATTAGTGTGGAGGACATGGTGTTTGTAGGAAGTTCATGCAATTTTCATATGGATGATAAAGTACCATAATTATTCTAACTCTTATTAGTATCATATTCATGTGGAGGAAACAATTCATGTTGTACTCATGGGTACTCAGAAATACTTCGGAAAAGTGCCAGATCTTGGGATCAAACCTCAAGATAGTATCCAATTATTTTTATTACAAATTTATACTTCATTCTTGAATATATGGATGTATGGACATTGGCCATTGTTAATTTGTGTGTTTTATGACATTTGAATATTCTATCATTTTAGGACAACATATTTATTTTTGTGTACATTTATATTATGCTTGTAGTTATAATTGTAGTGTTTAGAATATATATATATATATATATATATATATTAAATATCTACACGCATATAGATATACATATTTTGGACATTAAATCTATGAAACTCAAAAATGATTTGAATATATATTTTAGAAACAAAATATAACTTGTGTGACAGATAATTTAAAGATTTATATTGAACTATTTTAAATAATTTTTCTGTTGGAAAAGTTTTTAAACAAATCTAAATTTAATTGGATTCAATTGTAAAATGACAATGGGTTTTTAAATTTTAAATTGGACAAAGCTTTAATTTAATAGAACACATTTAATTTTTTAAAATTAAATATATAATGAGTTATGTAATGTTTTTACTATTCAAAATATACATTTGAAATAATTAATTGCGCAAAAAAAAAACTAAAAACCAAATTATTGGACTTAGAAATAGTTTTGAAACTATTATTGGTTTTTGGGGTTCATCTCAATTGAATCAGAACAACATTTAAAAATGGGTATGTGGTTTTATTTAATGGTGTAGTATTTTTAATTGATTTTTATATGTTGGGATGATTATATCTAAAGAAAGTGAACTTATACTTCTGGCCAACAAAATTGTTTTGGTTTGAAAAGAAGGTGGGCTTTTTTTTTGAGTATTGAGGCATATATTTGTGGGATTATTGTTTCTGTGCACAAAACACAAAATAATTTAAACTTTGATTTTTTTTTTCCAAAATTAAAAAAAAAATATACCTAAATGAAATTTTAATATATTTTGGTGCACTAAAATGTATCAACTCAATTTTTCCCCCAAAGTTTTAATAAAAAAATTGAAATCTAATTTTTTTTTGAATTCATAAACCACATTTAAAATTCTCAAACCACTTTTCAAATTTTAAAAAGTGAACTACATTTAGTGGAATTCAAACCCACACACCCCTAACCATCAAGCTACATGCATTATTTCCCTTCATAACCAAAATGGTGTGTGTGTGTGTGTGTGTGTGTGTGTTAAAGAACCCACAAACAAAAAAAAGTGTTAAATCATGATGTTAATACTCAAGGAAATGTTAGTTTGATGTTTCAAATATATTTGAGTAAGAAAATACCTAGTTGTAGGTGCACAGGATAGCCTAGTTCATCTCTCGTAATATCTCTAGTGGCCCCAACCTTATTATTTATCAAATAAAAAATCTAGTGTCCCTAACTCGCGAAGATGACAATCTTATAGTTGTGTAGCATCGCTGAACCATTTGTATATCTAAAATGAAAAAAAAAACTAATTTATCAATGCATTAAAATCAAGCATTTCAAATTATTATTAAATTAAATATCCTATTAAAAATTTAACATATTTATTATATTTATATAATATATATAAAATCAAAATAAATTTAATAAGAATCAATTAATTTGACAAAATCAAATTATTCAATTATAATTAAACTAATTACTGCTAATTATATATATGGACATGTATACTAAATGAATAAACAAAAATCACTGATACTTTTATGGAAAATGGACATGGCTATGAAAGGGACCTCAGTCTGAATAAGATTTTAGGCTTCTAATATAAATTATTTTATTTAATAATTTATATTAATTATAATTCACACCACTACGAAATTATAATTATACTCTCTCAGTATTTAAAATATGTTATGTTTTTTGTTACTTAATACAAATTAAACTTTTCATATTAAGATTATAAATACACATTGATTGAATCAAATTACTAATAATCCAATTTATTTAATTTCTACTTATTTTCTTGATACTTTTCACTGAACTTATTTGAATTACTAGATTAAAATTCACTAGTAGGGTTTCTCAATATTGAAACTTATAATCTTTTCCAATTTGTTTCATCAATCCTTTTGATAGGATATAAATTCCATCAACAATTAATATTTACCATATGCTCTATAAAGTTATGAAATTCATATAGTTCTCAAATCTATTTCTAGACCCCACTATTTATGAATCAAAATAATTAATTAACAAGTACACATAAATAATAGTCACTTCAAGAATAAGAGTTATAATATTTATAATAATTATAATATATTTTATTTTATAAGTTTGTATAAATTAATTATATCATATTGGTCTCATTCAATACACTCAAGTATGCCAGTACTAGATGTTAGAATATTATCATTCATCATAGTTAAGAAAGACTTACTAAAATTTAGTGCTACAATATTACTAATAGGTTTTCTAGTTATATTTAAGTTATGAATAACAAACTTATATTCCACAAAAATGAATAATTCAATCTTCTGTGCATAAGTCAAACTCTATGTATCAAATCATCTACATGCAGGATAAAGGACATGCACATTTTTATAAATTTTTCTCTTTATAAAATCTTTTATTAAAATAACAAGAAGATGTAAATCTAGAAAACAATCAAAAATGATTTTTAGTATAAACTAGTGACAATAATCTCCCACTTAGACTAAAGTCATGATGACACATGTCTAACTCTCAACCCTTCTACTTGTCTATCAAATCTTTTAGCTAGAAGACTCTTCATAAAGGATCTGCTAAGTTGTCTACCAATGCTACTTTCATCACTACCATATCTCCTCTTTTTCAAAATATCACTATTAGATGATATTGTGCTTAATATGTTTTGCCTTCTTGTGGGTTTTCGGTTACTTCGAATTTGAAAGTTATCTACTATTATCATAATAAAGTGTAATATGTAATTCTAGGTTACTAGATTCATTAAGAAGTTTCTAAGCCATACAATCTATTTGGCTACCTCTAAAGCTACCACAGACTCTGCCTCTAATGGTAGAATCAATAATATAAGATTGATTGATACTCTTCTAGCTTATGGCTCCACTTCCTAAGGTAAATATTTAATCTGAGGTAGATTTTCTCAATTTATTTTCCAATTGGAAATCTAAGTTTGTATACCCTATAGGCATAAGATTTTCTACTTATTGCACTAACATATAATTTTTAGTCCTTTTTAGATACTTGATTATGTATTTTACTCCTGTCTAACATAGTTTGTATACCCTATGGGTTATATTGATATCTACTTTACCATACCTTTAGCATAAAAAATATCAAGTCTAATGAAAGGTATTACATACATGATTCTTCCTACTATAGATGCTTAAGAAATTGTCTTCATTTTCTCTATCTCATTAGGTGTTTTAAGATATTATTTTTTTTTGATAGAGCAATTCCATGTCTGGAAGGAAAAAAACATTTCTTAGAATCTTGCATGCTAAATTGAGTCAATATCTGATCAATATAAATAACTTGAGACATGCCTAGTATATTTTGCCTAGGATCTCACTTCTCACAAAAGCTTAATCCTAAGAATATGAATAGCTTCTCACAATTCTACCATATTGAATTATCTGGATAACTAGACCATAATCAAAGACAATGAGCCCACATCAATTCTAATGAGTAATATATTATTAACATATAATACCATGAATATCATATTAATATCACCTCTCTTTATACACAAACAATACTCCTCTTGACAATTATCAAAGCCATGAGACTTATTGGCTTGATGAAAGCAAGTGATCCAAGTTATTGGTGTTTGTTTCAATCCATAAATGAACTTGTTCATCTTACATAGTATGTGCTATTGGCCTTTTTCTATGAAACTATATGGATGCATCATATAGATTCATTCTTCAAAATTTCCATTCAAAAATATAGGTTGTATGTCCTTTTCCAAAATCTCATAGTCATAATGAGTTGTAATAAATAAGAGTATCCAAATTGACTTCAACATGGTTACCGGTGAAAATGTCTCCTCATAATCAATTCTTATTTTTCTAAGTAAAATCTTTTTTGCAATAAGCTTATCTTTATAAGTCTCAATATTAATATTTATCAATCTCTTTTTCTTATAGATCCACCTATGTTTTATGGGTTGTATCCTTTCATGTGGTTCCATAAGATTCGAGACATGATTGGATTACATTGATTATATTTCTTATTTCATAGCCCTTTTTCAACATTCTACATCTCTATCTTGAAGTGCTTCATTATATTTTTTGGAATTAATATCTAGCTCATCAAAGATTTTATCATAATACTATCCCAAGCTTTTATACCATGTAGGTTGATGAATAATCCTCCAGCTATTATAAGATACTTCTCTCAATTATATACTTTTAGTGAAATATTGTGTAGATACTAATCCATGTGAATGATAATGATCATTGCTTATTTGTTGTACTATTGGCACATCAATGATAGGATCACAAGGTTCGATATCAATACTATTATGAACAAGTATATTATTGTGATGAGGCAATGAGGTATCATAGATATCATCTTGTGATATTCTTTCTGGTATTAAAAGAGTGTGGACCTGCTTATCTCTTCTTAACATCTCTAGGATAACTCTAGAGATGTTAAGAAGTTTGGTATTTTTATTATTCCCTTCTAGTATTGAAGGCAATGATAGGCTTGTGGTTTTTTAAATATTTCTATTCTAGGAATTGGGCATTGATACTATTAATAACCTTCTGATTTTTTAGATTATAAAACAAACTACCTTTAGTTCCTATAGGATGTCTCATAAATAAACAAACTTGTATTTTTGTTTTTAACTTATATGTCTTCCCCTTTAAAACACGTGCTAGGCAACCTTAAAACTAAATGTATTTCAAGAATAAACTATTGTTTCTAATGCATATCCTTAAAAGAAATTTGATATATCTGAATAACTAATAATTGACTTGACCATGTCTATAAGCATCTTATTTCTTCATTTTACCACATCATTTTACTACAGAGTACTAGGTACAAATAATAGGGATGTAATCTCTTGATCTAACAAGTACCCCCTAAACACTCTAAAGAGGTTCTTGCAACCATAATCAAATCATAGTATTTTGAGATATTTATTATGATATTCGTCAATTACCATCTTGTACTATATGAATTTCTCAAGTGGATCAGACTTATGGCATATCAAATAAATATATCCATATGTTAAGTAATTAATGAAGGTGATGAAGTATTCAAACTACCTCTTTCTTGTATAGTCATGGGCCCACATAAAGTAGAATAATGCAATCTTTTGGTTCTTTAGCTCTATAGCATTTGGCCACAAGAGGTCATTCAATTATTTTCCTTCTAAGCAAGACTCGCATGCTATAAGTATTTTAACTTTAAATGAACCCAAAGGTCCATCTTTAACTAGTCTTAAATTTTGATTTAGATTTATATGACCAAGGCATAAGTATCAAACATAGGTTTGGTTTATATTAGAATGACACATTTTTTTATGTTGTGAAGTGTTGATGCTATTCAACTCGCATTATTATAGTAGTGCATAAATAATTTTTATAACATAAAAGTTGTCTTTTAAAATATTAGAATAGAAAATTCTTTTATTCGAGTAACAAAATCATTGAATAAAAAAAAAGAATCCATCTTTAACTAAATTGGAAACTAAAATTAAGTTTCTCCTGATCAAATGTATATAAAGATAATCTTTTAAAATTAAAATATTATTACTTTCAAAATAAAGCATGATATCTTCCACTATGATAGTCACCACCTTGGTATTGTTTCACATGTGAAGAACAATGGTTTCTTCGAACCACTCCAAATAGTTTCTTCGAAGGTATATAAAGATAAGCTTTTATATCTACACACAATGTATCTATAGATACTACCACTAAACATATTTCAATAATTAGTAATTAAGATTTATTTTGATTATTCACTTTGTTGAGATAAATCAAACACTTCACCTAATGTCCTGACTATTTACAATGAAAATATTGTTCTTTTGACTTTACTCCCACTTGTAAATTTAGGAGCTATCGATGGAACTTGAGTATGTTTTTAAAAAATTTTCTTCTCTTTCCTTTTGGTTTAGAAGTTCTTTCATCCATGAATACTCCATATTATTTTCTAATAATACTTTTGGCCGATACTAATTTCTTAAACAATTGTGCCAAAGTCCAATTAGATTTGTTCATATTATAATTTAGGCATAATTACTTATAGGAGTTTGACATTGATTGAAAAATAATATTAATCTGAGAATTCACATCAATCTCAGCTCCAAGAATTTCTATTTCATTAAGAAGACCAATTATTTTAAGAACATGACCCCTCACCAAAGTACTTTCAGTCACTATAGTATTTATCGAATCTCTCATGAATTTCTGTCTAGTAGGATGAATTTGATTCCCAACATTTCTTTAATATTAGAATTCATGTCATAGGTAGTAGCCATGGATTGATGCTGATGTTGGAGTATATTTGACATGGAAGCCAAAATACAACATCTAGATGTCTCATCAGCCTTTACCCATTTCTCATATAGCTTGGCTTCTTGATTGTTTGTCCCATGTTGAGATTTACCTGGGCACAAATATGTGAGTATAAATTTATAGTTCTCAATAGTCAGGACAATATCAAGATTTCTTTTCCAATCAATGTTATTGGTTCCATCGAGTTTATTCTCTTTGAGAATGGTAGCAAGTGAGTTGAAAGATATTTTCCTTAAAAGTTTATTGATGAGCTTATTAGTTAGAATTCTATCACAAGAATTGATTCTCTCTAATAATTCTTGAATGAATTCATCATCCATCTGATGTACCATGAACTATATGCCTTAATGGTAAGATGTATATTGTTTATTATTTATTTAGACAGGCATGTTCCTATTAATCTTATTATCTAGACAATGACCAAGTCAAACAAGATTAAATTGATGATTTACATTTGGTCCTATAAATAATATAAGTGACTCAAATAGAGAGGATGTTATTATTTATAGCTAGTGTAAATTATCACCTAATTCTAAACCAATTGATTTTTTAATGAATCCTTCAGATAAAAAAGTGATTTATTTAATAAATTAATAGAACTACCTTATAGTGGTTTGTGCTATGTATACCTAGAATTCAGTTAGTCTAATATAAAAAGGGTACATGACTAACATGCAAACTGACTGACATAACTTTCAAACTAGCAATGGAGACCATGAGATTCATTTAACGAATTCTCTCGCTCGCTTAGATATATTAAAATTTGAGAGTTTTTATATTAAATATATGTATTTTCTTTCAACCCAAAACTATCATACTAGTTTTCATGCCTATACATGCATGCCATGACAACATATATATATATATATATCCATTTCACAACAAATACATTTTCTTGCCATACATATTTTCATGTCACAACATACATATTTTATGCCATGCATATTTCTATACTAAAAATATTTTCATGTGACATATATGTAATGACTAAGCATCACATACATATGAATGTTGAACATCTTAACTATTTAGGTTTTAGGCCTTACAACCTAATACTTTTAAAGAATTGGGTTAGTGCCCTAAATCATGTATAATTTGCCTAGTTTTATCATCATAATGGTTTGGGGTAGTGCCCATAATAAGATAGATAAAGAATTTGTTTTAGTTTTAGATATTAGTCATGCACTCTAAGTCTCTAACACTATCTACAACGAACTCTATAACCATATGTGTTTGCCATTATGAACTTAGCCATCATCTACTTTTTCCATCATGAATTCCACCATCTATATCTTTTCTGACTTGAGGGTACTACAAATTCACCACTATCAGCCATGTCTACCACCATAGTTAAAATTACTAGTTATGATCATCACTTTTGGCACTGCTCATGCACCATGATAACCTTCATAGGTGACATCACCAATGAAGAGTCACCTTCTCCAACATAGATGATTGCCACAACAACAACCACAGATGGAAATGCCTGTGACTATCATCATCTCCTGCATTTCCAATCACCATAATAACTTCCATAGATGGCATCACCAATGATGATCATCTTCTCTAGCATTACGAATCACTATGATAACCACCAGAGATGGCATCACTAGTGACATCTTATTTGGCATTTTTGATCACATGACAACCACCAAAAATAGTGTCACTGGTGATAATCAACTTCTTTGGCATTTCCGATTGCCATGAGAATCACCACAACCAACATCACTGGCAATGGCTTTCTTAAGATTTACAAAAAAAATATATTTCCTAGTTAAAAATTTTAATGCAAAATTACAACCAATGAATAAAACACATTACCACAATCCACATGAATAAATAACCTTGGTGTTCAAGCTATAATACTCATAGCTATAAATATTCTTAAAATAAATAATGATAAATATTCTTAAAATCATTGACAATGGTTAGAACCCCTCTATTTAGTTGGGCTATTAAATATTCTTAAAATCATAACACATTCACGTGTAATAATGCCATTGTTAGAGAACTTCCTTTGATGCCATTAGTAAAGAACCCATAAATAAAAAAAGTATTGTTTAATCATAGCTATAATACTCATAGAAATGTTATTTTGATGTTTCAAATATAATTGAGTATGAAGATACCTACTTATAAGTGCACAGACAGTTTCAGTAATATCCCATAATACCATCACCACTCCTGGTTAGAGAAGATGACAATGCTACCGTGGTATAGCATCATCAAGCCATATGTATATTTAAAATAAAAAAACTAATTCATTAATGCATTAAAATCAAATATTTTGGTTTATTATTAAATTAAATATCTTTTAAAAGATTTAACATATTTTATATATATATATATATATAATCAGAATACAATAAATTGTTAGTTGATATCCTCCAAATTTTTTTTACTTATAAAAGTTGGGTTTAACAAATTTTGGAGCATATTAATTAACAACTTATTATTTTTTTTAAGATGTGAACTTATTTGTTGAGGACAAAATTGAGTTTTTAATTTTCAATGCACTAAAATATAATTTTTTAAAATTTTGGTGAACTTTTTAAAATTTTTTTTAATATCATTCTTTAAAGTATTTTATGTTTTGTGCACCAAAACACAAGTCCTCCTCAATTTTAAGACAAACTTTTTCTAACATAAGAAAACATGCAAAAATAAAAATGAGAAATAAAATTTTGAATTTAATAAATTAGTTTTGCAATATAAAAAAGAATATAATAAAAGAACTTATAAAATGACTTCTTTAGTGTGGAATGAAATGTTCAAAGGATTGTGGAAATGTGAAATTATTTTAAGAAGTGATGATTATAAAAATATAGATGTATACATATATTTTGTTAAATGAATACAATAAAATGATATAGGAAATAATATGATTGAATTAAAATTATAAATAACAAATAAATAAGGATGAAAAATCTCAAGTGATAAAGGATAAGCAACAAGGAAATAAGTTAAAAAAGTATCAAAAAGGATAAGAGGGAAATTCCTTTAAAAAAAATACCCTAAGGGGTTAATTTTAGAAATAAATCCTTTTGTAAAGACTTGGGAAGTTTTCAAAAGTAAATTTTAACCAAGGATAAATCCATAAACTATAGTAGAATTTTTGTTCTCATTAAATTTAATTTTAAAAATTTGAAATCCTTTTCTATCACATATTATTAGTAGACTAAAATCAAAACCCTTTTAATTTATTCCTAAACTAAATTCCATCAAAGTTTTTGAAAACTCAACATTAAATGCCACATTTTTTCACCACTTAAATCTAAGAGAAAGAAAGATAATAATAATAATAATAAATAAAGGGGAGAATGTTCTCTCACTTTATCAACATAAGTAAGATATCTTGTTCGAGAAATAAATTATGTTGACGTGATATTGCATTTCTTAATTAATTAAGAATGCATTTCTTAATTAATTAAGAATGCATTTCTTTTAATTAATTAGAGTGTTGTATTTTATTGTGTAATATTTTTAAATTACATGGAATTGCATTTCTTATATGTGCACATGTGTCTTTGCCAAGTATAATAAAAAGCTTCATTTTCCATTATATGTTTTCCTTTAAAAAAAGGAAAATAATTTATACAAAAGAAATAAGGTGTAAAGTAGTATGTAAAAAGAAAATACAAAATAAAAAAATTATGTTTTATGACCCAAATTTAAAAATATTTATGATTTGATACCCAAATTAAAGAATATTTATGATTTGATCCTCAAATTAAAAAAAGGGGGGGGGGGGGGGGGGGGGGAATTGCATTTTGGTGCAATTTCTAGAAAAATATTTGAAAAAATAAAACCAAAGTTTAAATATATTGAAAATAAGTGAATCGAACTCTTAACTAAATTGATTTTTGGTGTACTCTAATATAATAATCCATTAATCTATCTCCATTGATCTGTCTCTCCTCCTTTGTCCCTCTTCCTTGTAACTCCATTGATGCTCGACACACATAACCACATAGATTAAGGTCTTGTTTGCTCCATGTAGCTCGATGAGCAACATGGAGCTTTGCAGGGAGCTCCTAGAGCCCGACAAGAAGCTCCATTGAGTTCGAAGGACTACCTTCGAGTTCCAAGAGCTCATGATCGATCTCTAGGAGCTCATCTCCATGAAGCTTGATGAGCTCTTAGTTGAGCTCCACAAGTTTGTTGAGCACCATGGACTCCATAGAGCTCAACATGCTCTCGTCGATCTCTAGTAGTTCGTCTCCATGGAGCTCGATGTGCTCATATCGAGCTCCCATTAGGCTCCGAGATCTCATTTCCATGGAGCTTGATGAGCACCCATCGAGCTTCAAGAACCCATCGAGCTCCATCAAGCTCGACGAGAGCCCATTAAGCTCCTAGTCGAGCTCAAAGGAGACGAGCTCCATCAAGCTCGACGAGAGCCCATTAAGCTCCTAGTCGAGCTCAAAGGAGACGAGCTCCTAGAGCTCGACAAAAGCCCATCGAGCTCTATTAACGAGCTCAATCAATCTTTATTGACAAGCTCAATCGAGCTCAAAAGAACAGCTTGATGGATCTCATTGATCTCCACGGAATAGCTCGATGGAGCTCATCGAGCTCCACCTAGGAGCTATATGAATTCCACTGAGGAGCTAGATGAAGCTCATTGATCTCCATGGAAGAGCTCGATGGAGCTCATCGATATCCATGAAAGAGCTCATTGGAGCTCAACGAGCTCTAGGGAAGAGCTCCATGGATCTCATCGAGCTCCATGGAACAGCTAAATGGAGCTCATCGAACTCCACAAAACAACTTGATGGAGCTCAATGAGCTCTACCGAGCTCCCGAAGCTCGATGGGAGCCCATCAAGCTTCATGGAGGATATCAGTGGAGCTCATCGAACTCAATGGAAGACCTCAATGGTACTTATCGAGCTCCACCAAAGATCTTGATGGAGCTCGTGGGAGAAGAGAGAGGAGAGGGGTGTGTTTTACATGGCAAGGGCGAAAGAAAAAAATGTAAAAATAATTTAAGGATATATAGGATTTATATGTTTGAGTGCACAAAATTTCAATTTGTTAAGAGTTAGATACACTTTTTAAAAATATTACAATTTGGGACATAATACCAAACCACAATTTCCTCTTTTTTTTATAAATAATTTCTCTAAATGGTTTTCAAATTTTAAAACCACCCACATTATTCAAAATTGGTTTTAGATTTTGAAAAGTGATTTTTTTAAAAATTTAAAGTTATTTTTATATATATATTCATAAAAATAAAAATAAATATAAACCTATAGCATATATATAAGTTTATATGTGTGTGTGTGTGTGTGTGTAAGTAAATTTATATTTACATATATGATATATATATATATATATATATATATATATATATATATATAACCTCCCCCCCCACACACACACACAAGCAAATATATATATATATAATAAAACTTTGAATTAGAAAAAAAAATACTTCTTTTTTAAAATGAGTAATAGTTTTTTAGGGCAATTTTCAAATTCGAGAACAACTTAGAAAATAAAATATTTTTAAAAACTTTTAATTTAAAAATTATAAATACACACACGCGCGCACACATAATAGCTTTAGTTTAAAAAATTTAATCTATTTTTTGAAATCAAAAAATAGTTTTACAATTGGTGGGTGGTTTTCAAATTTGAAAACCATCCATAACTTTCTTTTTTTTAATGATGACATGTTAGCTAGGAAAAACTAGGTTTATAATTTTTGGAGCTCCAAACATAAATATTTTAAGTTTTTGCACAATATTTAGTATTTTTTTTATTTGGGAATCAAATTATAAATATTTTTGAATTTGAGCCCCAAAATATATTTTTCCCAAAATAATAGTATGTGCATGATAGCATCCCAGATAAAAAAACTTGAAGTGCAATAAGAATAAATATAACATAGAGTATGTGAAGCAGATAGTGTAAAACTCTCTCTCTCTCTCTAATAGGAAGCTATGTATTGATGAAGTTTGAGTTTGTGATCCTCAACCCTATCTCCATCCATTGTTATAATTCATCTATTGCTACAATAGTTTGCATATAGTGTCAAGTTTATTTTGACTCGATTTTAAGTCAAGTTCACTTGACATATTATGACTTGGGTTTATTCAATTTGTAGCTGTGTTTATAGGGATGTGGGGTTTTTATGTGTATTTTCAATGTTAGTTAACTCATAGATAATAAGGGTGATATATTGGCCATAATGGAGGAATTTAATTTAATGGGAAATACTTCTTCTCATGTACCCTTGTAGAAGGATGATTTAATCATAAAAAATACCATGTTTGACTGGCTAAATGTAATGTAGTCAAAATGGACCATACCTAGAAAGATATGTGAAAATTTTAACTTTCCAAAAAAAAAAACTATAAGAAATGGCGAGGAAAGAAAGGGAGTGGTAAGTGTTCAATGTTCAAACCACCATATATTCTGTATTTTTGTGATTTTTGATAATGTGAAGGCATAGAAATGAGTTATTTATGTATTGATTTCATGATTTTAGAATTTTGATAGATTTTAATGAATAGTTATGAAACTACTAGATTTTTGGAGGTTATTTGGCTGAGGGGTAGAGTATGTACTCTCGCATAGTTTTGGCATCCATTCTTGGCCGAACCTCTATCTCATTACTCGTGACAATCTTTTTATATCATGATCCTAGTAACTTTTTTACACAATTATTCAACTATGCAATATATTCTTTATGAATGAAATATTATCATGAAATTACAATCATACTTATCTCATAAAAATTAACTGACTTTGATGTTAATTTCATGTTGTTGCAACCAAGTACTTTACCAGTGCTACAAGTCATTGCCAGATACTAGTGTCGTGACTTTATCTTTAATATAGCTCGGTATTCTCAAGCTAGAGCTATGACCTTTTTACAAAGTCATGACTTGGGAGTTACAAAATATTACAAAGCTACAACCACTTAGGTCAAAGTCATGATAATTACTCTGTGTTGTGACTTTTTAGGATATAAAATATTATAGAAAGCATTGCACAAGTATGACTATTTTCCAAGACCATATCTTTACCTAGAGAGAAGGTAAAATCATAACTTTTATATTTATACTAATTTATATTATTATGCCATCTTTGTAGTATGTGGTCATATGATATATGAAAGAAATCAAGACTAGTATCATGACCAATCATAATGGCATGGACACTTGAGATACATGAAATGCCAAATTTTATACCACAACCATTTCCTATTATTATGGCTAAATGATCATAAGAGAGACCAAAGCAAGTTCCATGGCCATTTCCCAGTACCATTACAACATTATATATGAGAGATCATTCGCAATATTGTTACCATTCCTAGCATCCTGGCTCTATATGATGAATAAGAAGAGAAATGCACAATACCACTCTTTTCAAATACCATGATTTCATATTACAAATACATTAGGCCTATGTCATGATCAATACCTGACACTATGACTTTGTGTTATAAAAATATTTGGATATATTAAATCAAAACCACTTTATAGAGTTGAGAACTCAAGATTAAAAATATGAAAGCCAAATTTGTGGCTTTCTTCTCAAAGCCACAACTTCCTACTTAAAATTAATGTAAAATTATCTTAGTATAAAAGATGAAAAGTGAGAAATTCCAAAAAAAAAACTCTTCGTTCTTTTTCTTCCTCCATGCCACAAGTAATTTCCATGACATAGTTACCAAACCCTAGGGAAAATTTTCATGCTTCCTAGGGGCTCCACAACCAAGCAAGGGAGAAATGAATTAATGTTAATCCATAGAGTTTGGGGGCATGGTTCCCAAACTCACTCCTTAGAGTTGATTCGGGAAATTCTACAAACTAGCATTAGTCTAGGATTTGTGTAATTTGGTTTACATCATGTGACTCTGATTGTATATTTATGGGTATGTTTTGATTTATTTTATGGTATGGATATTGATGAATGAGTTATTAATAAGAACTTGAACTAAGGTTTTGACTATTGGTAGGTTTGTTCAAGATTGTCATGGTGGATGGTGATAGGTAAATTATAAGGCTCACTTGCATATATGGTAGGAAGGAAGTGATAACCCTTCTCACTATAATATAAGATAAACCTCTATGTTAAAATCTAAAGTTTGGATATGTTAATCATTGTGAGTATAATACTTACAAGGTCAAAAGTATAAATGCTTTTACATGTCAATTCATTGTACATATATTAGAAGAACAAGTTCTCAATTGAGATCGATGTTATATAGAATATTTTTATAAGAGTTTTACCTTTAGTATGTGAGTTGCATCATCAGTGAAAAGGATAATGATAGGCAATCCTTTGGACATGCGCAATTATATTATGACTCATAATGTGGTGATAGTCATTGTGTTTTTACTCATATAGTTCTCATTGGTGAAATTTGAGAGAAACATATGTTAATTATATGAGTATGGTACTTACAAAGCAAAATGTATAAATGCTTATAAATTATGTCAATTATTGGTCTTTGTGATACTTGAGGCAATATAATAATAATATACATACTAAACAACTATTAATGGTAATTAACAAGTTGCCTAAAAAGTATAAGAAAGTGAATAACTCTCAAACATAAATGATTTATTGTCTTGATAGAGACATGCTAAGAGGACAACAATGATATGACCAACATTGGGATGAGCTCAATAGTAATAAATACTTTGTATGTCATTAGGGTAAAGAATAATTATACAATAATCTAACTTTTATTCTATATACAAACATAATATAACTCAAACTATTTGAAAATATATCTAGTAAATTAAGTGAGCGAATCCATGGACCTAAGATTAATTACATAATCCAAAATATCTACTTTACTAAAATTGAGTTGTCACATTATTAAATAATCAAAATATAAATACAATCTCTAAGAGATTGATATATGGACAGATATTTTTTTACTACTTATATGAATTATGCAGTTGTGAATATTTGTTGATGAGATACTTTCTCCAATGAGCTTTTAGGATATTGCATAACTAACAAAATTAGGTAGCATAATAAAGTTACAATAAGTTTTTGTTATCATTGTTTACTTATTTAGCATGTGTATAGCTGTAATTTTGTATTTTGTTTGTATTATTTTTCTTATTTTGTAGCACCCTTTTATGAGCCGGAGCTCTACGACTAAGCTAAATCCTTTGTACCTAGAAATCAAAAGAACTAAAAAATCAATTACTAGACAAAGAGCTAATAAAAAGCTTATGTAAGGATCTA
Organism: Sapria himalayana; assembly: GCA_029783825.1. Classification (NCBI taxonomy): domain Eukaryota; kingdom Viridiplantae; phylum Streptophyta; class Magnoliopsida; order Malpighiales; family Rafflesiaceae; genus Sapria; species Sapria himalayana. The sequence continues at coordinate 12,362,847 of JAREIK010000088.1, forward strand.
TGAGTATTAGAGAACCTCAATGTGGTAATGGGAAAGCTATCCAATAGCCTATCCACCACTACACATTTGGAGATTGTTGGATGCCCATTATTATGGACAATTATTCAAGTGTTCAGTTGTAATTAGTGTAAGCAATTCACTTTGAATTAAAGTTGAGTCTTATAGCTATTTTTTGATAGTATCAATATATAGAGAAGGCATTAAAGGATCCTAATGAATATGTTACAATATTTTTGGAACTATGCAACACTATAGAAATGAATTGAGTTAGCCTTGATGCAATAATGTTATAACTATTTCTATTTTCATTAAGGAATAAGATAGAAAGTTGGTTCCAATGCTCACCTCATAGCTTCATTGAGAGTTGGGATAAACTAGTGAAGGCTTTTTTCACTAAGTTCTTTCCATCTCAAATTACTTCTCAATTATGGAGGAAGATAAGTTAGTTCCAACAAGATGAGCATGAGATTATATATGATGCTCAAGACCATTTTAATTGATTATTAAGGAGATGTCTTTTACATAGGTTTGAGTGTGGTTCCAAGTCCAAACTTTCTACAATGAACTGAACTATATGACAAGGTGCATGGTTTATGTGGTCATTAAAGAATTAATTCTAAATAAATTATCAGAAGAGACATTATTTATTTGAGGAGATAGTGAAAAACAATTTTCAAACTCTAATTGATCATTCATATGAAAGAAGACAAGTTGGGATAGTGAAGTTGGATTGGTTCACCATAATTAAAATAAAGTTAGAAGCTTTCCTAATGAAGCTCCACACTCAAGAAGAAAATAAAAGAGTATCGAGGGAAATCATCATTTTGCATCCACATGAATCGATAAATTTGGATCCTATTTATCAAATGAAATAAGTCAACCAAGTGCAAAGCAAATAGTATGCATTTTAACCTAACAATAATATCCCAATATATAACTATTTGAACATGAGAAATCATGAAAATTTTGTATAGAGGTTATGAGATTGAGCCACAAAATATTAGGGACTCTTCAATGAATTTAGTAAAACAATGTGGTTAACTATATTAATCAAGTAAGCTTAAGCTTAAATTATCAACCATCATGAAGAGAAAAGAAGACAATATTAGAAGAAGTTTGAAGGCCATCTTAGAAAAATGACAAAAGAGAAATGATGCCCAAAACAATCAAATGAAGCTACTTGAAATGAGAATAGATCAAATAAGGTTGGTGATAAAAAATATATAAAATCAAATTGGATAATTAGTGATATCAATTAAGGGAAAAAAGTTAATGAATTGACAAGTGATACTAAAGCAAATCTGATGAATTGCTTCTCTATCACTACAACAAAAAACCATCATCAATGACGCCTAAAAAGCATCATTATATATATATTGTCGCTTATCAAGAGCATCATCTGCTAGCGTGACATAAAAAATCTATACATATAATGACGTTTTTTTTTCAGTGTCGTTGAATCATACCTTGACGCTAAAATAAAGCGTCATTTTTATTAACAATGATGCTTTATTTTAGCGTCAAGGCATGATTCAATGACACTGCAAAAAAATATAATTATATGTTGTAGCTATCGTAAATTTTTTTTAATACTATGACACTTAGAAAAAGCATCAAGGAAGATTATAATTTAAATAAATTTAAATTTTATAATTATTGTAAATATATTTTCACTTGTTATTGTAATACTACACGCACATAAGAACAACATTCTTTACAATCCATACCAAGAATACAGTTTTCAAGTACAATGGGGAACTCAGACTTCTTACAAATCAAAAAAAAATATAACACAATTTCAACATTCGTTTCTTAAATTCAATTCAAAATTTATGATATATGCAACCCAATTGTGCCTTAACTCCATAAAACTGGTTCTTGCTATCCTGACAAAGTTGAGAGTTAATTTCCAAATAATGTAACATACATACAAATAGATGAACAATAAATACTTACACTTGTAGAAATAAATATATTATAGAGAATTGGAAAAAAACAGGAATGATAACAACATATCATAAAAATAATTTATATAACAATTGACATATACGATTAAACAAATTTAACAACAACAAAAACAAAGTTAGTAGTAATGTATAAAATATAAAGCTGGAGATTTATCAATTATGGCATAAAAGTTGATAAAATTTTTTAAAATACAAAACAATAATAATCCATTTAAAACCTAAAGGTGTGTAGTGAGTTTAAAGATCTTACAAACAACTTGAAAAAACACAACAAAAACCAATTAAATAGCATAAAATGAAAAGTTAAATTACTTACCATCTTCCCAGCACATCAAAAAACTCGATAAGATGCTATGTAATTTAATTTCAAGTTCTATTTGATTACACAAATATAGTAATTCAATCAACATATAGTTTTAGATTCATTAATAAAATATTGGCTGCATTAAAAAAAATTTGTGTCTTGAAATAATTATTGTGTTTTATAAGGGTGAAAAGGTAATTTACACTATTGTGGTAAGTAGTGAAGCCAAAAGTCCAAATCACAATTTATTCCATTGTCAATCTACAACAAAAAATCTATGGTTGACAACATACATAAAAGATTGAATGAAAACAAAAAAAAATCTAATTACATATTCAAGTTTTGAATATTTAATTGAAAGTAAGAAGTGATAACTATAATTTCATTAAAAAAATACATTTATTATCACAATAGTGCATGGACCATTCCAAAGTAGAAAGATCTCCTAACTTAACCAAAAAAAAGTTTACCTTTAAACACCTAAGAATCATGCATTCAATATACTAACGTAATTCAACATATGAAAAATATTGAAATATAATGATTGTGTAAGTTAAATACTAAAATGTCTTCAAATGATTATGTCAAACAATTTACCTTCGGTCATAGTTTTGTTCAAAAGAGATATAAATTACGAACCTCATCAAAAGTTAATGTTATAAATCCCAAAATTTGTTCATGCTTCAATACAAAAAGGTGTCCCCAATGCTTTTCAAACTGAGGAATGTATTAATTGAGTCACCAACATCACCCATTTAGATCGTACTTCATCTAACTCATCTTTGTTGTATGATTCCTTCCCATTAAACTGTTGAAAAGTAAAGTATTATCTTAATCAATAAAATTGGAAAACTAAAAATAACTGATATACTGAGAAACAACAAATCAACACATACCTTTGATGTTAGACATCCTTGATCAAGAATGATATCTCTCATATATCTCATCACATAGTATCCACATTCAACACTACCTTGTTGTCGTGGGCACTGAATGTAAAATAAAATCAATATACATATATATGGAGTTACTTGTAAGTCATATTGTAAAAAGTTTAAAATTAAGCAGAAGACACTAAATATTATACTACTCAGTTAATGAGTTATATACCCCTAGTACAACCCAATTAGGCTCTCTTTTTGATAATTATGTTTTTTAAAGTGAAGATTTCTTTGAGCCCTGTATTAAGAAAAAAAATTTATGTTGCCACCAAATGCTTCATTCTATAATAAGAAGGGAAAAACTTACATATTAACGATGTCTTTAAGATCATCTACAGGTTGATGATGCAAGGAATCAAGGTAATAGGCGATCAAAGTCCTTATTTCAAGTACCACCAATACCCAATGACAACTACAAAATTAAAATTAGTGTAACAACATATCATTTATAATTTGATATATATGCATACTTATAATCTTACTTATGTTAAATAACTTACCTTGGGTTATATTGAATAATAACCAAATCTGCATTATTTACATTCATCAACCGATTAGCTATAATCCTTGACCTATTTTTCTTGCTTGCTTCTCCCAATCCAGCTTTGGAAATCAAGGTTGGATTTACAAAAATAAATCGCTCTGCCTCTTTAGCACAACCATTTTTTTATGCAAATACCTGATTAAATTTCACACAATATTTAAAAGTTATAATATTTTAATTTAACTAATATTAAATACAATTCGCATAATGAAAAATTAAAGCATAAATAAGATAGTTAAAATAAATGAAAAACATATTAAATTTTTATCTTACCATATATAGAACAAAAGGCAATTAGATGACACCTCTGTTGATGATATAATGATATCCATGTCTTTCATGATAAATGTCTTAAATGACTGTCCAAAAACCTCTTCTATGATTTCTACTGCATGTACGATCTCATCCTTTAACAAGCACCCAACTAATGTAGCAAAGTTCTTGATATCTACGGGATTCTCATCATTTAAACTCAGTGTTCTCTCTCTATTACTCTGTTTCTTAAATTTCTTTGAATCCTATCAAACATAAAATATCTTTGTATAAATAAGAATTGTCTTAGATAAACTAGTATTATTATTATTAATAAGAAATATTTTATTTTAAAAAAAACCACATACCTAGATGTGAAGAGTAGAAGGATTGACAAATTGGGCAGGCCATAAAATTTGATGCCCAATAGCATCTCCAATAGTGGTAATTTGGCTTGGAATAGGTACAGAAAGTAATGTATTTGGATCATAAGAAATATCCACGGCAACAAGGCAGTTATCACCACATTCAAGTACCATAGTTCCAGCTACGATAATATTTTCTTTTGTCCCTATGGCCAATTGACAATTCCTTTCCTGTAAAATGAAACTTTGTTGTCTAGTTATATGCAATCATTTAAAGTTGAAAATTTTCACGTAGAAAAGTATTAGTTAGACAAAAATTGAGTTATCATAACTTAATGAGCTTATTAATATAATTTATCATGCTAACTTATATTGTAACATTACTTCTATATTTTCATATCAACTAGGTAAGTTGATATGAGAATTATGAGTTTGTGATACCACATTTATATTAAAAAACATAATATTAAATACAACTAACCTTTTTTGCTACTAGCATTGGTGGAGTGTGGTCTTCTACTCGATGTTTTGGTTGCTCAACACTTTCCGGAAGAACAATATGTTTTTGAAGCATGTTAGAGCTACCAATATCAGATTGAGATGCAGTGGGTACCATCTGAGAGAGTTGGAATAAAATCTTTGCCTCAAACTTTGATTGTCACTCTTGCGATTCTTTCATAAATTCCCGCAAACCACTATCAGCCATAGAATGAAAATAATTTCGTGGAGTATAATGCTTTCCTTTAACTCGTACTCGACCACTATATTTTGGAGTTCCCAATGCTTCTGTAAGTATGTCATTTCCATTGAAACTCAAACTGCTTTCTTGTGACTGTTGCAACTTCATATCCTGATACACAATTATATTATAAAATTAAATGTCATATTGGTTACAATAAATAAGTTTATACCGTAAATGAAATATTGGTCTTATAACTTATACTTACAATCTTCTCCACAACTGGAATGACCACTTCATCATACGTGCCATCTTTTTTAACCATCGCTTTCTTTCATAATACACTTCTATCAATAACTGAAGTAAACCCGGTTTCTATCGACTTTTACAATATTGCAATGTAATATAATGAGTCTCTAGGCAAATTCAACATAAAATAAAAAGTAAAGTAACAACATATTTAACTTACCATCTCCGTTTCAAGACTAGCATATCCCTTCCTACTAAGATGATGATTATAAATATGTTTTTTCCTTCTTTCCTTTTGAACTTCTCTAAACTCCTACAATTTTTAATTTATATTAAGTAAAGAAAAAATGAAAAAATTCCATGAAAATAATTAGAAATATACCTGAAATCTTTGAGTCACTCATTCTTTGACAAAAATTATCCAATCTTCATCTTCAATAAAATTATATTCAGATTGTGGTTTTTTAAGAAGCTCGAGTTGGTCTTTGAATGGAATGATATACTTTGTTGTCAATATGTTCTTAAAAGATCTAAAGTACCTGCCAATTTTTTTCATACAATTCCTTCTACTTTTACAATCCAATGTAAATGCAGCCTAGAAGTAATGAACATAGTTATAAGTTGTTAAAAAAAATTTGCAAATAAAATTAGAAAACATTAAAAAAATAAAAAATAAATACAAGTTTACCTCAATGGAGTTCCATAATTTATTCTTCAATTGCTTGGGTACTTGGTGCCAAGTGCTATATCTAATTGGGACCATGGTACGTGCCAATACCCCTAAATAACTTGTGAGATGCACCGTAGCTTGTCCGACATAAACACCATCGACATTATACTGAACTGAAAGTTTAATTCCATTGCTCCTATTCTTGATAATTATTAGCTTTCTTGTTATCCCTCTACATCTATTTCTTGTAGTAGCTTTATCTAGTTGTTCCGTTTCCATACCTATCAAAAAAATAATAATAATGTTTAAAAAGAAGTACAAAGAAATAAAAAAATATTTAAAAGGAAAAAATATAACTAATTAAAGGCATTACCTAATCAGCTGTTTTGCACAAAACATAATAATGTCAGTTTTTAGAATATTCTCAACATGTCATTAACTAAAATTGAAAGAATAACATTCATCTAATAACAAAGACGAATAACTTAACTAGTCCGCATACATTTAAAAAATAAAAAACTTTAGAAACATATCAATTCACAAAGCCATAACAAAGATAAAAATTAGATTCATTTATGATTTGTTCTCGACCCAAATTCCCTCGCAATCATCTCGATTACAAATTTTATCAGATTCATCCAATGCATCAAATAATTCAACTTGTGGCAAAGAAGATATGACTAGATTGTGTTCAATAGAAATTTCTATGAAATCATCATCGTTTGCTCTTTTTGTGAAATCTTCTTGAGGAGTTGACAAAACAATTGACCATCTTGGATTAAGCTCATCTTGTACATAGAATAATTTCTTAGCCTGGGAGGCTAATATGAACGGATCTGACTTATGAGCCAATCTGCTAAAGTCAACTAAGGTAAACCCAAAATCATCGACCCTGATTCCATTCTTATTATCAACCCAATCACACTTGAAGATTGTAATTCTGAACATAGTATAATCCAGGTCCCAAATCTCTGTAATAACCTCATAGAAATAAAGTTCCCCGAAAATAGGATTTTTATCCTTAGCACTAGCAATTTACATTGTCGTTGATACAATACTAACTCCGCTATTTTGGGTAGCTAGTAAATCATCATGCTCCTTGGTATTATATTGACACCTATTTATGACATAACCATTATACTTCATCACATAAAGGCTTGGACCATTAGCTATCTATTTGCAGAATTTTGTATTGCAAATGCAACAAAGCATTCAACTCCATCTTCATATTCCTTCGATCTTCTATCCTTTGAGATCCATGAATGATCCATTTTTAAAGAAAAAATTAATTCCAATATATATCACACTTCAAATGGAAGAACTCATCAACATTCCAATGTTATTCGTTGAGCAACCTCTATTTTATCTATTAAAAGAAAATAAAAAAATCAATTTAAAAAAATATTTAAATGCATGTCAGATATAAGATAGAAGAGATGCGCATTATTTTTTGTAATATTGTTGAATTTGTTAACACAGGCAAAATTATTAAAATAAAATTTAAATGCCATTAATTTGCTGTTTTGTTGTAGTGTATATTGCTTAGAAGCATGAAAGAGCTATAAAAGAAATACATAAAACAAGAGATATTTTGATACTTTTAAAACTAATAACACTGTGACTTTCCTTAAAATTGCAACTCCATCTGAAATTTTTCAAGAAGTCACAACCCCCATCAAATTTGATGTCAAACTGTCCATTCCCTTTTTTGTTTGTTAAATGCACCAGAAAATCCTTCAACTCGATAAAGTTAGTTTAATCATTAATGGTACATTGTTGGGGTAAAGTTGTCGAACAGGCTGTGTCGCACTATGCATGACACGATTTGAGTATGGTCAGCCCAAATCTGAGTAGATTAGGGCTGGGTCATGCCTAGATGTGTCGGGTCGTACCTAGAGTTGGAGAGTATGCCAGCTTTTTTTAATACCACCATACCGGGCGGGCGACACATTCTGATTGGACTCTGCCAGACACTTGGTCCTAGATCCATGGATGAGAAATTGTGGAAGGTGGAGCAGGGTAGGTTGGTACCCATGCCGTCGAACCATGCCTATGGGCCAGGCATTCAGATCGTGCCTAGCATGGCACGTGGCCCGGCTCCACCTTGCCCATCACAGTACAAGTCATGCAATAGGTTGCCATGACTTGTGCCTAGGCACGAGCCAGGCATGACTGAACCGGATCGTGCTATGGGCCATGTCTTGGCTGCCCGACCATTTGACACCTTTATGTTGGGGGTAGGTACTGTTTCATATATTCGCATATACATAGGACGAGTTACTTTTATGCATCCAGTATTATTACTGGTACTTGGCTCAATGATTCCTCGCATAGTTCACATCTTTTTTTTATTCACATTAAGTGATACTTAAAGTATGTAATTTGTAAATACTTACACATCAAGTCTTTGTATTATATGTATGTGTTAGATTTTATACCTTGATATAATAATAAGTATCTTTGTTCAATGATGATTAATTTCAAGTTCGAGACTCATCATATGCAATCTTTCTGATTTTTAAAGATAAAGCTGTCTATATATATATATATATATATATATATTGATTTTATATTAAAGTGAAAGGCATGTGCACAATGTATGATTTTTATCCCATTAAGTGATACATCACACAAGGTAAGTCAAGGGCTAGCATGCCCTTCGAAATAGGAGGGTCATTCCATTAGGCTTTACATGGCATGCAATAGTCCAACTCCAACCCAATCTATACCTCTAATGATTTTTTTTTGAATGTGTAAATACAAGTTACCGAGTTTGATTAGCTGGCTTAGTGTGAATTTTGTTTAGTGTGATTTGTTGCCATTTTGGTTGATCAAAAATATTTTTAAAAGTGGTAATTTTGAAATTATCATGAGTTGGCATGAAATTAGTATTTAAAAGTTGAGGTTTTGGGATTTCATGACGAGAGACATGAGACATAAGAGAGAAAATATAATATGATATTTTTTATTAATCTTAAAATGAAAATTACACATATATACTAAGATTGTGATATCCCACATGTCAGGTGTTCCCATACAAAAGAAAAAAATATAAAAATACAATAAAACAAAGCTAAATATTAATACCTCAATCAAACTAGTATGTAAGCTAAAGATATTTGTTATTTTCTAAGTGTCTTCATGAAATTGTCTGTAATTTGCTCATTGGTAGTTATGTAGGCCACGATAATAGAATTATTCTGAATCGTCTTTCATATGAAATATCAATTGATTTTGATATGCTTTGTCTATTCGTGAAATATCATATTGATAATAATGTTCAAACTTGCTTGACCATCATTGTAAAACATTATTGGGTATTAGATTAGTATGATATGGCAAGCTCCTTAAAAAATTAACTTAGTCATTAAAACATATTAATAATTGATGACATGATTCTATACCATATCTCTTCACCCGTTCTAAAAATAATGATGCATTGCATGCTCTTTTAGAAGATAATATTGTCTTAAATAAAAGAATAAAACATGATGGTAGATATTAGTTATGTTCATGTAAGCCTATCTAGAATTTGAGTAAGTTTGTATCCAATCATGCTTAAGGTTTATGAATGAAATCCCACATATTAGTATTGGCTTCTCATCTTTGAGAATCTAAAAAATAATGCACATATGAATATCTCTAAAAGAATTTTAGAAATTATTAATTATATTAATATTATAAGTGATATCTTTTTTGATTATTATTAGATAGCTAGGTTTTTTTAAGATTATCTAGTTTAGGATGACTAAACTAGGATGCTTATATATGTAAATAATTCTACTCTCAAATCAAGTGGTTGACTCATATATATTATATTTTGCCAAACTTAAACAAAGATATCACAAGTGTAAATTTCTTAGGAAAAATAAAATCATATATGTTGAATAAGCAATCTTAATATTTAAAAAATACATGAGCTCACAATTTTTTTTGAAATTAGTCTATAAGAATAATTTCAGATGAGATATAACCAATTGATAATCTTTTATAATAAGAATGTCATTAATATATATCATTCACATCTCATATGATTTATATTGGTAGAAACAAGAATAATTTATAACTTATTTTCTAAGATCAAAAGTAATAAGTGTTGAAAATAATTGACTGTATCATGTCCTATGATATTACTCGAAGCTATAAATAGATTTCTACAATCTATTCATCATATTTGTACACATTGGAATAATAAAACCTGTTGATTATAATATAAATTTTTCATCCTTAAGATCATCATAGAGAAACATATTACTCATATCTAGTTGATATACAGATTATTCGTGAAAATTAACATTATAAAGTAATAATCTTATAATGATTATTTTGGAGTTGTCTTCCGATATTTGAGAATCCAAAAAATTATGTCCATATAAATGTTTCAAAGAGAATTTATGAATTAATTAATTATACAAATAATATAAATAATATATATTTTGATTACTATTAGATATTAATAGTTTTCTATTATTTTCTTGACTCTTGTATTTTGAAAAATCTACTATGACGCATATATTTGTGGACATTAGAATAATTGGTTAGTTGATTGGTATATTTCCAACCATGTCAAGCTTATAAAAAATATTTAAAGTACAATTTGCTTAGATAAAAGTATATATTTTGAATATGTAACCTTAATTTTGAAAATGTAAATGAATTATTTTAAAATGTCAAAAATTTAGTTTGCAATAATAAATTTAGATGCATTATAACTAAAATTGATAATATCTTAGACTAAAAATTATTAATATATATCAATAACATAATATATTATCTTTTTAATTCATATTAGTAGAACTAAAATTAATCTGAGACACATTTCCTAAAGTCAAAAGTAATAAGTACTGAAAAGAATTGATTGAATCATGTCCTATAATATTGTTTTAGGCCATAAGGAGATTTATATAATCTACATATCAAACATGCATTCATTGGAAAAGTAAAACAAGATGGTTGTTGCATAGATATTTTTTTCTTAAGATTATCATAGAGAAATGTGTTTCTCATGTCTAGTTGATATACAAATTATTTGTGAGAAATTATAATAGAATGCAAAAATCTTATAATGACCATTTTGGTGTTGTATTTTCATATTTGAGAAGTCAAAAAACTTTGTCCATATGAATATATTTGAGAGAAGCTAAAGTTAATTAACTATATTGATGATATAAGTGATATTTATTTTGGTCACAGGTTACTATTTAAAAAAAATTTTATGATGCATTTGTCTAATATATTTAGATTGAGATTATCAAGTCTTTAATCTTTGGGAAGAATCATACCTCTTGTTTTGCAAGACTATAATGATGATATCCAGATATGTGTTTATATATTGTATCTCATGATGAAAATTGTGGCATTATTTTTTTATTTTTTTTTTGTATTAAAATGTTGAGATGATGTTTTCTTAATAACGTTAAAATGTACAATAGCAATTATGATGAATATTGCATAAAAACATAATTAATATAGAATTTGTGAGTATTTTTTTAAGATAAAAATTGTTTACATAAAAAATAATTATTTTAATTTTGGCGAACCAAAATCTCTTTTTTGAAAGAATAAAATAATGTTGCAAAAACTTTATTAAAATTGATGCCAATACCACTTGCAAAAACCTTTATTGACACTTGCAGAATGTGTGCCCGACTTGAAACATTTTGCACAACTATTACTTTGCTTTTACTCATTCTCTAAGATCATGTAAGCTTGATGTCATAACTCAAAGAAACCCATTAGGGCTTTGCGTGCATTGGGGAGAGAGGAAAAAAGCGAAGAGAGTGGAGAGAAAAAGAAAACAAAAAAAGATAATATTATTGGAATAATCCACATGTCCGTTGCTTCAAAACAATACAATAATAAAAAAGCAAAGTAAAAAAAATTAACTAACATACAAAAACAAACCTCACCATAAATAAATAAAAATAAATCATATGTTTCATTATATAATTTTGTCGGCAACTCCATTTATGTTATTCTCAAAATATATAACCATTTTACTGTTATGTGATACTTGGGCGATACTTCATTGGAATGTAACTAAGTCATCTCCTTCATATATAATTTATAATTGTATGAGACTCTTTTAAAATGTAACATTGGCGATTGTTTGACATGTTGATTGTAATTTATGTTAGTGTAATTATCCTAGTTGATTTTGATCATAACATACTTGAATTATCTCTTTATTACTAAAAGATTTTTTTAATGTTTAATGTTGTGTATGTCGTTGATCTCTCCATTCAGTTTTTTTCTTTTTTTAGCTTTTGGATGATTTAGCTAGTGAAAATGTAAAAGTGGATTGGAGGAACTCATTTTACTTGAATTTGATTGCTCATACTTTATTCACCATTACTATTGCAATATGCAAGCTTGTTTTTCTATTCTCTCATTCCTCATATTGCTTGTATGTGTTCCTTGCTCCTTTGAATGTAAGAGACACAATTTGAATTAATCTGTCTGTTGTTTTTTTTTAATTGTTTTTGTGGCTCATTTGTTCTTGTTCACCCTTTATTAATAGGTATCTAGTTGGTAATATATCATTATCAAATTGCTAAAATTGGATGTGTCTGTTCTAATTCTTATTTGTGTAAATATTGATGTGTATGTTTGTTTGTAATCTAAGTAAACAAGTAAAGATCATATATAGTGAAAAAGGCTCCCGCTTTGCTCAGAATTTGGGTGATATTCATATCTCAATAGTATTATTCTTAAAAATTAAACAAGTTATCTGATAAGACTCGAACCCAAGGTGTACCATCCTTAGATGTATGTCCCAAACCTGAGATGTTTGTTTGTAATCTAAGTATAAAACATAAATTACATAGTTTTGAAAATTCTTTGTTTGGAAAGAACTTTATTGGGAGTAGTAATATGTTTGGTTTTCATGCCATTGCCTTATTGTAGAATTTCTCTTTTTGTAATTTCACAGCTATCAAGTACTACACAATCATCAAGCTAAAAAAGATTTACCATTGGCATCCATATATAAAGTACCAACCACATACGTGTGCATTGTTGTTTCTTCTTAATTCTTCCCACCCCGTAAAGCCCTATCTCCCACGGGACAAGGGAAACTACCGTCAAAGGATGATTTTAGTGTAGCTTTAAATGCATTTGTTTTTGTAATTTGCTAGTTGGTCATTGATAATGAGGTATGATTGGTAAAAAGCAATTTATTTACATAGAAAAAGAAATAATAGTTGTAAATAATAGTAGCTTTTTTTGTTTGTATGTTTGCACAAATATTAATATATTAGATCTCATATGATTTATTTTATTTATATCTAGCATAGTATTTTATTCTATTTTATCATAGAAACTTGTGGAGGAACATGTGATAGCTACTTCTCAGCCAGTTGAGGGTTCTATGGATCTTCAACTAATTGACTATGATCCTATCTATTTGGAGACCATAAAAGGTCAAAAGAAGCAGTGAGTGTATGACATTGGCTCAAAGGGAGTGGCTTTTTGTTCTAGTAGTCATACGTATAGTTTCTCTATCACAACAATGGTGGATGAGGTGGTCGTGGAAACAAATGAATATTTTGTATTAATGGAGCCAGAAATGAAAGAGAATGACCAGTAGATTATTCATTTGAAGGAAGAAATACAGAAAATGATAGAAGTGAATGATGAGATGAAAAAAATTAAGAATGCAATACAATAGAAGATATCCTATATGCTGTCATAATTAGTGGCCTTGACGTGAAAAGTAGCATACCGAGTTCTAGTAGAGAAACCTTGTAGGAGAGGCTAGCCCAAATGCACTAGTTAATGATGATGATGATTTTGTTTTAAATAATTATATACATATGTTATATTTTTGTTTTAACTATGTAACTATTGTATTAAAATAATTTCTAAACTACTTTTTCTTTTTGTTAATTATAAAAAATGGTTTATAGTATATGATTTTATTCAATCTAATATAAAAATTTTAAAATATGTAATCAATTTTTTTGTAAAAAAATAAAATTGTGAAAATAGTTTTGGAAGAAAATAGCTATGGATTTTTCTCTTGCTAATTTAGCTAGGGAATTTTCTATATATATTCAGTCGAAAAATATTAATTACTATTCTTAATTATGATCAAAATTAGCAAGAGAAAAAATATAATTAGTTAGGGAATTTCCGTCATTCAAAAATTTGCTAAGAAATTTTTTTTTCTCATTAATATTTTACAACAAGCCCTTTAGCTTGGCATAATTTTCATCATAAATCCGTTACTATTCTATTTTAGCGATGGAATTTCTTATAATAACTAGGGAAATTTCTTTAGCTATTTAGGTTTTTTTTTAATAGTGGATGAGAGTTAGAAGGATGGATGATTTGATACCATGACACCTAACAATGCTATGACTCTAGAGGAAGTGCAAGCCCAAATCTCACACCGATATGTGAATGAGGAAAACAAAGAATTAGATGAGCAAATAAATGCCTTATGAAGCTATAAGGATAAAGAAATAAATTATAATGAAGGTAAGAGTAGGTTTCCTAAGAATATATCCATAATATTTTAGAATGGGGAAATTAGACGAACATTTGAGATGTTTCTTAATATATTTTAAAAATTAGAAGTGAATGTATTATTTTTCAAATCTCTAGCTAAAATATCAAACTATGTGAAGTTTATAAAAACACAATGAGTAGTAAGAAGAAGTTAGAGATATATGGGACTATGAATATGATCAAAAAGTATAGTGTCATCATTCATAAAAATGTCCATGAATATTGAAAGACCTCGAAAGTTTTACTTTACCTTGAACTATTGAAGATAACATGTTTTGGAAAGACTTTTGTGACTTGAGAACAAGTGGAAATTTGATATCCTTGTCGATTGGGCAAAGATTGAATTTCAGCAAAATTATTCCAACATCTCTCTCACTCCAAATAGCTGATTGGACTATCAAGTACCCAGATGGGATTATCAAAAATGTATTGATAAGATGAGTATATTTATTTTTTTAGCAGATTTCATTGAAGTAGATATGAAGGAGAAAAATTATGCATCACTAATATTGGGATAGCCATTTTTTGTTATGATGCAAGCCCTTATCAATGTCAAGAAAGGGAGTTTACTTTCAATGTTGACAAATAACAAGTAAAATTCAATATTCACAATGACTTCTAGGGTCTATATGATGATGAAATGAGATGTTGGAGAATAGAGAATCTTTTTCATATCATAATACAACAAAAATTGAGTTATGAAACTACTAATCAGATGAAAATGAAGGAGATGAAGATGAAGCATAACTTTGGAACTATGAAAGTGATGAATATAGAGAATATGATGAGAAAGAACTATTTTGGAGTTGCAAAAATAAGAAACATGATGAAAATGACTACTATGAGATCATGACATTCTTCAAATCCAAGACTTCAGAAGAATCGTATGTTGATAACTTCAAGCACACTGAGTGAATATTTGAAAAAACAAGGATGAGATAGTGATCATGGAGGATTCAATTGAAGAAAAAGTCATTGCTCTGTAAAACACCACATCTTTGGTATTATAGAATGGTAATGGCCAAAGAAAACTTGAAAACAAGGCCATGCTTGTATATAGTGCTACTTCTTTGGTGATACAAAAACAAATTTACCAAGAAAAGCTTGAAGATAAAATCATGATTATTATAATATCATAACTTTGGTTATACGAATAAATTAGTCTATCAAAAAACTTAAAGATAAAGTCCTGAATTTGCACATAGCCACCTTTTTAAAGTTGCATAATGAAAATAATAAGAAAAAACTTAAATAAAATGTCACAACTATACTTAATGCCATGTCTTTGAGGATCTAAGAAGAAAATGAATAAGCTAACATAGAAAAAAAAAATCACAACATTTACCCAAGATATGACATCAAAATAAGAAAAAAACTCAAGAAGCAAGTATAGCTGAAGTGAGGATGAAAGAAGAAACAAATAAGAATGAGGTAAAATACCATATTGAAAATTTAACATTAACAACAAAAATCTTTTATGGAGGAAGTAGATTTTGATGGATTGGTTATGGATGGTAAACATATCACTACCTTGGAGGCAACCCAAAAAATTTTTTTCCATTTGTGTAATATAATAAATACATATATCTACCATTTAAATGATTGTACATGCCTAATAAACCCATGAGTATGTTGTAGAACTCAAACCCCACTATGACATTTAACTTATCCGTTTGAAGTTGCTCAACTATTATGAGACCCTACAACAAGTTTTGTATAGAAATAATACATTTGAAATAAAAATTCTAAAATATAATACATGTTTCAAAAATATGCCCAAACTAGTACATTTGGAAACAGCATGGCAATGACTGTTATTGTGAATGGTGGCCATTGACATGCTGTTAATTTTTTAAAATCATAGGCTGGCATTGTGAATGTCAGCTATTGAAAATATTGTAGGGATCCCATTATGCCTCTCACCCACGCCCCTCACCCCTTCGTGGAGCTCCATCGAGCTTGACATGGAGCTCGATGGTGCTCCTCGAGGTCCATGAAGGAGCTCTCTGGAGCTCCAGCGAGCTCCACTTCGAGCTCGAGGAGCTCCATCGGGCTCCATGATGGAGCTCCAGTGAGCCCAAAGTGGAGCTCGACGTGGAGCTCAACAGAGCTCCACGAAGGAGCTCTCTGGAGCTCCACTTCTAGCTCACTGGAGCTCCAGTGAGCTCCACGATGGAGTGAGGGGCAAAGGGTGAGGGGCGTAATGAGATCCCTATAATATTTTCAATAGCCGGCATTCACAATGTCGTCCTATGATTTTAAAAAATCAACTGCATGGCAATGGCCACCATTCACAATGATGGCCATTACTACACTATTTCCAGACATACTAGTTTGGACATATTTTTAAAACACATATTATATTTTAGATTTTTTATTTCCAATGCATTATTTGTGTACAAAACTTCCCTACAACACTCAAACCTAGTCATAAAAAAAATATTTTTTTGTGATATTGAATTTTTTTTAATATGAAGAGAAAGTTATTGCTTGGGTATTAGTAATTATTTAAGTAAGAGAGTTTATTGATATTCAAACTATCAAACATTATTATATATTTTGGTAATTTTTAATGATATATAAGCACTTAAATGAATTATTTATTGATCAATTTCATGACTTTAAAATAATGAAAGATTTTGATAAATATTTTCCAAATCGATATATTTTTGGAGGTTGTTTGGTTAAGTGTAGAATAAAGTATCTCGCATAATTCATGATATTTATTCTTGGTCAAAACTCTACTTAATTGGTTGTAATAATTTTTATATATCATGATCCTATCAACTCATTAGCATATTTCTATTATTGTGTAACATATTCTTTGTGACTATGATATTATTATGGAGTCACAATCATATTTATACCATAAAATTAAAATGGATATGATATTAATTTTATATAAAAGCAACTGACTACCCTATTGGTGCTAAAAGTTATGACCATGTCCTAGTACTATAACTTTATCTTTTATATAGCTCATTAGTCTCAAGTTATAACCATAACCTTTTTACAAAGCCATAACTTTTAAGCTACAGAAAGTTACATAGTCACAACTACTTAGGTTAAAGCCATGATAATTACTCGATGCCATGACTTTTAGGACATGAAATATTACATAGGATATTACTCAAATATGATCATTTCCCGAGTCTACAACTCTTGCTCTCAAGAGAAGGTAAAGCTATAATTTTATGTTTGACCTAATATCTTTGTAGTTTTGTATCCATTTGATATATGAAAGAAGTCAATGCTAGTATTATGACCACTCATAGCATTATAGATACTTAAGAAACATGAAAAATTAAATTTTATGTCATAGCAATTTTCCAATATCATAGCCTTGTGATATAAAAGAAAGACATATACAAATGCCACAACTATTTACTAATATCAAAGTTGCATTATGATATAAGAACCATTTATAATACCACATCCATTCTTAGCACTATAGCTCTATATGAAGAACAAGAAAGGCAAACATGCAAAACCATGACCAATTTCTAGTGTCTTGACTTTATATGATAAAAACATTTGGCTCAACTCATGGTTATTGCTCAACATCATAACTTTGTGTTATACAAAAATTTAGATATCTTTTAGTGTCATAATCTTGAGCTTAAGAGATAAAGGCCAAAGTGACAACTTTCTTCTAAAATTCATGATTTCCTACTTAAAATTAATGCAGAATTATTCGAGTATAAAAGAGGAATAAAAATAGATTCCAAAAATACTTTTCATTCTTCCTCTTCCTCCATACAACAACCAAAAGCCACGATGCATCTTCCAAACCTTATAAGCAAATTTTTTACTTCCAAAGGCTCCATAAACAAGAAAGAGATACCAGACTTAATGCTAATACATAAAATTGGAGTACGTAACTTTCAAACACCTTATTTCTAAGGTATATTTGAGAATTTTTATTAAAATAAGATTGATGTATGGTTTGTATAACTTGGATTATGTGATATGACTATGGTTGTATAATCATGGATGTGTTTTGATTTATCTTATATATAATTAAATAAAACTTGAACTAGAGTTTTTAACACCGATAGGTTTGTTCGAGATTGTCATGGTGGATGGTGATTGGTATGTAAACTATGAGGCTCTCTCATGTATATAGTAGAAAGTAAGTGATATCCCATCCAACTATGATGCATCAGATAAACATATATGTTAAAACTCAAAATTTGGGTATGTTAATCTTTATGAGTATGATACTCATGAAGTTAAAAGTATAAAGACTTTTATCTGACAAATTAGTGTACATGTCCTAGAAGAACTAGTTTTCAATTAGGATAGATATTATATAAAATATTCTCTTAAGAATTTCACCTTTAGTATGAGAGTTATATCTTCATCGAAAAGAATTCTGACAGGAAATGAAAAGTGGCTACCCTCGTGAGTTACTTCTCTCATATAGTTCACACAGAAAAACTCGAGGAAAGAATATGTTAATTATATGAGTATGATGCTTATGAAACTAAAAATACAAATACTTATAAACCATATCAATTTTTGGTCTTTATAATACCTGAGGCTAGAGAATAAGAGCATTACATACCATTAGGAAAAGAAAATATTACAAAACAACCTAATATTCATTATATATCTAAACATAATATAACTTGAACTATTTAAATATATATCATGTACTTTAAATGAGCAAATCCATGGATCTGAGTCCTAAGATTAACTATACAATATAAAATATCTATTTTATTAAAATTGAGTTCTCACTATTGAATAATCCATATGAGATTGATATCTGAACGAAAACTCTTTTTACTACTTATATGATCTATGTACTTTTGGATCTTTGTTGACTAAATATTCTTGTTAATGAGTTTTTGAGATACTACCTAACCAACAAAATTAGATAGTATAACAAAGTGGCAAAAATATGCCAAAAATAAAAATGTTCAAAAAAAATTAAAATGGACATAGACATAGGACAAAAAAAGTAATGAAAATGATAGAGAAAGAGAAGAATTAGAAAAGCCCCAGACCAAGTGAAATTTGGTCAAAATTGGAGAATAAGTAAAGAATATGTTTTTATCCTAATAGCCTTGTGATTGAGCAAATATATGCTTGAGTTTAAGTATGAAGAAAACTAATATTATAATGTAAAAATAGGCAAGAGAATCATTGTAAATCTTCCTAAAATATCGCTGAATAATATGATAAAGGGAGAAACTAGGAAACCAAATAATCTTAGAGATATCTTTCAACATGTCCTATATATGTGACATCTCAAAAGTGGTGCTGGAAAAGAATATTTTAGGTATTGCAAGTTGGATTGAATTTTATTACATCTTTTGGAAATTACTTTTATCAAAATACATAAAAAAATAAAAAAAATTGCTTTTTCTTAACCCTTCTCTAATGGGAGCACAAAAAATTAGTCTTTCTTATATCTTATAATGCTAGCATTAAATTTGTGCTTATTAAATTGTTATTTAAAAAATAAAAAAAATAAAATATATGTATTTATGTGTCTCATGTCATATATGTATGCATCTTATTTTATTTTTTTATTTTTTTGGAAATTCTTGTTTTATTATGAATAGATGTATATATATATATATATATATGTAGAGTGAGAGAGATAAAAAGAAACAGAAAGAGAGAGAGCCAATATGGTGACAAAATTTATGCACAAATTTATTTTAATTTTTTTGGAAAAAATGTTTGAATATTCACCATTATTAAAAATATGTATAAATATAAAAAAATACACATAAATGATATATACATGTTATGTATATAACATATATATTTGGGTTGGGCATACCAAATTTTTTTTTCTTAGTTTAAGCTTAATTTATTTGGTTTGGTCTTTAACTTAATTTAAATGAGATGAGTGTTCTCATTTAAATGGTATAGAGTTAACTATTAAAATAAAAATCATTAAGTTTTTTTATATAAAAACTTGCTTGAAAGATTAATTAGACTTGCTAATACACACAACTCAAAAAAACACATGAACAAAAAAAGGGGAGACACATGATTCATGTTTTGAAATGTCACATGTATTATGACTTTTCAAATTGAAATAGGTTCTTCGAGGACTTGTGCACATGGTTTGGTGTGGGTGTTTTAGGAAGAATTTAGAAGCAATTTGGCTTGTCGGTGTGTGTACATGTTCGGGGTGACAAAGAAAATGAATTCTCAATTTTCTTTAGATATTTTCTTGGGATCTTTCTATAATAATAATTATATAAGTTTAATCAAACATATGTTGCTATCTTGAAAGTTTTTTATTCACAAATATCTTTTATAAAAGAGGGATTGTAGAAGATGTGAGGTGTTCATCTGGAGTTCATGTGAAGATAATTTGTGTTGTGTTTGTGTGAAGTTTGTTCGTGTGAGTAAAGATTGTTTGTGTGAGTAAAGATTGCTAGTGAGGTGATCATTCTAAGATTATGGTGCTTGAAATTTTTTGGAAGATCACTGAAGATCTTAAAATTCATGATTTTAGATAGTTTAATATATATATATATATATATATCTTTAATACAAATTATGTGTAATCAAAATTTATTTGGAATCCACCATGCATATTTGGATACATCTCTAATGGTAAAATTAAATGATTTTAATGAATTCCAAATTAACTATTATTACTGGACTAATAGAAATTGTTCTAAAATCATTTTTGGTTTTTGAGCTAAATCTCAGTAGGTCCCAAAAAGTGGTATCAAAGCAGTAGTAAGTTTAATATTTTTATTTTTCAATGATTCAATTATTTTTTTTTGAGATGGATAAAAAAAATAATTCACAAAGTATGATTATGTTGGAATCGTCAAACTATTTGACCTAAAAAATAAAAATGATGAATCTTCTAATGATGAGGAACTTGCTTAAACTTGCTCTAGGTGATCTTAAACTAGAGGGTATGAATGAAGCTAAGTATAAAAAATTATATCATAATACATCTACCATAATAAAATAATAAATTGGAATCACTTTCCATCACATATATTTTATCACAAAAGTAGATGAGATGTGAAAAAATGGAATTGATATATGAGAAAAATATATTGAGAAATAAAACCTAGATAATCTAACACTTGGTTAAGATGCAATATCAGGACAGATCTGATATGGATGCTCAATTGAGCCCTTTTCAAGCATTAATCAACTAACTAGCATCTATAAAAATAATTTTTGATGATGAGGTGTGATTATATTTGATTCTTAGCTTGCTTTCCGAGAGTTGGGAGATACTCGTAGTATCCTTAAGTATCTTGGCTCTAAACAACATGTTTACCATGATTATAATTATTAAAGGTCTAGTAAGCGAGTTTTCTAGACACAAATTAAAAGAGACTTCTCTAGACATCCTTGTTTCCAAGGAAAATATGAGGAGAAGTAGAATACTAGGAAAGATAAGTGAGAGTTCCTTCAATGATAAATTTGTAGTCGAACACATGGTGAAGTATTACTATCGCAACCAAATAGAACACTTCATGAGTAACTATCTAAGGTTGAAGAAACTCCAAGAGGAACATAAAAAGAGAGGGAGGCCAGAAGGGCGGTAGGTACTTTTGCTGTAGATGGCGATATTGCCTTTTTAAGCAAAGTTGAATTATATGACAAAGCAAGTTAGGAGAGTGGCTGGGTGGCAGATTCAGTTGCCATATTTCATGTCACTATGAACCTTTATTGGTTTGTTATATTTTCATTTGAGAACTATGGATTAGTCAGGTATGTGATACAAGGTCACCAAGAATACTAGGCATCAAATATGTTTGTTTGGAGAAAAACATGGGATACTAATTGCTTCTCAAGGATGTCTGATATATTTTAGATGTTTGAATGAACTTATTGTCCATGAAAATGTTGGATAACATGGATCATGTGAGAAAATTTAGAGAAGACCAAAGGAACTTGGCAAAATGCTCACAGACTATAATGATGAATAAAAGGATAGGTTCTTTCTATATTACCCAAGCTATGGTTAGCTCATATCGGGTAAATAATTTGTGAGAAATTATAAGCATAGACTTTGAGCTCATTGACTCAGACATGTCTGTGTGGATTATTTAATTTCTGAATGAAAGTAGGCTATACTTACTATCCAATAATTGCCTAACAATGATAGCACATAGAGAAAGCCATACTATTATGATGCTTTTATCCCCTGTTTTGAGAAAATCGAGGATAATTGATCTAGATAATTCATGTGATTGTCATGCAACAAATTAAAATAATTAAAAATTCCTATTAATAAGACTTTTACTCCAAACATTTATGAGGATCACATAAATCAAAGGTGAGTTTATGAGTTATAATTAAAAGTGAACACTTTTACTTTAGCTGCTCTTGGGGATAAATTAGATCAAAGGGGAGGTAATAGCTCAGAGGGAAAGTAAAAGTCTCAATTTGTTGTGTGAGTGATTTTAATTTTTGGAAAACAATTCTCATATAAGAAAGGATAATGAGTACTCTCATTTAAGTTAAAATTTAAACTAATGACCTACCTTAGTTTGCCCAAATAGTGCAGAAAAGGATATTATTAGGTATATCTTGGTTGGGCATATTATATTTTTTTTGTTTAAATTTAAATTTTAGTCATTTGGATTAGGTTTTAACTTTAATTAAATGAGAATGAGTACTCTCATTTAAATAGTGCATAGTTAACAATTAAAATAAAATTGTTTAGTTTTTTTTAATATAGATGCCTGCTTGAAAAATTAATTAGACATGCTAATACACAACTCAAAAAAAAAACAAGCAAACAAAAAAAAAGGAAAGATGAGTGAGTTCTGTTTCAAAAAATCATGAATTTACAAGCCATACGACACAGTTTGGTGTGCATGTTTTAAAAGAAATTTACAAGTCATTCAGCTTGTGAGCATATGTACTTGTTCGAGAAGACAAAGAAAATGATTTCCCATTTTCCTTTGAATATTTTATCTACAGCTTTCTATAGTAAAAGCTACAAAAGTTTATTTATTTCTTTACACATATCTTTTATAAACAAGGGATTGTGGAGGATGTTCAATATTCATGCAGAATTCATGTGAAAATAGTTTATGTTTTACCTGTGTGATGCTTGTTCGTGCAAAGTTAATGTTAAGATTGTTTGTGCGATGATCATGTTGAGATTGTGATGCTTGAAAATCTTTGGAAGAAGATGAAAGATCTTAAAATTCATAATTTCAATGTATTTCCAATGACTTTACCTTTCATTCTTATATTATGTATGAATATTGAGACTCTTTTAAATTATGTTTTAAGTAATTGAATATTCTAGTATTTTGGGGGCATAATAACACACACGTGTGTGTGTGTGTTTCAAACATAAATTACATGTAATCAAAATTCATTTAGTATCCATTGTGGGTGTTTGCATACATAGGTAATTGTAAAATCAACATTATATTAACTATCATTGTTGGACCAATATGGATTATTCTAATATCGTTCTTAGTTTTTGGGCGGAATCTCGATTGGTCTCCAACAATAAATACTATATAAAGATATTATATTTATAAATGCATATAACATAATATATAAAAATATATGTATAAATGTATATACATAAACATCATACTATTATATATACATATGTATGTATGTATAAATAAACATTTGTATGAACACACACACATATATTATATAATATAAAATTATATTTATATATTATGTTATATATAAAATAATAAAGCAGTTATATATATATATATTATAGAAAAATTATTATTTTTTCCTAAAAAGATATACATGTTATAAAAATTTTAGTAACATTTATACTTTTATATACATGTTATAAAATTATTTTATATTTATTTTTGAGTTATGCTTTATTTTTATTTTTTGGAAATCAAAAAAATTTGGATTCTTTTTTTTTCGTATTTTTTGAAACCCAAAATATAGGATTCATTTAACTAATTTGTTCTTACTATTGGCAACTCAGATTCAAACGTATAAGGTGTATCCCACATTTTATGGAGAGATAAGGGTGATTATACTCATTAAAAAAATCTATTCGTTGAATATGGCTGGTGTCAAGAATTCCTAAGGGCAACAACTTCTCCTGCATAAATGATAGTTTATTTGATTACTACTTTTAGGGAACTAATTTAGAAATATTGGTTTTTTTTTTCTTTCAAATCTGTCACGTGTATGAGCTGTATAAATATTTTTCACTCTCTGTGTTAAATAAAGAAGAATCATTCGATAAAAAAATCCATTTAGAAAATCTTCTCCAATTCTGTTTTCTTCTCTTGGTATCGGAGGAGGAACGATCTTTCCCTTCTTCACATCATGACCTCGCTATCCTTGAATGTTGGTAACTTTGTTACTCTAAAACTCACCTCATCCAACTATCTGTTATGGAGAGAACAAGTATTAGGTTTGGCAGAAAGTCAAGATTTAGTTCACCATCTCACCAATGGAACACCAATTCCACCCAAATTTGCCACTCAAAATCCAGATACCACAGCCACAAGAAATACTTCATCAACACCAACAAAAGAATTTGTTGCTTGGCAAAAGTCGGATCGCCTTCTCAGGGGTTGGATCATCGGAACTCTCTCCGAAGAAGTGCTTGGACTTGTCATCGGTATAGACACGGCAATTGCAGTCTGGGAAGTGCTCAAAGAAGCATATGCACAAGATTCACAAGAGCAAAAATTCACACTTCGACAACAGTTAACCTATCTGCGCAAAGATGAAAATAAAACTATCACAGACCATATACGTATATTCAAAAACTTGTGCGATAACATTGCTGCCATTGGCAAGCCTATCCCTGATCAAGAAAAGGTGTTTTGTCTTCTCACAAGCCTTGGACCACAATATGAAACCTTCACCACAACAATGCTAAAACCCCCAAGACCAACCTACACAGAGCTGATTTCACAATTGCAAAATCTAGACCACCGCCGAAACTGGTTCTCAACTCAATCCGATGCTTCTCTCTCTCCTCTTACTCCACATTTAGCCTTCTATGGACAACATCAAAAATAGATATGAAACTTCACACCTAGGAACCAAAATAACTCCTTCACTTCTACAGGTCGTGGTTTTTAAGCACAACAACCTCGTAGTCAAACACAAGGCTATTCAGGAAGGCCGAATACACAACAACGCAGACCACCACCACTTGAAGAACGACGGATGACTACTGTAGAAAGAGAATTGTATCATGATGCAATCTGTCAATACTATGACAAACCATGTCATATTGCAAAAATCTGCTGGTGGTTACCGAAGACAGCAAAACAGAACAATGACCTCCCACAAGCTCTTGCAGCACTCACACAACACAATTCAATTCATGACACAGAATGGACTTCAGATACTGGAGCTTCAAATCATATGACTGGACAACAAGGTAAGTTAAAAAATGTTCATAAATATAGTGGGACTAATTCCATCATCATTGGAGATGGATCCTCTTTATCAATAACAGGCATTGGGAATTCCTCTATCAACCAAAAGGGCAACGTTTTACCTCTTGATGATGTTCTTTTAGTACCAAATCTCAAGAAAAATTTACTCTCTGTCAGTCAACTCACCTCTCAATTTCCTGTTAATTGTGAATTTTCTAATGATAATTTTTGTGTGAAGGCACATAACACAGGTCATCCTCTCATAACAGGGAAACAGAAGGGTAATTTATATGTCTTATCCAATGAACCAGAAACATATTTTTCTTTTCGATTCAAATCTGGTACTACAGACATCTGGCATCAGGGTTTAGGTCATCCACAATTTTCTACAATTCAATTGTTAAAGAATAAAGGGTTAATTGAAGTTGTAGGCTCTTCAAAGGCAGATCACTTATGTGATAGTTGTCAATTAGGCAAATTGAGTAAACTTCCATTTAGTTCTTCTGAACACTCCAGCTCTAATGTGTTTGACATGATACATTGTGACTTATGGGGCCCTGCTCCCGTTTTATCTATTAGCAAGTTTCGATTTTATGCATGTTTGGTGGATGATTTCTCAAAGTATACTTGGATCATTCCTCTGAAAAACAAATGTGATTTTTTTGCTGCTTATTTAGCATTTGAAAAATATCTTGAGCGACAATTCAATAAGAAAATAAAAATCTTCCACTATGATGGTGCGGGAGAATTTGTTAATTCTCGATTAGCATCTCATTTTCTTGCCACAGGAGTTGTTCACCAAATCTCGTGTCCCTATACACCAGAACAAACAGGTATGGTTGAGCGACGACACCGTATTACACGTGAACTAGGTATGACAATGTTATTTCATAGTCATACTCCTCTATATCTATGGTTAGAAGCTTTTTCCACTGCTGTGTTTCTGCTTAATCGCTTACCTTCATCCTCACTTAACTTTGAAACTCTATACTTCATGTTGCATGGGACTCATCCAGATTATACTTCTCTTCGAGTGTTTGGCTCCAAATGTTTTCCGTATACATGGGATACTAAAAATACAAAGTTTGATCCTAAATCTGCATTGTGTATTTTTGTAGATTACAGTGAGAAACATAAAGGATATAAATGCTTTCACTCTCCTAGTCGCAAGTTTATTATTTCTCACCATGTCGTCTTTGATGAAACTGTTTTTCCATTCCAATTATCTACGTCGTCTATTTCAGCCTCTCATGTGCATCATATTTTTGATTCTTGGCCGCATTCTTCTAGTTGTTCTGAATCAGGTAGCCCCATACAGAAGTCTATCCCGCTAGCGCACTCCCATATTCCACTACCACTCGCTATGACAATCCTTTCGCCAAGTGATCCTACGCTACCATCCAACTCTCGTTTAGTTGAACCTCCTTCAACCAGCAACTCACTTACTACTTCGTCTGAACCTCATGATCCCTTACCCCTTGGTGACATAATGACAGCACCTGTTGTACCTACAACATCTGAACCAATGTCTGCAGCTGCTATCTCTGAATCACAGTCAAGTCTTGCCCATGTCCATCATCCTATGAATACACGGTCGCAACATGGAATTGTCAAACCCAATCCTAAATATGCCTTAGCTGTTGACATGTCTAGCACTATACCTCGTGAACCCAAGACAATTAAAATAGCCCTTTCTTACCCATGCTGAAAAACTGCAATGCTTGAAGAACTTGCTGCTCTTCATCAAAATGAGACCTGGCGACTAGTTCCATGCACTCCCAACATGCATGTGATTGGCTCAAAATGGATTTTTAAGACCAAACTTAGACCTAATGGGAACTTGGACCGTCTTAAGGCTCGCTTAGTTGCGAAAGGTTACCATCAAATCAATGAACTTGATTATACAGAGACCTTTTCTCCCGTCATCCGTCCAGGTACAATTCATCTAATTTTAACTGTTGCTCTTGTAAAGCATTGGCCAATTCGACAATTGGACGTCAAAAATGCATTCTTACATGGTTATATTGTTGAAGATATTTACATGGAACAACCCCCAGGCACAAATTGATCCTCAATTTCCAAAACACGTTTGTAAGCTTCAACGTGCTTTATATGGGCTTAAATAGGCACCCCGTGCTTGGTTTGATAGACTCAGTGTTTTTCTTATCTCTTGTGGCTTATTCTGTAGTCTTGCTGACCCTTCTCTTTTTGTTTGTCACCCCAATCAGGGTGTTCTTGTTTTACTTGTATACGTTGATGATATGCTTCTTACAGGATCTTCTACTACGCTTGTCAATTCTTTTGTTCAAACCTTAAGCCATGAATTCTCCATGAAGGACCTTGGATCTGTTCATCATTTTCTTGGAGTTGAAATCTCTCATACATCTGAAGGACTGCATCTTTCTCAATCCTACTATGCTCTTACTATCCTTGAGTGATCCAAAATGCTAGATTGCAAACCTATGTCTACCCCGTTGGATGTCAAGCTCAGACCTCCTGAACATTCAACTCCTCTTGCGGATCCTAGTTTTATCGTGGGATTGTTGGAGCTCTCCAGTACCTCACACTAACTCGTCCAGATCTCTCCTACAGTGTCAACTATGTTTCACAATTCATGCATGCTCCTACGGTTGCTCACTTGAAATTAGTTCATCGCATCCTTCAGTACCTCAAAGGCACGATCTCTACTGGTCTTCATCTTACCTCTCATACTACACTTACATTGTTTGCCTTTTCTGATGCTGACTGGGCGGGTTGTCCTACAACACGACGCTCAACTACTGGCTATTGCACATTTCTTGGCTCTAATATTATTTCTTGGTGTGCTAAGAAGCAACGCACTATCTCTCGCTCAAGTACTGAAGCAGAATATCATGCTATGGCTAATACTACTGCTGAACTTACCTGGCTAACTTATATTCTCAGCGACCTTCGCATTTCACTTCCATCCTCTCCAACTATTTACTGCGATAATATTAGCGCTCTCTACATGACAATAAATCTAGTTTTCCATGCTCGAAGTAAACATATTGAATTGGATTATCATTTTGTACGTGAACGCGTTGCTCTTGGGCTTCTTGTCACTCAACATATTCCTTCGACTAACCAAGTTGCTGATCTCTTTACAAAATCTGTCCCAAAAGCTACATTAGCTTCATTTCGCACCAAACTATGTCTTCAGCCTCGGCTCAGTTTGCGGGAGGGTATTGGCAACTCTGATTCAAACATATAAGGTGTATCCCACATTTTATGGAGAGATAAGGGTGATTATACTCATTAAAAAAATCTATTCGTTGAATATGGCTGGTGTCAAGGATTCCTAAGGGCAACAACTTCTCCTGCATAAATGGTAGTTTATTTGATTACTACTTTTAGGGAACTAATTTAGGAATATCAATTTTTTTTTTCTTTCAAATCTGTCACGTCTATGAGCTGTATAAATATTCTTCATTCTCTGTGTTAAATAAAGAAGAATCGTTCAATAAAAAAATCTATTTAGAAAATATTCTCCAATTCTGTTTTCTTCTCTCTTACCAGCTAGATAATTATACTAATAATTGTACTAATAATGTCACTAATAATTTCACTAATAATTTAACTAATTAATTTACTAATAATGTTGAGTCAAGGTTAATTTAATTTTACTAATTTGTTCCTGCCAGCAAGACAATCCTATCAAAATAATAAAATAATAATTATTATTATATTGGTCTCCAATCTCCATGCGTCGTCCATTTGTAGGCGAGACGTCGCCCAAGCCCACGACATTAGTCTCTGGCGAAACTCTACCAGTGTTTCATTAGCATTATCGAAGGTTTATATCCTGCCAAGGCGGCAGCTGTCGGTGTTGTTCGTTCAATGAATATCTGCATTAAAAGGAGAATCCAATCTGGGTTTTTATTTTCTTGTATGGTTAATTTAAATTGAGATTTAAATACAATTTCCATGCAGTTATTTTTTTGGGTGATATCGAATTATCGATAAATTTTGCTTATAATTTTAAAAAAATCTGGCGTATTTCATGAAAATAGCAGTAATTGCGGGTGTGCTTGTTCGGCTTTGTTGTTAGATGTCGTAGTTTCTGAAGAATTTCGATTTTTATTTTTTCGTTCATTATCCATTTTTGCAGTTTGCTCATCATAGGGATCCTGTTTTTATTAATGTCTTCATATTCAGACTCGGCCTAATGCTGCACTTTTTTTCATTTCATCTGCCATGTATCGCATTGCCAACACATTGATATGATATTTAGTGGGTCACTTTGTGGTGCTTGCTTTAGCTTATTTGGTCCTTGTTTGTTCTATTATTATCTTTGATGACTTGACTGAATCACAAATAAATCTTCAAAAAGGAGACTACATAACTTTTTTTTATGCATCATTCTAAGAGTATTTTGTTAAATAAACATTAAATGTCCGTTTTTAATGGGGAGTTTTTTTTTTTTAATATTAAATGTCTGTTTTTAATAAGGAAGATGAAATGTCAGAGTCAATAATTATTTTTATGGGTGATAATGATTTTTAATTTTTGGTTTTATTAGGGCAAATAATTGCCTATAAATAAATTATTGTATTAATTATAAAAAAAAGAAAGAATTAAAGAAAGTCTATTTTTAGAAATATTTTCTCATCGGTTATAATTTGCAACCAATTTTTTTTTTACAATTTAGTATCGGAGGGATAAGAAGTATAATTAATAATGTCCTGCTTTATGATTAGCAAATGTGAATTATGAGAATTGAAGCATCCAAATGAAAGATCTTCTCGGTTCTGTGGATTGTTGGGAGGTGGTTCAAGAAGATTTTGAAGAACCAGAATCTACCGAAAGATATACGATGGCTCAAAATAAGACATTGAAAGAGACGTGATCAAAAGATAAGACGGTATTATATATCATGTTCTGAGCTGTTGTTGAGTCGGGCTTTGAGAAGATTGCGAGTGCAAAAACTTCAAAAGAAGTGTAGAGCATCTTGGAGACTATTTATAAAAGAGCCGATCGAGTCAAACAAGTTCGTCTTCAAACTCTTCGCAATGAGTTTGAAAGCATGAAAATGAAGGAGTCAGAAGGTGTGTCTGATTACATCACACATGTTCAAACCATGGTGAATCAACTCAATTGAGACAGAGAAAAATTGTCTGATGCAAGGGTCGTGGAAAAGATTTTGAGGTTGTTAATAGATAGTTTTGAGAATGTGGTATGTGCCATAGAAGAGTCAAATGATCTAGTAACATTCACAGTCGACGAGCTTGCAGGTTCCCTAATGGCACATGAATATCGCAAGAAGAAGGAGGAGACACTTGAGTAGGCACTTCAAATCAATGCATTGTTCAATGACGAAAATGTATTCTATTCTCAAAACTTTTGAGGTAAATGACGAGGTCGTGGTGGTTGAGGAAATATTCGTGGTAGGAAAAGTTGCAGTCAAGAAGGGTATCATGAGGAGAAGGAACAATCAAACCAACAAAATTAGCGTGGAAGAGGACGAGGTTGTGGAAGAGGTGATCGGTTAAATTATTCCAACTTCGAGTGCTACAAGTGTGACAAATATGGTCACTATGTGAAGGATTGTAATTCTGATAAATGTTATAATAATGGGAAGATGAGGTATTTTAAAAAAGAATGTCGAGTCAAAAAAAAGATGAAAGAGACAACCAACATTGCCATGGATGACGAGATGGAAGAAGGTATTCTCTTAATGGCATATAACAAAGTTAATACCGACAACGACATGGTGTGATACCTTGACACAGCTGCAAGTAATCATATGTGTGGGCACGAGTATTGTTTCAAATAAATGCGAAAGGTTGAAGCTGTATCTGTATCGTTTGGAGATGGCTCAAATCTTGAGGTAAAATGCCAATGTACGATTTATTATGTACAAAAGGATGGTTTCATTGGATCAATTCAAGATGTGTATTACGTGCCTACAGGTGTCAACCGGGCCCGGCCCGGCACGAGGCACGGCATGGAAAAATTTCGTGCCCGGGCCCGTGCCGTGCCCTGGTTAGGCGCGTGCCGTGCCGTGCCTGACCCAGCACGGTTCGGCATGCGGCACGGCACCCCGGCACGGCTCAGTCCCGTGAGCCAGACCCCAGGATGCCCCTCCCGCAAAAAAAGACCGCGGGTCGGGTCTGATTCGACCCGAGCCGCGGTCTTCCCGTATCCAGAACCGCTCGGACAGGCAAGCCCGAGCGGGCCAGGCAAGGCACGGCACGGCCCGCCGTGCCTATGGGCCGTGCCGGGCTCAGCTATTTTTAAATCGTGCCGGGCCGGGCACGGTAGCACGAACGTGCCCTAAAAAAAAGGGCCGGGCCGGGCCGGCCGGTTTGACACCTTTATACGTACCAAACATCAAGAGCAACATTTTAAGTATGGGGCAACTCATGGAGAAAAGATATTTGGTTTTTATGAAAGACCGGATATTACTATTGAAAGATAAGTAAGGGTGTTTAGTCGCATAAGTTGAAATGAGAAGAAATCGGATGTACAAGCTGAATTTGAGAAGTGTACGAGAAAAATATTTGCAAGTCAATGTGGAAGATAAGGCGTTGCTGTGGCATCTCCGTTTTGGTCACCTACATCATGAAGGCCTACAAGTTGGCAAAGAAGAACATGATGCATGGACTACCAGACATGGAATACGAGGGAAAATTTTGTAAAGAATGTGTGCTCGGAAAGCATGCAAGAATGTCATTTCAAATAATGGCAGAATATCGGGCTAAGCAACCTTTCGAGCTGATTCATTCCGACATATGTGGACCAATCAGTCCTGAATCTTTTAGCTGCAAAAGATATTTTATTTATTGATGATTTCTCATGAAAAACTTAAGTTTATTTTTTGAAAAAAAAATCCGAAGTATTTGAGATGTTCAAAAAATATAAAATGCTGGTGGAAAAGGCAATCAGTAGATATATTAAATCTGTATGATCCGATAGAGGCGGCGAATACACTTCAATGATTTTCATAAAATATTGTTAGGAGCAAGGCATAATGCAATTTTTAACTATATCATACTCTCCACAACAAAATGGTGTAGCCGAGAGAAAGACCCGAACCATTCTTGACATGGTTCGGTCAATGCTCAAAAGCAAGAAAATGCCGAAGAAATTTTGGACGGAAGCTGTGCAAAGCGTCGATATGTTCAAAATTAGTGTCCACATGCAAAGTTATATGATCAAACACCACAAGAGACATATAGTGGACAAAAATCGACACTCTCTCATCTCAAACTATTCGGCAGTTTGGCCAACGCACACGTGTCGGATCAGCGAAGAATGAAGCTCAAAGTAGAGGTGTCAACCGGCCCGGGCCGGCCCTGCACGGCTCGGTTCGGCCTTGCTTGGGCCAGCCCGGCACGGCTCGGTTCGGCCTTGCTTGGGCCAGCCCGGCACGGGAAAATCTCGTGCTTGGGTTAGGCACGAGTTGTGCCGTGCCGTGCCTGATCCGTGCTGTGCCTGACCCGGCATGGTTCGGTGCCGTGTCGGGTGTCCCCCGAGCCCGACCCCCTTGCTTCGCCCCTCGCCCCCCCCCCCCCCCCCCCCCAACGGGAAAAAAAAAATAAATTTCAGCCGTTGGATCTCGCCTCCAACGGCTAGGGGGCAGAATCCAATGGCCCTCATGATTTTGCCCCCTAAAAAATTTAAAAAAAATTAATTTTTTTTAAAAAATATTTTCTTTAATCTATAAATTCTACCATACTCTCTTTAATATTTATGTTTTTCATAAACATATTTTCTCTCAAATTGCTTATTTTCTCTCTCAAGAATCTTACTCATCTCTCTCGGGACTCGGGATTTTGGCATTCGGCTTGGATTTTCGGGAATCTCAACTTGAGTTTTGAACTTTGAGCTTGATTGTGGTGCACCGTGCACGTGATTGACCTCACTGCCTTTACCGAGTAATTTATTTTAAGTTTTTTTAACACACACACTCTTTCTAGTTTCTCTCTCTTGACCAGAATAGAAAATATTAAAATCAGTCTTCTAGTCTCTAAATAATTATTTTAAATAACAAAAATCCTAAAAAAATGACAAATACTAATGAAACATATTTAAATTTAGAAAATAAAAATATTACACAGAGGTCTGAGGTTATTGAAATTTTAGTTTTTCCAGTTGTCTCAACCTAAACTTCTAAAAAATAAAAAATTAGGAAGATTTTTGTAGTTTAGACTCATTTTAATATAATAAAACAAAAAAATATTAGGGGTGAGAAACAAAAAATTGACACATTGTAAATATTGTATGAGACTTTTAACATGTGAGAGTTCGTTTGGGACTGGGCACCTTAAGAAGTATGCCGAATTATGCATCAAAAAATATGGTCCATTAGATCCTAGGCAAACTCAACTTGGCACTGCATTTTTTGAGACTGGATCGAGTTCAGTCTCAAAGTTTACTCCCTTCATATACTCAAACGAGTTGGGTAGGGACGACATGGCCAGACTTATCACATTGATGGGTCTTTTGATCATATTTTCAGAAGATCCAAGGGTATTGCGCATTATGCAGATATATTTTTAGCCTGCTTATCGTAGCATTTTTAGGTCCACATCTAGGAATGACATACTAAAGATATATAAGTTAGAAAAACAAAAAATAATTAATAAATTTATGGCATATAGTGGAGTGGTGTCCATGACATCTGATATCTGGACAAGTCACGATGAATTATTTTATGTATGTCTCACCAATCACTATATAGATTCTAACTGGATTATGAATAAAAAAATTTTAGGATTCACTGAGATTCTATATCCTCATGATGGCCCGGTCATTTTTGAGTGTATGATGAAAATCTTTAGGGAATATAAAATTCAAAATAAAATTTTTAGTGTCACATTTGATAATGCATATAATAATGGAGTAACGATCAACGTGTTTGTTAGGAATATTAGAGACGCACAATTAGGAGAGATTTTTCATGTCAGATGCATGTCTCACGTGATTAACCTGATTGTTCAAGCGGGTATGAAAGTGTGTTCTCTCGCGTTGGATAATATATATAATGCACTAAAATATATTCGCACTCCTCGCAGACAATAAGTTTTGGTAGTCTCTATTTGTCAGCGAATCTTAAGAAGAAATTTCAATCGGATGTGAGACATCGTTGGAATTACACGTACCTGATGTTAGAATCATGTGTTTGATACGAACACGTGATTTTTGACTACGTCAATAGTAATAGTGACGAACTTATTATTGACGATATTGACTAGGCTTTAGGAATTTTATTTATGAAAATTTTGAAGATTTTTTATGACACGACGAATATGTATTCGGTGGTTTATACGCCCACTACTTGCATTTCACTCCGGTGCATATGCAACATTAGTAGCATGTTTAGGAAGCATCGAGCTGACCTGACACTTAGCCATATGGTTGCAGAGATGGAAACCAAGTACTTGAAGTACTGGTCCACCGTTCCATCTCATTATTGTCTCGCTGCATGCATTGACCTAGGGTTAAGGTGGAAGGGGTAGAAAACACACTGACCTACATTTCCTCGTGCATGAACCTGGAAGAGCCACCTGAAGGGTTCATTCACGAGAAGTTGGCTGACCTGTTCACATACTACGATACTAGGTATGGTGGTGGTGGTAGTGAGACTGTGATTACGGACATTGATACCTTGTTCGGAGATGATGATTTTATCATTCAGCTAGCGAGAGGGAAACGTAGGGGTGGACCATCACATAGGAGCGAGCTTACTTTGTACTTATATACTGATTACTGCTCAATCCTATCACATTCTGATACTAAAAATTTTGATATATTACAGTAATGAAAATCATATGAGTCCACATTTCCCATGCTATCTAGGATGACACGGGATCTACTGACTCCTCCGGTGTCGAGCGTAGCATCGGATTCTACTTTTTCTGTTGCAGTGAATGTGATTTTGGATAAGAGATCGAGATTACGTCCAGATATTATTGATGCCTTGGCTTGTATGAAGGATTGAGAGGATTCGAGGTTTAACATTCATGATCGTGCTGGAGCTGAGACAGGGACAGGGACTGCAGTCGCATCCACTGCGATAGCGGAGGAGTTGATTGCTGATGATGATGATCCATATGATATTGATCTTGATGTTGCGGCTGATGATGCTCATGATATGCCGATTGACGATTGATGATGATCTACTATTTTTTGATTTCGATATTTTATTTTATATTAATTGTATATTTTATTTATACGTTATGTTGAAACTATAATTTGTTTGGTTTGGACATTCGGTATCAAATGGATGATTGGTCAATTTTCATTTGAGTTGCTTATATTTTTTTTAATTTTTATTTTTTTAAACAAAATGTATTGATTTATTTATTTTTTTGTTTTAATTTTTCATTTAAAAATTTATAACTATATTATATAATTCTAATAAATTTTAAACTAATTTTATATTATATTATAAAAAAAATTTTAAACTTTGTTATTTTAATAAATATTAATATTTTTCATATTATAAATATATAATATTATACATTATCTAAAATTTTATATATAATTTAATAATTTATATAAATAAAATAAAAATAAAAAAATTTACTGGCTCGTACGGCCTGGATTGGCCCAAGTGGGCTTGGCACGGCACGGCACGGTGCAGTAACCATGTCTAGCCCGGCATGAAAGCACGCACGTGCTCAAAAAAAATAGGTTGGGCCGGCCCGTTTGACACCTCTAGTTCGAAGACAAAAGTAAACGATATATTTTTATTGGATATGATGAGAAAATAAAAAGATACAAGCTATTCGACCCGATAAGCAAGAAAATTCTAGTGAGCCGTGATGTATGAGTTTATGAAGCAAATGAATGAGATTGAAATAAAACAACAGATGATATCATTGATGTAGGAGAATCATCAATTGCTATGCCAACAACTATACCGAAAAATTCTGAAATCATTGATGATGAAGATGAATCGCGATAACTCAAAATGCGAAGCTTATAAGATTTGTATGATTTAACAAATGAGGTACACCTTGTATGTCTTTTGGCAAATTCCGAAAATTTAAGCTTTGAACAGGCGGTGCAAGACAAGAAGTGGCAAACTACCATGGACGAGGAGATTAAAGCAATAGATCGTAACAACACATGGGAGTTAGCAGAATTGCCGAAAGGAACTCAGCCCATTGATGTCAAGTGAGTATTTAAGAGAACGATGAATGCTCAAAGGGAGATAGAATGGTATAAGGCGAGACTTATAGCAAAGGATAAAAGTAAAAGGTGGGAATCGACTATGACGAGTTGTTTGCTTTCGTTGCAAGAATGGAGACAACCAGATTGCTCATTTCACGAGTGGTTCAATTTAATTGGCCTATATTACAAATAGATGTCAAATCAGTATTCCTGAATGGTATGTTTGAAGAAGAAGTTTATATTAAACAACCACCCGGGTACATGAAAATTAGAGAAGAAAACAAGGATTTGAAATTGAAGAAGACACTTTATGGGTTGAAGCAAGCATCGGGAGTGTGGAATACTTGTGTCGATACATACTTCAAAAAGAACGAGTTCGAGTAATATCCTTATGAACATGTTTTTTATGTAAAGAAGAGTAAAGGTAATATGTTATTTGTTGTTCTTTATGTTGATGATCTCATTTTTATGGGGAAGAATAATGAAATGATATAAAAGTTCAAGAGCACAATGACACGAGAATTCGAGATGTCAGATTTGGGCTTGATGAAGTTTTTCCTTGGTCTAGAGGTAAGACAAGAAAAGACGAGTATCTTTGTATCCCAGGAGGCATATATAAAGGAGATTTTTAAAAAGTACAGGATAGAGTCTTGCAATCCGATTTTAACACCAATGGAACCAGGTGCAATACTCTTTAAATTTGATGGAGGAGAACGAGTTGATGCAAGCAAATACCAGAGTTTAGTGGCAAGCCTTCGCTATCTCACATGCACAATGCCGTATCTTGCATTAAGTGTCAGCATTGTAATCGGTTCATGAAGGAGTCAGTCTATTCACATTAGAAGGCGTTAAAGCAAATCATTTGATACATCAAAGGAATAATGTCACTTGAGTTATTTTATACAAACGTGGTAGATTATAAGTTGGTCGGATACTCTGACAGTGATTAGTGCAGAGATTTTGACGATCGGAAAAGCACATCGGGTCATGTATTTTTTATGGGTGACATGATGTTTACTTGACTTTCAAAGAAGCAACTAATCGTGACACTCTCGATATGTGAAGCTGAATATGTGACAGCATCTTTGTGTGTACGTCATACGATATGACCAAGAAATTTATTGGGCAAGATGGAGCAACAACTCGGTGCAACTGAGATACGAGTTGACAACAAATCAGTAATTGAGTTGAGCAAGAACCCAGTAAATCATGAGAGAAGCAAATATATTGATGTTCGTTTTCACTTCATTCGAGATTAAGTAAAGGAAGGAATTATAAAATTAGTATACGTGGCAAGTCGGGACAAAGTCACAAATATCTTCACCAAACCGCTACCTACGATACTACTCGACAATTGCAAAAGATTACTCCGCTTGAAAGATGACAGAAACATTTAAGTTTATGGGGAAGTTTTGTTAAATAAACATTAAATGTCCGTTTTTAATGAGAAATAATTTTAAACATTAAATGTCTGTTTTTAATAGGGAAGATGAAATGTTAAGAGTCAATAGTTACCCTTATGGGTGATGATGATTTTTAATTTTCGGTTTTATTAGGATAAATTACTGCCTATAAATAAATCATTATATTGATTGTAAAAAAAGATAGAATTAAAGAAAGAAAGAGTCTTTTTTCAGAAATATTTTTTCCTCGGTTATAGATTGCAGCTAATTTTTTTTTTACATATTTATATTATTACTTTCTATCGTAGATTTGATATTCGCTCTACATGGAATAAGAAGCAAATGAGATAGGCAACGAGTCAATGTGTATGTCAATGAATGTAAGCATGAAGATAGTGAATGCTAAGTATACTTAGGATACATGTTCTTTATGTTTATTCTCTGTTTAATTTCATTCTCTTTTTATATTTCATGGATCAAAATAAGATTTTTCATTTTATTTAAAAATGTTTTCACACAAGTTATTAATTATTTACTTATCATATATTTTTATCAACTTATTAATTTAAATAACTTATATTATAATACATATTAAATTTTTTTTTGTACATGAATAAATTTGGATAAAACTAGTAAAAAAAATATGCTTGGATTGATTTTGTGCGAGTTTGAGAGAGAATTCTATTAATTATATGGGAGTTAAAATATAAATGAATGATTCTCATAATAATTAGAATATATTTTGATGATAATTATAATGCACATAAATAAAAGATAATATAAATTAAGTTTCTTATTATGATGCACAAAATATGAAATATATTTTGATGATAATTATGATGCACATAATTAAAATGTAGATAAATAATTATCATAAAATCAGAATATATTATGATGAACATAATAAAATAAATATTAAAATATTATCATTTTAAAAATAGCAATACATAATGATAAATGCAAATTTATTTAATATGAAATATGTGTGATAATGTGAAATATATTTGTGATGATATGAGATATTTAATATCAATATATTATCAATACATTATCACAAATCATCACTCAAATTACATAATTTGAGTGATTATTTGTGATAATATGTAATATGTTTTTTTTTCAACTTTTATTTATTTTTCAAATAATTTAAATATTATTTTTTGTTCTTTATTATGAAACAAGTATTATTAATTACTTAAATGTTATTTTGTTACAATAATTTACTAAACATATAACTAACATCCCATAGTTTTAAAAGGTGCAAGTACACATGATATTTTGGATTACGTAAAAACTGTCCTATCAGGCCAAACTATGTAAAATTTGTGGAGGATCAAGCTTTCTGGCCCAACCTGCTGCTAGTGCAGCAAGGGTTGTAGTGTTTTAGCTGAAGTTGCATAGCAACAAATGTGGCAGGGCAGATATGCTTGATTTATATATGGGCAGGGCAGTCTGACTTACCATGCATGCCTAATAGGCATGTCATGGTAGCTCACTTATTCTTTCAGTACGAATGGAATAAAATTCTTCACATAAAAATTGTTTTTAAAGGATAGAATACTCTTTTTTTGTAGATACATTTCAGCCTATAAAATAGGAAAGGAAGTTACAACAATGTAATGAAAACATATAGCTGTACAATTATGATTAAGCTATAATTATGATATATAAAACAAATATCTGTACATTTATTATTGTGAAGAATGTTATGTTATATTAAGTTTTTTATAAATTTACCTTTTCTACATAAATATTAAAAAAATAAAAAAATAAAATATACATTGTTACAATTTATGTTTAATTTTTTTTTCTTTATTTTATGTTTTATAGAAGTGTGCACTCAACATGTGCATTATTTTAATCCATATCCCTGCTTTATATTCCTATTTTACATTCATGATTTTTATTTGAGTTTTTTATTAATGTTTATGGCTTTAGTTTTTACATGATATTATAGCCAAGCCCTGGGTATATGATGCCACTAGAGTTTATTAGAGATAAAGACATGCATAGTAATTACATAGTGCATGCTTGCTACATGTATAACAATGCACATGTGTGTATGAACATGTGATGGTAGATGCATGTTGCACATCCACTTTCTATGGCAGATATCGATTGCATGCTAAATGTCAATGGTGCAAAATGTGTGCACTGCATGAGGCAAGAGATGCACCATCCGTGGAGGTGCATGACAATGCACAATGATTGTGCTGGTCTCGTGTCCAAATGTTTATGGTGTAGAAAAGGTGCATCGTGTGTGCAGTAAAGTTGCATTGTGAGTGCAGTGATTGTGCAAGTGTGTGCAGTGTGGTGTGGACTAAATAAGTGCAATGTGTGTAGTGCATGAGCAGCCTACACAATGACTTAGCGTGACTATTTAGTTTGTTTCATAGTGTGCCACATGTTTATTCACATATGAAGGGAGTTAAAACTCTAGTAATTACTTCATGGAGGATCTAACATAAAAACATTTAGCAGTAAGCTACAAGAGTTTATAGATTTTATTTAGTTGGGAGATGATGAACCACCTTAAAGATGAATTTTTTCTAATGATGAGAGGAAGAAGAAATTATTGGGTAATTTTGCTTGTAGTTTATGATTTTATCTCAGGCGAATATAAAACAAACAAAAAATCATAGTATAATATAATATATATCAATAATCCAAATACCACAGTAGAAATACATATATAACTTGTTTAACTAGTTGTTTAACATGATTAGTTATATTCACCAGAAAAATATTTATGCGTTTATAGATTATAATTAAATTAATATCTTATAAAGTATGTGAGTAGTAATTGAGAAGAAATCGCACATAAAAGAGAGAGAGAGATGAAAAATAGTTTTGCATGGAAAAAATAGCAGCAAAAAAACTAGGAACAAAAAGATATATTTTTATATTAACAGTTTCTCAGTATAAATAAACGGAGTTGGTCGAATCATTCGGATGGGTTAGGTTTTGCAAAAAAAATTTTTCGGCCCACTGATTGGGCATCGGGATCCCCTTTATTGTGTTATTATTGTATTCATAACCTATCAATATTTTTTTTCCTGTACTAATATTAAAAATATTGAAATAGAAAATATATTGCTTCAACAAAATAGTTTATCAAAACAAATTATATTCAACAGAAATGATTATAAATTGACTCTCATCTTTTAATTATTATGTGATAATCTATTAAGTTAATGTTGCCATTTATTTTTTTATTTTATATGATATATAAAATATTATGTAAGTTTTTAACATTAATATATTTATCCTATATGACACAAATATATAACTTAGGTTCGTAGTTTATTAGTTTGATATTAGAGGAGTTTTGAGCAAGGAAGCTCGGATACGGATCCCTATAGGTGTGTCCGCATGTCGGACACTCGGACACGTGGATACGGTACGGACACGACACTGATACGTGTCCGATACGCTAAGTGGCGTATCGTTGATCAATCCGTATCTGATATGTCACGTGACGTATCGTTGATCAATCTGTATCTGATACGCCACGTGACGTATCGAATGGATGCGTCGGCTGTCGTGTCCATGCTGACAATGTCCGATGATGTCGCCCATTATGGCCAATGGCCGATTCTGTGAGGCGGCGCAAGTGAGCACGATTCTGTGGGGCGGCGGGGGTGGGCCCGATTCAGTGGAGGGGGCAGGGGGCGAGCGCGATTTGTGGAGAGGAGGGCGCAATTTGTGGGAGGCAGGGGGCGTGCGCGATTTCGTGGAGAGGTAGGGCGCGATTTGTGGGAGGCAGGGGGGTGGGGGGGGGGGGGCTGGGCCTGGTTTTTATAAAATAAAAAAAATTATATTTTTATATAATATAAGATTATTATTAAATATTATCTTATAAAATAAGATAATTATAAATACTATCTTATAAAATAAAATAAAATACAATATTTTAATTTTATAAAATAAAAAAAATATATTTATTTAATAAAATAAAATAAAATAAAATATATTATTTTATTTTATAAAATATCTAATATTTATAAATAATAATTTTTATTTTTATTTTTTTTTATCATGCCGTATCCTTGTCATATCCGTATCCTAGTTTTTTTGAATTTGTCGTGTCCCAATATCCTGCCGTATCGTATTCTCATGTCCATACTTCTTAGGTTTTGAGATCTTGAATAGGTCACTCCTCATTTTATCTATTTCACCCAGTTTGCTATGCAAATTTTGGAGATTTTACTAACAAAAAATATTGTGTCTAAGAGAGTGAGATAGACCATAAAGTAGGGGTGGGGCACATTTTGAGTTGGACCGAAATACCATGCCTTTGGGCTAGGGTACCAGGCCTTGCCTGGCCCGACACGAGGCCTAGGTTACCTTGGCATGACACAACACAAGTCGTGCTGAGAGTAAGCTTGACATGGGTCTAAGCATTGTTCTAGACCTTGTCGTGCCGGGCTAGGCACTATCGAGTTGGGCCGTGCCTTAGGTTGGTCTCGGGCTGCCCGGTATGTTTGACATCTTTATCATAGAGTAATTTCTTGACAATATATAACTATTCTCACTATTAGATAATTTCTCATTATTTTGTAGTCAAGTCTTGTGTTATTAAAAGTTTCTCACTAGAAAAAAGGTATATTACTTGGCAACTCAATATATATGAAACCAATTGAGATCTATTGAAGGTATACCTCATTCATCATGTATTGACAATCAAGGGAGTATCAATTGTAGTAGAGACATAGATAAGAGAGTCTTAATTTATTGCACATAGTGCAGGAGGAAGAATGAATCACATCGGAGAGAGTTGTTGTGAGTTATTTTTAGAGAAGAGATTGATAGTCTTATGGACTGTTTAGAGAGATATATTGACTATTGGACTATCCAGGGTCATCACAGAGTTCTTTTGTGATGATTATTGAAGAAAAATATACAAAATTTTTCTCTAGTAAGGTAGTATCAAATACTTCATGATACGAGTTGAAACTCATTTTTTTATTTTAGATTTTTGAGTTAGATGCAAGAATTAACAATCATATAATGATTAATCATTCTCTTTTATTATTTTAACTTTCTATTTAATAAATAATGTAATAGTCAATCACAGGCCATTAAGAATTCTTGGTGATGGTAATAATTAACTTATTTATTTTTTTCATGTGTTTTATTTTTTTTTTTGTCTAATTAATTTTTTTTTGAGTTATTTTTTTTAGGAAAATCTATCTTAACTACTTGATGTGTCTCTACACTATAGCTTTCCATCCTAACCACTAAACTTGTGTGAATAAATTATTTAATCTGGAATACTCATACATATGATAATCTAGTAGAGATAAAATTTAGAATGAATTTAAATATTTTGTTATAATTATTATTGATTATATATATTTACTTAATTAATATTTTTTTAAAAGATCTTTTATATATGTATATTTTTTATTTTATATTAATTTTATACAAAAAATATTTAAATAATTTAATAAAAATATAAAAAATAGAAATGGTAAAGTATTAGTGTATATGTTAGAGAGTTTTAACACATACTGTATTAATCATGAAATTGTATACTAATTTTTTTGTGTTTGGTTGAGATGGTTAGACATTTATTTTTTGGAGGAGTGTTTCAGTATTTTGAAAAGATGTGTTAATCATTAATACTTTAAGGTATTTAGGTACCACAAGTTTTGAGATTCATTTTTTAATTTTAGATTTTTGAGTTTTTAACACATGAGCCAACAATCACAATAAATTATTATTTTTTACTATTTTTTTTCTCATTCATTGAATAGTGTAATAATCAATCATAAGCCATCAATTATGGTAATGATTAACTTATTTATTTTTTTATATGTTTTATTTATTTTTGATTGTCTAGTTAGTTTTTTTGTGTTCTTATTAGATAATTTAATTTTGACTTAATTTTTTTAAGAAAAATTTTGAGAAATTTTTTTGGAACTAAGCATAGTGAC
The DNA here is from genome assembly GCA_029783825.1 of Sapria himalayana. Lineage (NCBI taxonomy): Eukaryota > Viridiplantae > Streptophyta > Magnoliopsida > Malpighiales > Rafflesiaceae > Sapria > Sapria himalayana. Next base: position 12,407,161 of record JAREIK010000088.1, read on the forward strand.
TTATATGTTTTTATTTCTTTGGTAGAATATTTCATTGGTTGTTTGAATGTTATAAATTTATTATTTATTCATTCGTATTACTTATAATTGTTCAAATTGAGAATGTTAGAACCTAGTGTTAGAGATGTATCAGGATAGCATGCTATATCTTCCTATCCTAATCACTAAACTTGTGTAAAGAAATAATTATTCTTTCTGATATACTTAGATGAATGAGGTCTTAGTAGAGATGAGATTATGGATAAATTTAGATATTTTATTATATTTATCCAATATTTTATGTATTTTACTTGATCAATATTTTTGTATTTTAGATTATATATATATTTTTATTTTTAGTAATTTCATAAAAAAATATAAAATTAGTTTAATAAAAACATAAAAAAATTAAGAGTAATAATATAGTAGAGTATACGTTTGATAACTTTAGTATTTATTATATTAATTATGAGATTTAATATCAATTTTTTTATGTGAATACATTCACACAAAATGTAGTTATAAAAATAAAAAATAAATATATAATTGAGATGACTTGAATATTTTTTTTGATAGGAGTGTTAAAGTATTTTTGGGAAGATATGATGTTAATCATAAATTATCTTATCAATTAAATATATTTTATTTTTTATATCATGTGTTCTTTCTTTTTTTAGATCTTGTATCTTAGAAAGATGTTATTCAATTTACAAGGAGATTAAAGAACCTTTAAAAATATTTGTTTTATTTAGAATTTCTTGTCAAGTTATGATATAATGTTACATATGATATTAAAGTGTGTATTTGCTATTTACTTTAATATTCAAAAAGGTATAACATTTTTATTCACTAAAGCTTGATAGAATATAAGTGAGTAGTGAATTTTTTTTAAGTAAAATTTATTTTTTAATGAGTTTAGGAAGAGTAAGAATAATTATTTGCTATATTTGTATTTGGTCCAAATTATCATGATATTTATATTGAGTAATCATATATATTGTCATACGTAAATCAAGTTGGAGGTGTCAAATGGGCTGTGTTATGTTGATACTACATGGTAAACTAGCCAGAGGACTCAGTTGGATTTTTTTTTTAAATTTAATTGGAAAACCAAGGGTACGACTCGACCGACTCGACTAGTCCAGGCATGACATGGCATGCATCGGGTATGAGTTGGGCCGGTGGTTCTTAATCCATGTCATGCCTAGTTCGACACGGTTATTTTACTAAGAATGATATGCTAGCTTGATTATGCCACCAAAAAATGGTCCGGCTTGGCTCGTTTGATATCTCTAATTAGCATTATAAACTTTTTTCAAGATAATTAAAGATAAAAATACTATTTATAATGAATAAAATTCAACATAATATATATATTATAAAAAAATATCTACATATAAGAGTATTGGTGAAATTGTATATCTTAGGAGATATGTAGAATATTATACTAAAAAACATTATGCATAAGATGTTAGACAAATCCAACATAGAGATGATAAAATTTATTATTAGCATAAATTTTTTAATTATATTTTTAGAATATCATAAATTATTTATCTTGTAGACAAGTATATTTTGCGTACTTATTATAAGACCTCTATGTCTATTAGTAGGAATGATATAAAAATTATAAAATAAAAAAATAATTAATAATTAACAAACTAAGGAGTTAATAATGAAATAATAGTCTATGTGATGTTCAACATTTAGACTAATTACAATGAGAATATATTTGAATGCGTGATCATTTATTTTGTTTATTTTAAGTAGATACTAAATAAAAGAGTATTAGAGTTTAGGGAGATCCTTCATCCAATGATGACTTTATTATTTATTAGCGTCTATCGATGATTTATAGGAAATATGATATTTATAATAAAATTTTTAGTATTATATTTAATAATAATTTAAATAATAATGTAGCAATAAATTTATTTATTAGAAGTTAGAACTACTAGAGATAGCCTTTTAGATGAGGTTTTTTACATTAGTTGCATATATTACATAATTAATCTAATAGTATAAGAATGAATAAAAATAGTTTTTTCTTGCATTAGATCATATACAATTACACTACAATATATTAGAACACTTTTTAGACTATAAGAGTTTGACACTCTATAAGTTGGCATAAAATAAAAATTTAAATGGACATGAGATATTCTTAGAATTATTTACTAAATGTTGGATTAAATTGTTGGTTATTAATACGTGATATTTGATTATGTTAATAATAAAATTGATATAATATATATTGATAAATCAAACTGGGAGATTAATTTTAATTATAAAATTTGTAAGACTTTTTATAAAATGATAAAATTTTGTTTGTCTGTCTATATCCTCATTGCATATATTGAATTTAAGTATATATGTAATATTAATAATTTATTTAACAAATATTGAGAATATTTAGATTTTAGTATTATAACTATTGAGATTGAAATGATATATTTAATATATTTCTTTATCTTTTCTTTACCACTTTGTTATTTGTATGAATATAAGTATGTATGTAATGATGAATATTTTATGAAATGATAAATATGTGTTTGTTTATGCACACCCTTATCACATACATTGAAATTATGTATGTATTTAATATTAATAATTTATTTAATAGATATAGAAAATATTTAGATTTTAATGTTATAACTTTTAAGATTGAAAGGATGTATTTAGAATATTAGTTATTTATTTTTTTCTTTATTATTTTGTTGTTTGTATAATTTAAAAGGTGAATTTGAAAGAGATGGAAAATATTATAAAATACATATCCACGTGCATTTTAAAAAATTTAAAGAATTAGAGGATATAATTAATGAATAATTAAATAATCTATTTAAATATTATGATAATAAATATGATAATTTCAGCGATCCTCTGAGTATAAATATTAATCTTGTATTCGTAAATGATGACCTTTTGATTTAATTAGTTAGGGCAAAATAATTGGTAGGTTCGTCAAATAATAGTGAACGTCAAAATACTTAGATTAGAGGTGTCAAACAGGTTGTGTCGTGCCAGTTCGGCCTGTTTTTTGGTGGTCTGACATTGCTTGTCAAATAAGAGTGAATTATCAAAATATAAGTATGCCAAGCACTGCACGACATGGCTTGAGAATTGCTGACTTGGCATGATTGTCAAGCCATGCCAACTTGTTGTTGGTTCAGGCCAAGTCGTGCTTGGACTTGCTGGGTTGGGCCTGGTTGTACATGGTTTTTCTAGTTTTTTTTTAAATCTAGCTGGGTCCCCGAACTGGTTTACCGTGCCATCTGGCAGTCACACTAGCCGTGCTTGGCCTGACACAACATGTACCGTGCCAAGGAGCAACTGGCCCAGGCCCATCTTGCTTGCCCAGTCCCAGACCAGGCTTAGCTTGCTCGCCCCTAGAGGTATCAAATGGGTTGGGTTGGCTTGGTTTGATCCATTTTTTGGTGGCCCAATCGGACCACAACATTGTGCAAGGCACGACTCGGTAAAATAACCATGCTGTGCCAGGCACGAGACAATTTGAGAAATGCCATCCTGGCATGACATGAATTGTGCCAAGGCTCGGCCCTACCTGGCCCGGCCTGCAGCATGGTTCCAAACTGGGCTGTGCCGTGCACGGGTCGCCCGACCCGTTTGACACCTCTACTTGGTCCTTTTGATATCTCTAATTTAGATGCTGATTATTATTTCATCTTATGTAAAAGTGATAAAAAATTTAGATATATTAAATTGTTAGAAATTATATTAATCTATCTTTCTCACGTTATTTAAAATGACACTTGGTTTACTAATCTCTTTGATATCTAGCATAATATTTGAATTTTTTATTTTTATTGTTATGGATATGATTTGAGATAAGCGCAAAACATTTTGTTCAGATATTCTTGAAATATTATCCTGTTTAAAAGATTGAGAGAATTAATGTATGAGTCTTTAAGATAAAATAAAAGAATTATAAGTGAATAATATTGTACACGAAAATGAGGAAATCAAGATAATAAGTTATGTTGATTCGAATTATACAAAATTATGTTGGAATGACATTTTCATGTTTGTAGTATTATTCAAAGTTTTTTATTTTTAATTTTACTTGTTATTTTTAGAATTAGTATTCAGAAAATTAGACATTTGTGTAATGTATTCAGAAAATTAGAAAATTAGTACAGAACTGCAGGTGCACTGGTGATTGCTTGATTGGTGCAGCACAGCACTGAAAGCTGCTGTTGCTGCCGCAGGCTGGGTTTGCTGGCTGCTGCTTACACGTGCACTGCACCTTGTCCAAGTGCTGGGAGGTAGCACCTAGTCTTGCTGGCTGTCAAGGGCTGGGCCAGGCACGAATTTGTTCCTGGCCAGGTCGAGCCTGTTTTAATTGGCAAAACCGAACCCACAACAACCTAGCACGCCCGAATACCTGAGCTGGGTCATCAGATCAGGCCTTGTTGAGCCTGCCTAACTTGAACCTGTGATTGCACGACACTACTCGGATTGTGAAACCATGCCGTGGCCGGCACTGTGGCCTGAGTCGACCACCAAAATTTGGTCCATGCCAGCCCAACATTGTTTATTTGATACCTCAACTTAATTTTTTAAAATTTTAAAAATAAAAAATAGTGAAATTTTATGAAAATGATGTTGACATTAACTTAGATAACAACAAATTAATCAAAAGGTTTAAGATTAGGTTTTCAATTATCTCCTAATAAGAGGATGGTATCAACTTGTATTTAAAAAATTTTAGATACATCAAAGATGATTCGATATAAAAATATATATTTGTAAGATTAGTAGCGATACTGAATATCTTATAAGATAGATTAAATAATACACTAAAAAATATGATATATTAAATTTTAGATAAATTTAATTAATTAGTGAGGTTATTTAAATTAATTCTAGGTTTATTAGTTCTCTTTATTTATTATTATGAGCTTATAAGGAAAGACATGACTAAGTTCATGTTCATTGTAGTATATTTTCTATATAGATTTTTGAAAGATCATAGATTAATTCATTATATTTAGATATATTCCATTTATCATATGATCCTTAGGATGATCAGTAAGAATACATAATAAAAAATCATAAAATAGAAAAAAAAATTAGTTATTAACAAGTTTAGAATACAAAGTAGAGCTGTATCGGTGATATTTGATATTAAATTACGTATGATAACAAAGTATTTGTATGTATCACTACTCACTTTATCGATTCTTAGTTGATACTAATAAAAGAATATTAGAATTTTGTGAGATTTTTTCTTTATGATTATATTGTAATATATGAGTGTATATCGAGAGACTTTATGGAATATAATATATAAAATAAAATATTTAACATAATATTTGATAATATTTTAAATAATAATGTGTCAATAAATATTTTCATAAGAACTATTAGAGATGGTTCGTTGGGTGATTTTTTTTGCATTAGGTATATGTATCACATAATAAATTTAATAGTATTAGCTAACTTTAAATAATAATTTTTATATCTTTAGAATAAATATATAATATATTAAAATATATTATGATACCTAATAAACTATAAAATTTTATATTCTATGAAGTAGGCATAAAAAAGAAAATTTCTAATCTGATGTTAAATATTATTGAAATTCATAATACTTGATATTGAATTTATGTATTTTTACTAATATATGATATTCGACTATATTAGTAATTAAATTGATAAAATCATAATTAACAAATTGAATTGTAATAATTTTTATTTTAAAAATTCATAATTTTTTTTTATAATATGATGAATATGTGTTTGTCTATATATACTCATATAACTTGTATTGTATTTAGGTGTATATGTAATATGAATAATATTTTTTAACAATATAAAAAATATTCTTATTTTAGTGTTATATAGTTATTGAGATAAAAATTAAATATTTAAAATATTATTGTTTTATTCAATATATTTATTATTTAACTTTCTATATGAATCTTAGAGTTAATGTTATAAAGATATAAAAAAATATCAAATTTATATTGACAACCCTTTACATAATGATATGTCAATACATAATCTTGTAAGAATTATTAGAGATTGTCTCTTAGATATTTTTTTTTATATTAGATATATGTGTTACATAATAAATTTAATAGTATAAGTTAACTTAAAAATATTTTTTACCTCATTAAAATAACTACGTAATATATTAAAATATATTATGATACCTAATAAATTACAAGATTTTTATATTCAATGGGTATATTTAAAAAAAGAAGAAATTCTAAGTTGATGTTTGATATTATTGATATTCACCTTACTTGATATTGAATTTATGTGTTTGTTTTAAATATGTGATACTTGATTATTTTAATAATTAAACCTGTAAAATAATAATTAACATATCATACTATGACATATTACTTTATTTAAAATATATAAAAATTGATTATGATATGATAATTTATATTCATCTTTATATACTCTCATAACTTGTATGACACTCAAGTATATATGCAATATAATAGTATTTTTATAATATTTAAGATATCCTAATTTTAGTGTTATGATTATTAAAATAGAATGAAAATTAAATATTTAAAATATTAATATTTTATTTTATTTTATTAGTATTTAATTATTTATATGAATCTTAGGGTTAAGGTTGAAAGAATATAAAAATTTATCAAATTTATATTTGCTTGTATGAATTAACCACACGAATCAGAGTAGAAATGAATAATTAGATAATCTATTTAAATATTATAAAAATAAATTTGATAGTTTTATCGAGTTTTCGAGAATGAAAATTGATGTAATATTCGAAGATGATAATTTTTTTCATTCAGTTAATTAGTGCTAAATGACGAGGAAATTTTTGAATAAGAGTGAGTTGTCAAAATATTTAAATATTGATTACTATTTTATTTTGTCCAATAATGATATGAAAAGTATTGAAATATTGAGTTAATGAAAATTATATGAATTTTTTTTTTTTGTATTTTATAAAATAATTTGTGATTTATTTATTATCCGATTGTCTAGGATTGCATTAAATTTTTTTTTTTGTGACTTTGAATTTAATTTTTGATTAGAGAAATATCTTATTATTAGATAATATTGAAAATTTGAAATTCTGTAATATATATAAAAATCATAATATTGAGACTTAGAGCTATAATGTTCTGAACCAAACAGAGTGATCTGTTACTGGCCCAAATGCCCAATTTGTTCAATTAGGGTTGATTTGCTAGGTGTCCTACTTCTAGCATAGGGCAGGCTAGGCTAGTTCAGTATTGTTAGCCGCTAGCCATACTAGCCAGTAGACAAAAGGGTTACAGGCTTCCTAATGCTTTGCTAGCTGTAGATGCTAACCCAGTCTAGCCTATGTTAGCTGTGGGCTGGGCGAGGCACTATTTCGTGCATGGCCTGGTTGTGCAAAGTTTAACCCGGGTTGAACTTAACCTGACTTGGCTCAACATGAGTTGGCATGCATTGTTTTGCTTGTCAAGCCATCATCTTGTGTTGGGTTTTCCTTCCTTGCCACTGCACCAACATAGCATGGCACGGTAGTATGGTTCGTGTTGTGCCCGGTATGACCTGTTTGACACATTCATTTATAAGCATAGTTTAGAGTGATGATGCTAATTATTTGTAAGACATTTTTGATATATTATCTACTCGAGGTGATTAAATATGTATTTTTTTTTATTTTTATTTTTTATTATGATACTCATATAATGAGATATATAATTTTTAATTTAGTATTTCACGAATGAGCGAAGTATGTTGAGATTATTTATCTCTTTCTAAGGGAGAAGATTCTAGATAAGATTATTACTATTTTGTACATTCAAATATTAGAGCAGTAAGTTAACATTTTCAAGATGTTCTTAAAGAGGTTTAGCTTATTTTTCTCATTTCTAAATAGTGTTGTAGACTTGTATGCATCATCTTGATGGGTGATGTTGCAGTTCTTTATTATTATTTTTTGTTTTTTATATTTTTGATTGGATTATCCTATATGTAAGCTATCTAATCTTTTTTGTCAATTATATAAATACATTTTATGCATGAATTTGTCAAAATGTTATTATATTTATGTTTTTTGTATTATATTGTCCTAACATAAATAATATGTTGATTATCATTTTGTATTATATAATCCTTGAAGATGTAATTTTATGTATGTATATTTTGTCTTATTGATGTCAAAAAGAAATAATCAATGAGAATTTTCATTATAATAACCAATAAATACTTAAAGATAATCAGAAACATTGATTTAAAATGAATGTTTTTTAGGTCATTACATACATAAAGTGAGAAACATGTATGAAGTCATTAATTGGGCATGCAAGGAAATAATAATGAGAAATTTATAATAGAATGAAAAATAAAAAATTATAATCATTGATTTTAGAGAATAGATTCAACTTTGCTTGTCCTTACACTTAATTGAGTATTTTTTGGTCCTATAATTTTTTTTTTTGAAATATTAAAAATAAATCATGATACAAAATTGATAAATAATCTATGTAAATACATATTAAAGTTAATGAAAAATTCAGCCAAGTATTGAAACTAGTTTAATTGACTTTATATGTAAATGACCATGTTTATATGGGCATAATTTTTTATCGATCATAATTGTCATGATAATAAATTTTTTAATATTATTTAATTATTTTTTAATAATTGATTATAATGAAAAAATAAAGTAAATTATTTTTTTTCTTAAAACATCATACGAGATATTTATCATGACCATAAATGTAGGCCCATTTTTTTGTGGCTTGGTCATGCCATTGTCCCTTGCTAGGCACGTCATGATATGGATATCGTGTTGTACTAGCATGACATGACATCTAATTTAATGGGCTCTACATAATCTATTTGGTCATAGTTGGTTAGATTCATGTCAGGTCATGCTGGGTAGTGCCAAGTTGTGTCAGCTCATGCTTAAATGAAAATATAATGAAATTTTATATTTTATATTTATGTGCGCAATTAAAATTTTATGGCGTTTTAATTTTATATTCATGCAAAATGAGAATGAATATCAATCAAATAAAAAAAATAATTCATAATCATAATATTAATATAAGTAACATAACATGAAGTATAATTGGCAAAAATAATAAAACAAATAAAAATATGATATCGTATAAAAATTAATTCAAAATAGTATGAGTCACCATTATTAATCGATATTTGTAGTATGATAGTGCGGATGCAAATGTAGATTATTATCGACATGTATGCTTCTGAAGATATTGTTAATGATCGTTTTAATGTCCTGATCTTGATATTGCATGAAATATCATCTATCAATAATTCTTTTGTTTTATTCTGAATATTCAATCTTGAATCTTTATTGCCTTTTATACATGTATGTACCTCTATGATGCTTGGTACCGAACTTAATCTCCTATAGTAAATACTATTGGCTATAATAATAAAAATAGATTTTGATTTTATGCTAGATAATAGAGTGATCAATAGATTATGTATCATCTTATATAACATGTGATAACTGAATTCATATAATTTTTATTAACTTAAAATATCTAAATTCTTATTATCATCATGTGAAAGAATAAAATAGTAATTAGTATGTAAGTATTGAGATAACGTATTCGGAGTCGCGTTATAATTATATTATCTAGTATCATAATATGTAAACATATAATTTAATATTTTATGAATAAAACCTTCAAGCTTGTCTACTTGGTTTATGTAAGTGAATATCTATTTTAATATATTTTTTATTCATGTTATATTAATTTTAGGATTCATACAAGTTGTCAAATAATGTAAAGCTGGAATGAAGAATTAATATTTTAAATATTTGGTTTTTATCTTAGCAGTTATGATACTAAATGCATGATGTCCTATATATTTATTAAACTTATTATTAACATTGATATGTATCTAAGTGCAATATAAGTGGTAAGAATATGCACAAATAGTGATAGCTAAATTCCTGTTGTTTATTAGATATTCTAAGATATTTTAGTGAATTTCTTATTTTTCATAAAATTGAGAAAATAATTTTTATTATTGTTTATATTATTAAGGCAATCACTTATCATGCAAAAATTCACCTAGCAGGTTATTTTTAATAATTCTAATAAATATACTAATGATTATTCTATTATTAAAATATTATTAAATATAAAACTAAAAGTTTTATTAATGTCGTATTTTTTAAAAATCATTGTCATACACTCAAATGTGGCCTCCCCATATAGTGAAATCTACCACATGCTTGCAATGATGTTCAATATCATTCTCCCCCTAAAATGTCATGCCTTTTCTTCATGAATGTTTTTGCAGTCCTAGCCTCCATTTGTTGGCAAGGATTAATAATCACCTAAAAACACATTGTCCAAAAGATGTATTTTTCCAAAACTACTTTTGTATGGTCCAAACTATTATATGGTTCAAATAACTTTAGAATATTTCACATAATATTTTATACATACATATCAATATAGTTTCATTTCAAAATCAATCATACAATCTATTAATCATAATTTTTTTATAATTCACATAGTCAAATATTTTTTTTCTAGTTTGAAAAAATATATTTTTTATAAAAATATGAGTCAATGAGTTTTAAAATTTATTAAAAAGTCACTTTAATTATGTCAAATTATAAGTTTTAATTATTTCTTTGCATATCTTAATTAAAAGGCAAATTTCACAATCAATTATACAATCTATTAATCATGATTTTTTCATAATTTACATAGTTAAATATTATTTTCCTAGTTTGAAAAAAATATATATTTCATAAAAATATATGGGTAAATCATAAATAGGTTTCAAAATTTATCAAATTGTCACTTTTATTATACCAAATTCACAAATTTTTATTATTTCATCACATATCTCAATTAAAAGATAAATTTCATAAAATTTATTTCAAGAAAACCAAAAATACATGGCTTATAATAAAATACACAACACCACATATCATAAAGTATATATATGTGTGACTAATAATACAAAGTATGAAATTCTCATATAAATTTCTTAAGATTTTTGATTTTAACCAAATATTTTTAAACCTTATATCTTAAATTTTATCTTCAAAATTTTAAATTTAGCTTCGTAATCCCAATTCAATCTCAAACTAAAAGAATAGAAAAATTGAGAATAGAATTTAAGCAAAAAAATAAAAACATATCAACTTGCCTCTAGCAGTCTAGCTTAATATTACTTATATAGTTTATAGCCATAACTTGGCTATTTTTGATTGAAAAAGACAAGTTATTTAGATTGATCACTTTCAAGAAAATATTTTCACCAAAAATAATGAATTTGAGTTTGATTAAAAGGATTTTTATGAATAAAAGAAAAAAGAGAAGAGAATCTAAAGGGAAAATAGAAATAGAAAAGCAATCATAAAAGGGAGAGATGGGTAAAAGAAATAAAAATTATCTTTTATCTATGAGAAAAAAAATAAATTATGATTGTTGCCCAATTGGGCACTAGCTTGTCATGACCATCAGGTACTCTTGCTCAAAAGTCATGTCGAAAGGTTTTTTCATTATTAATAGTGAGTTTTTGTAAATTTAGTAATTAACTCATAAAGTACTTATACAAATATGAGAAGATTATTCATTAAAAATATGGGTTCAAAAAATGAATGTATATAAAAAAAATCAAGAAAAACATACTTTTACTTTATCAACCATCAAGTAAAATCATTCACATGCAACATAAAGTTATTTACACAAAAATAGCTCATATGGCAAAACATAATAATGTTTTAAACAAATTAAACTAAAAATTTAACCAAAACCTTTACATAGCCATACAAGTATTTGACTAGGGATTGGCCATCAATGTTTCTTATGCCTAGGAAAGATAAAGGTGAGCAACTAGTGTCTAATAGGAAAAATTTAAGAAATCATGAAAATATTTGTCTTACATTCATAACTACCCATGTTTTCTTAAATATAATTCTAAAGTTAAAATAAGTTATGAAACATTCATAGATATACTTATATGTATACACGACTATACGAATTCATGAAATCATAATACATACAAAAATTCTCAAAATATTTATTTTTTAATTTAATTATTTTTCTATAAACAAGCATAATTTATGCATTCTGTGGCCCCACCATGCCACAATGATGCTACTTATGATGATATCTCAAAATGAGTTTTGAACCCACCACTAATATTATGTGCACTTATAGGGGGCTGAGCATTTGAAAATATTATGATTTCTTGAATTGTATTTAAGAAAATATGGGTGGCTATGAATGTAAGACAGATCTTTCCATGATTTCTTGAATTTTTCTTTTGGACACTAATTACACATGAAATTAACTGGAAACTAATTATTTGGGATTAAAATTATTATATAAGACCCAAAGGATCCTCATTTAATAAAATAAAGATCACCAATTTTAAATGGAGAGAAAGAAAGATATTGGGTTTTCATATAGATTCTACCTTTTGCTAGCACATTTATGTTCCTATCAATTTTTAGTAGTGGTGTCAATCTGGCTGGCCCGGTCCGGTACGAGGCACGACATGATTCGACCGTGCTTGGCTCGGCACGGTATGGGAATTTTTTGTGCCTATTTCTGTGCCGTGCTTGTTCGCGGCACGTATCGTGCCACGCCGTGCCGAGGCTAACCAGGCTTCGTGCCTTGCCGTGCCAAGGCTAACCAGGTCTCGTGCCGTGCATGGCCTTGCATGATTCTGTATCATGTTGGCACGGTACCTCGGCACAACCCAAGAAGCTATCCCTGTGGCAGAAGTTGAGCTTGACGGTTACGGAAATCGCTAGGGCCAGGGTCCGATTCCACCCCCCACCCTCCTCGCCGACCTGCCCCCAATCCTTAATGGTTTGAAATCAAAAAAAAAAAATTAAAAAAAAAATTAAAATATTTTTTTTTTGAATTTTAGTCATTGGATTTCGCCTCCAACGGCTATGGGGCAGAATTTGATGGCCCTCATGATCTTGTCCCAAAAAAATCAATAAAAAATTTAAAATAATAAAAAAAATACTTTTTTTTAAAAAAAAATTATAATTATATTCTATAAAAGCCCTCATCCTCTCTCTAATTTTTATGTTTTTCAAAAATATTAATTCTCACTCTCTCAAATCTCTCTCATAATATTCTATCTTTCAAGATTTTGATTTGGTTTTTTGGGACTCGTAACTTGGGCTCGGTTTTGGAAGTTAGAATATTGGTATGGTGCACGTGCTTTACCTTTACATTATTTTTCAGGTATTTTTATTTTTTTCAATTATTTAACTATAACTCTTAACTTAACATAATAATTAATATTTAAAAATAATTATTTTTTTACTTTTTTTCTCTCTCAACTCTTTAATCCATCTTGTCTAAAAAAAGACTAATACTAATGAAAATAATTTAAATTTAAAAAATAAAAATTTTACACAAAGGTCTAAGGTTGTTGAAACTTTTGTTTCTCTGGTCATTTCAACCTAAATATCTAAAAAATAAAAAAACTAGGACTTCTATAGTTTGGACTCATTTTAATATAATAAAATAAAAAAATATTAGGGGTGAGGAAGAAGAAATAACACTGTAAATATTATAAGAACATTTTTACTTGTAAGAGTGTGTTTGGGACTGGACACCTTAAGAGGCATGCTGAAGAATACACCAAAAAATATTGTCTAATAGATCCTAGACAAACTCAACTTAGCAGTGTGTTTTATGAGGCTCGATTCAATTTAGTCTCAAAGTTTATCCCCTTCATATACTGCAGTGAGTTGGGTAGAAAATGCATAGTCAAACTCATCACATTAATGAGTCTTATGATTAGATTTTTAAAATATCAAAGAGAAGTAAGCATCATGCATACATATTTTTAGTTTGCTTATCGTAGGTTTCCTAGGTCTACCATGAGGAACGACATACTAAAATTTTATAAGTTAAAATAAATAATAATTAATAAATTTATGGTATATAGTGAAATGGTGTCCGTAACATTCGATATATGGACTAGTCATGATGATTCATCTTATGCATGTCTCATCACCCACTATGTAGATTTTAAATGGACAATAAATAAAAAAATTTTAGGATTTTCTGAGATTTTTTATCCTCGTGATGGTCTGATCATTTTTGAGTGTATGATGAAGATCTTTAGAGAATATAAAATTCAAAATAAAATTTTTAATATTATATTCGATAACGCATCTAATAATGAAGTAGCGATTAACATATTTGTTAGGAATATTAGACACCCACAATTAGAAGAGATTTTTCACGTTATATGCATGCATCACGTGATTAACTTGATTGTACAAGCAGGTATGAAAGTATGTTCCCTCGTTTTGGATAATATACGTTACTCACAAAAATTATTGGGTAATTGTGCTTCCACGAGTAGTGAGATTAAGAAACAGAAAACAACAGAAACACAGAAAACAAGCAATATATATCCCAATCCAAACAAGCATCCATGACAAAATCAAAAATGAGAAATCAACACAGGAAATAACATGGTTCGCTAGTCGCTCAGTATGACTAGCTACCTCCACCAGAAAACGCTTATGCGTTACAGATTAAAACCAAAAACAGAACGTCTTACAGTATGTAGTACGCAGCAATCGCGAAATCGCGCAGAGAGAGGAGAGGGATGATGAACAGTTCAAACGGGTCAAAAACAGCCGCCCTCAAAATAAATTACAAATCGTTTTATATGAAAAATAAACATCCGGTTCATTTAACCGAAGCGGGTCGAATCATGGAACGGGTCAGGCTTTGTTCCAAAAATTTCGGCGTGCTGACCGGACAGCGGGACCTCCGTTATTGTCCTACTGCTGCATCCCCAGGCTTTTAATATTTCATTTCCTGCACTTACATGAAAATATTAAAACAGATTATTAAGTAAAAACAAATTACATATACAGCAAAAATACATTCGCATGCTTCGTAGATAACCACAATTTGATAGTTTTTGTTTGTCTGTAAATCTTGAGAAGATGAAATTTTAATCGGATGTGAGACACCATTGGAATTATACGTACCTAATATTGGAGTCACATGTTGGATACCAACACGTGATATCTGACTACGTTAATAGTAAGAATGATGAATTTTTTATTGACGACACTGACTGGGCTGCAATAATTTTATTTATGAAAAATTTGAAGATTTTTTATGACACAACGAACATATGTTTATCAATTTATACTCTCGCGACTTGTATTGTACTCCGGTGTATATGCAATATTAGTAGTATATTTAGGAAGTATCGAATTGATCTGATACTTTGTCATATGGTTGTAGAGATGGAAACTAAGTACTTAAAGTACTGGTCTACCATTCTATCTTTTTATTGTCTTGCTGCATGCATGGACCCTAGGGTTAAGGAGGAATGAATAAATAATATTTTAACTTATATTTCCTCATGTATTAACCTAGAATATCCACCTGAAGGGTTTATTCACGAGAATTTGACTGATCATTTTACATACTATGATACTAGGTATGATGGTAGTAGTAGTGAGACTGTAAGTACGTATAATGATACCATATTCAGAGATGATTTTTTCATTCAGTTAGCAAGGGAGAAATGACGGGGTAAACTGTCGAATAGGAGCGAGCATTCTTAGTACTTATATACTAATTATTGTTCAATTTTATCACATTCAGATACTAAGAATTTTCATATATTATAGTGATGAAAATTATATGAATCTATATTTTTCGTACTATCTAAGATGATATGGGATCTACTGACTTCTCTGGTGTTGAGTGTAACATTAGAGTTTGATTTTTTTGTTGCAGTAAATGTGATTTCGGATAGAAGATCGAGATTACGTCTAGAAATTATTGAGATTTTAGCATGCATAAAGAATTGAAAAGATTTGAGGTTTAACATCCAAGATCATACTGGGAAAGGGATTGCAGAGAAAGCAAAAAAGTTGATTGTTGATGATGATCCATATGATAGTGATTTTGATATTGATGTTGAGAATAATAATGATACACTGATGGATGATTGATAAGGTTGTCAATAGATGCCTGACAATTGCTGATTGTGGGATTGTGACACATTGATAGTGACACATATGTTACAGTTATGCTTATGCTTATGAGTTTTGAGTTATGCTTGATTCTGATTTTTGATTTCGATATTTTGTATTCATTTTTATTTATATTGTATTTCCTTTGATTTGGGCATTTGGTTTGGCTTTGTAATTTTGTAATTTTTGTTAAAGAAATTTTGTATTTATTTTATTTTGTGTTTAACAATTTTATTAAAAATTCTAAAATTTAATTCTAATAAATTATAATTTAAATCTATCAATCTAATTAAAATGTAATTAAAACAAATAACTTAAAAAAAATTAAATTTTATAACTATTCAAATATTTTTAATTTATAATTTAAATATTTTTTAATATTATCTAATCTAATTTATATTTTATAATTGCATAAATATTTAAGCAAATTTTTTTTTATTTTTTTTAAATCGGCCCTTACAGGTTTGATCCATTATGATAAAAAATTGGTCGTCCCGGTGGGCCATGTTGGGCCTGGCCTGAAAAAATTGTGCCGGGCCAGGCACGACATGGTATAGTAACCGTGTTGTGTCTGGTCCTGCATAGAAGCATGGTCTGGCGGCCTAGAATCGTACCAGGCCGGCCCAGCACGACCCATTTGACACCTCTAATTTTTAGGACTTGTTCATGTGGATTGCCCTGGGGGGTTGAGCTACCATGTTGTTCTATCTTGTTTAGCAAGGAGGCTTTGATGCACTCATGAGGTCATGGAACACATAGATCATACACATTTATGTCTTTAAGATTCGTGCTAGTGAATGAATGTTGTCATCTTTTCCTTTACATACTCATGGTGGTACATGAAGAGAGTCTTTGAAGTTTAAATTGATTCAACTTGAAAGATCATGTCACTAAGTTGAGCTTGTTTGATATCCAATGAATTATATTTTTTTGGTGTATTAATTGACATATTTGCTAAGGTATTCAGTGCCACTAATATTCATATATATATATATATATATATATATATTTTATAATATATATATTATATCAAATTTTTTTTGCTACTTAATATAATTTTTACTTTAAATTATCCTAAAGTGTATCCATATTATTGGCATTTATCTATTCTTAGATTTTTTTAGGCGCATGTGTTGGAGCTTTGAGAGACAACTTAGCCTCGGACTTTTTGGACTAATTATCTTTTTTATGTATTGTCTATTTTATTTTCATAATACTAATTATTTTTTATTTTTTAATCTATTCAAGTTTTTAATAATTTTTAAGGAATAAGAGATTGATTAATTAAAATTTTATTTAATTTATCTAAAAAAGTAATTTCAAGAAAATAAATATGCAATGTCTATTTTTATGTATGCAACATATAACAATTCAAAAAACATATTTATTTTATTAGCTTGCCAACTAAAATTACTTCGCTAGATAACAAATATGATAGTATTAAAAATATATTAAAATATAAAAATAAATTTGCAAAAAAAAATCGATGCTAGGTGGCGATTGTAATGATTCGAGACAATGAAGATAAAAGAGGTAGATAGATTTCAGATAAATTGTGAAAAATAAAATATATTAATATATTATTTATAATTTTTTTTCTTTTAAAAATGTATTTTTATTTTTTTTTATTTTTTTTTTGGAATCTGATAGATATTAGATTTCTTTCAGATATCCATTAGATTTCATCTAGCGGGTTATATTATTATTATTATTATTTATAATTTATCATGGTTGATATGATAGCAAAAGGTTGCTATTCTGTCTGCCATAAGAAATCATGGTAAAATAGTTGTAAATTTTAAATGTGAATTGGGTTGTGGCCCCTTTGCCACAATTCATGCCTTGCGTGCTAGCTATGTGGGCCTTGCTTGGCATGGCTTGTGGCCCTTCTTGCCTTGACACTGCACGATGCGACAGGACCATAGTTTAAGTATGATTTTGGATTTTGCCATGTTGGGCTCGGGTTGTCTGGCTCACTTGACACCTCTAGCTTAGGTGATTAGGTCATGTGCCACTTGAGAAGGTTGCATGACATGTTCTCTTGCCAGCCTACCAAGGCTGAATTTAGCCCATGTTCCTGAAGTAGACATGTGTCTCAGGGCACCATAAGCTTGATCTGATGTATGATGTCTGAGATTCAAGTGCTGTATGATTGTGATTTTTTCATTGTGCTATCGCTAGATTGGTTTGAATCTATGTTAGCCTGGGTTTGAACCATGTTGAGATTGACATGACCTGACCAATTGCCTCACAGGTTATAAGCCGGGGAGGCTTGGCACGACATGTTTGCCACTTTTGGATGAAATAATTTCTTGACATAATATTTTCGTACTTGTTAGCCAATAGTTTTGTTATATTCCTCATCCAAAATCTAGGTGATTGTGGATTTCCTGCTAGACCATATATGTATCACCACTTTAGATTAGAGTTAATCATTCCTTGTTTATTATTTTTTTAATTTCTCTATTTTGGCTTTAATGCCCCCAAGTTTTGATATCATGTAATAAAAAAATAAAGTAATTTGTTTATTTCTTAAAATATCATACAAGAGAGCATTTGTAAATAAATCAAAAACTTGGATTGAGATATTTCACATGTTATGTGCTCTCAGCCATAAAATAAGTGGACAAAAAGAAATGATAAAAAAATAAATAAAATAAAAGTATAGCATTTATGAAGTAATTGAATAGTGACCTGCTATGGATCTTTAGGTATAGTCCGTATAGATGTCAGAATAACCTATAAAATTGATCCTATTCAAGTAAAGTCGTGTGCAACAAAGTTACTTATAATATAATACTTAATATTATTATAATTGATATAATTAATAATTACTTATAATATTATAATTAATATTTTATGTAATATAATTTAATTTAGGAATTTTGAATTTTTTATTGTTCCATAATAAGTGGTAAAATAAATAAAGTGTAATCGAGTATTGATGTGAGAAATACTTTGATTTGATAAAATACTATAAGTTTAATTGAGTATTGATGAGAAAATACAAGTATCGTGACTCCAATGTAATTTTTTTAACAAATATTAATAATAATTATAATCGATTGGTATGAAAAATAAAAAATAAAAATTTAGGTTTCATACTAAAACCAATAGAAGATTGAGCAATATGTTCACATCGAGTGATATGTCTTCTAATTTTAGACCCAACTATCTCTTTTTTTGATAAACAAAAATAATAATGTGAATATTTTAGTAGATGAAAAAGAGTCAAGAACATATTAGGCTATTAATGGTGATAAAAGAATTAAATTTATAGATCTAGATAACAAGTAATATTTTTTTATTGGTTGTCTTTCGCCATTTTACATTATTATTTGAATTTTATTTTTTATATTCATCTGGCAATTTCACTTAGTCATGGTATTTTGATTTATTTGTAATTATAATATATAAGATTAATTTCATTGAAATTTACATTGTTTTTTTTAAGTTAGATAAATAATTATTAAATATTTTTATATTAAAAGAAAATTATAATGTGCGAAGGTGCTCTCCATGTGCCTCACACCATAAGGTTCACGTGTAATACCTAGGTATGCCTCGTAATATTATCTTGTTTTTACTCAATCACATGAATTTTCATTAAAAATCTTGGTAAATAATTCTTTACTTTGAGAATAAGTTCTTAAGCCTATGGCTTGTTTCTTGTTTACATTGTATTATTTTTTTGAATAACAAATCATGGATATTATTGAAAGCTCCCCCCCCCCCCCCATCATCAAATCTTAGTGATCTTCTTCAATCGCAGTTGAATTACATCTTTATCTCCCTCTTAATTCATTATTAAAGATGTAATTTTTATTCTAAGAAGTTTTTCTACGTGTTCTTAGGAATCCCAGATGTCTCTCTCTCTCTCTCTCTCTCTCTCTCCCTCTCTCTCTCGCTCTTAATTCTTAATTAAATCTATGTCATACATATTGTGTATTTCTGAATCATCAATCTTATCCGTTCATATTTTTGTCAAGACTTATTTATTAAGGTAATATCCTCAATAAATAAGGGGAACTTATCAGGAAGGGGTAGGCTTGGGTAGAAAATTACCCACAAGGGTGGGTGAGAATGAAAAATAATTTTTCTTTGGGGTGAGGCGAGAGAAAAATATGATAACCATCCGATGGCTAGTGTTTGTTGTGGTGACGTGGGTGGAATCATGTGGTGGAATGGGGTATGTGCTCGGGAGCATGTCACCTGTGATCAAAAGCTCCCTCAGCCATAATCGGAAAGAGATTGCTCTCGAATCTCGATTGGGCCTGGCTAAAGATCTGGGACACGCTTTTGGGGGTTCCTGGCTGGTACTCTCTGAGAAAACTTGCCCCCTTGGGCGTGGGGTGCATGCGTGTTGCTGCTCGGCGGTTTGCTGAATCCTGATAGTTATAGATGGGTTTGGCTCATCGGGAGGTGTGTCGAACTTCCAACACATGAAAGGGTCAACTCGTCTCATTATTTCTGTCCACTCTTAGGAGGAATTATTGTTCACTCACATCCTCCTCGCAAGCAGCTATCTACCCCATCCCCAACCCATCCACCGCTCATCTGTAATTTTGTCAAGTCAAAATATGTCTTCGAGAATGAATACCTTTAGTCCATCTGTGCGTGACCGCCAGTCGTTTAATTCTGTTAATATTTACAGGTCACTCGATGTTATTTTCTTTTTCAAGTATTCTCTAAATTAATTTAATGTTTGGCAGCATCTTTTTGGTTGTTTTTAAAATTATTAATTTTTTGATGGAGTTGGTCAACGATGAAGTTTGCTCTGTCCATGGTTGTTTTTAAAATTTCATCATATGACTAAAATAGTCCGGGGAAGAATAATGTTGCGACGATTGATCGCACGGAGAATCTGTATTGCGCGCGATGATGAGTATTTTTTTTGTCTGAGGATGAGGATGAGGATGTTAGGTATCTTGTTCGAGACTCATCAGAGACATGGTCTTCATGATTTTTTGTGGATATGATTGTCGAGATATTCGTCTTTCTTAGGTCCTGTGCTAAAGTGGGAGTCTTGTGCGCTGGGTACGACATCCCGGGTAGTCCAGAGTATCGTGTTCTTCTTATAAATTAGTACTAGAATATTATCTGTGCCAATTCTTTTCTTCTGATCTGCAGAATGTTGCTGGAGCGTGCTTCTCATTGAATTCTAATTTTTCTGTAGGTATTTTCGCACATTAATTAATATATTTTATTTTTTTCAATCATCTCCCGTGCTTTTGTTCCTTCTGAAGAAGAAAATCCAAGTATTTACATCGTGTTAGCAATCTTGCAACGTAACACGCATGATATTTTTTATCTGACGTGACAATATTTCCTCAGGATTAGTTCTTTTACATGAGGTATGAAAACAAGAATTTAACTAGTAAAAGAAAGAAGAGTGGAAATTGCTTTTTTTTTTTTTTTTTTTTTGAAGAGTGGAACTTATTTTTAATGCTTGGATAATGATGATATTTTTTGTTAAATATCATGTTTTGTTTGAATGTTGTTAATTGCAGAAGTAGATATTGCTGTTGTCGTGGTCGCCTTCTGATACATTTATCAAGGATGTCGGCTCGTCTGGCGGCTCTGTACGGGAACACCATGAAATCCAGAGGAGAGGATGTTCTTAGCGCCATCGTGCCGTTGATGAAACTCCTGTCCCTGACGGCCATCGGATTGGTTCTGGGACACCCGAAAACTCAGATTGTCCCAAGGGCAACGTTCAGGCTCCTTAGCAAGCTAGTGTTTGCTCTGTTCTTGCCGTGCTTGATCTTCACAGAGCTTGGGGAATCGATAACCCTCGAAAACATTTCTCAATGGTGGTTTATCCCTGTTAATGTCTTGGTCAGCACTGCCATTGGCTGCTTGCTCGGGGTGATGGTGGTGATTATTTGCCGCCCACCCCCGCGCTTCAACAGGTTCACCATTATCATGACTGCTTTTGGAAATACCGGCAATCTCTCTCTAGCCATTGTTGGGTCCACGTGCCATTCCAAGGATAACCCATTCGGGCCCCTCTGCCAGTCCAACGGAATGTCCTACGTCTCCTTTGCCCAATGGGTTGCGGTCATTCTCGTCTACACGCTTGTTTATCACATGATGGAACCCCCGCTCCAATATTATGAGATTGTTGGCGGCCCGGAAATTGAAGAAGAGGAAGAAGAAGCCACTAGGATGGGTGCCAGCAAGCCCCTTCTCGTGGAAGCGGAATGGCCCGGGATAGAGGACAAGGAGACTGCGCATTCCAAGACGGCCTTTATTGCCCGCATCTTCCGCAGCATCTCCACCATCTCGCAGTCCACATTTCCCGACCTCGATTTCTCAGGCGAAGAAGCCCCCAGAACGAGCCCCCAATCCGTCAGGTGCCTGGCTGAGCCGAGAGTCGTGAGAAAGATGAGAATAGTTGCAGAAGAGACTCCGATCCAGCATATTCTTCAGCCGCCGACAATTGCTTCCCTGCTGGCCATTATCATCGGCATGATCCCCCAGTTAAAGGCCTTCTTCTTCGGCTATGATGCTCCGCTGTCCTTCGTGACAGACAGCTTGGAAATTCTCGCCAGGGCTATGGTCCCCTCCGTGATGCTTATTCTTGGGGGCATGCTGGCAGAGGGGCCCAACAAATCTGCCATTGGTCTCCGCACCACAATTGGTGTTATGGTTGCCAGGCTCTTCGTCCTTCCCCTCCTCGGTATTGCCATCATCTCCTTGGCAGACAGACTAGGGTTTCTTGTCCGGGATGATGCGGCCATGTACAGATTTGTGCTATTGCTGCAGTATACGACACCCAGTGCCATTTTACTGGGAGCCATTGCAAGCCTGAGGAGTTATGCTGTGAAGGAGGCTTCGGCTCTTCTCTTCTGGCAGCACGTCTTCGCGCTATTCACCCTTTCACTCTACATCGCCCTTTTTAAATTTTGGTCCTACATATGAGGTCTCGGATTCATTTTGTATAGTTGTGTAGTTGGATCGCATTTCGCAACCGCCCCTCACTTCATAAAGTCTCTGCTCCATTCGACCCCCCCACATTTATACTGATTGTATAGGTGATGAATTATGTTCCTGTGTCAGACTTTATAGCGGGTTTTAATTTTCACTGTTTAAAGGGAAAATTATATTTTTTGATTTGATGTTCCAAATTAAAAAAAAAAAAAAACAAAGCTTTGTGGTATTTACAATATTAAACCCAAAATCACCCTTCTCCCTGCCATGGCATAAAAAAACACATCTATTTATGGTAGGGCGTCGGGGGTCCTACTGTATGTTGGGTGCTTCTATTATAAAACTAAAATAAAAATAATAATAAAGAAAAAAAAGATTTTACAACACTCCTAGAGAAGTCATTGTTCTAGCGTATGAATTTAGGTATTCATTCAGATTTTACAATATCTATTCATCGTTAAAAATAATAATAATTTATATGTATGCATTTTATTCATGAGATTGGTAGATATATTATATGTTACTTGAAGAGAAAAATAAGGATTGGTGAGCAAAATAATTCGAAATCTGATTTCCTCAAGCGAAATACATATATCCTTTCTATTATATTATGAAGTTATCCTGGATTAGATATTACCTTAGAAAAAGAAGACTTGTGTTGTGTATCCAAGAACTATCAAGAGACTTAATACAAGAGATAAAAGAGATAAAACAAATATAAGTACGATATAATTTATGAAATAAAGTGTCGGATACATCTTATTTGTTACTTATGGATAGTAATTAGAATATTTAGATTAGAAAAGTTGAATGTGTGATCTTGATTTCTTGAAATATTTTCTTTTATTCTGAATAGGTTATGCAACTTCACTTTTTTTAGAAAATACTTGAATACTGAGTGATCAAATCTCCCACCAAACTACGAGAGAATTCATTTTCAAACAAAAAAAAACATTTTCCAAAATCATTATGTTATTTACTTGTATGTATGATTACTCAAGAGAAGAGTCATCAAAATATGAACTCACAAATTTATAAGTAGCTAGGGGATTGGTACTCTTTCATGATTGGAAGCTCAAATGGGGCTCGAGAAAAGTGAACAAGAGTAATAGATTCAAATGTTACTTTCAAATCCTTGCCTAGTCTATAGATGTTAAAGCACGAGTCATTAAAAAAGTATGCAATATGAAAAAATTGAGAAAAATATTTAGTTGATCAGATAATAAAAGTTAAAACTACATCACCTCAAAATAATCTTGAAGGATTTATATCATAGAAAATATTTTAGCCATTAAAACTAATTGTCTATTCATCCAAAAAAAAGACGTTTCATCCTTTTTATAATTTTGTTTTGTGAAGTTGTGTTTGCACGAGAAGCATGATGAATGAACTTTTGACTAATAAAGTAAACACTAATATTATCATATATATGTTCCGACATATTGTTATTTCTTATAATTTTTATATTTTTATTAAATTAATTTCTAATTCTTTTATGAAATATTTAAAAAATCAGAATGATCTAATATTTGATTTGGAAAAAAAAATTAAGTCATCAATGAAAATAATAAAATATTATAATTCATCTTGAGTATCAACTCTACTAATTAAGTCTTCAAATAATTGAATAAATCAGATTAAATGAGTTCTTAATTACTCACACATGTCTGACATTTAGAATTGAAATCTTTAATATGATTTCCTATCTGATAGACTTAACAATATAAAATAGACATTCTAAATACTGAGATCCAATTAAGATTTACAGGCTAATGAAAAATATTTGGAGAAGTCAATAATGAATAAGTATGAGATACAATATCACCACTGTAAGGGTTCATGGAATTTTAGTATTTGGAATGTCTCTATTGGTCTTTGTTCTCTTTCTGGAAGGCACCTAACTCCAACTCAAAACATCATCATTTGCCAAGTCACTGCACAATGTCACCACTATAACAGGTGCACGACCCACTTCTATACAACAGCACTCCACTTTTGCACACAGCACACACCATGTTGTCATACACATCACACTTGAAAAGATAGTCATGCACACGCCTTGTATGTTGGAAGGAAGATAGAGGAAGATGAAGAAATAATTTCACACTCTCACAAAAAAACACTTAAAAATACTTTAAAATTTTTTTTTGAATTAAAAAAAAAATACTAATATAAGAGGGGTATTTATAGGTTACAAGAATCAATCTCAACAATATAATTTTAAGACATTAAATTCTCACCTAACTTTGACCAAGCTTTTATTATAATTTTAAAAAAATCAAAATTCAAAATTATCATGTTTCTAGATAATTCCAAATAAAAACAAGTTTATATTTCAATATCCTCCCTTAAACTTGATTAAATTACTCCAATTAAACTTCTTAGCCTAGTGAAGGCTTGAATAGTTTGGTGAAAATATCAGCTAATTAATCATGAGACTTCACATACTCAAGCTGCACATCTTTCTTTACAATACATTCTCTAATATAGTGATAGTGATTATCAATGTGTTTACTTCGATCATGAAAGATTGAGTTCTTGGCCAAAGCTATTCTAAACTTGTTGCCCATGAAAATCTTGGTTGGATCTTCTTGTGGCACACCTAACTAATTTAATAGATTTTGAAATCAGATTGTATGACAAACACACGAGATAACTGCTACATACTCTGCTTCGTATATAGTGACAATTGGATGCTAATTTGATGTTCAAGTATATGTAGTGTCTCACATATAGAATACAAAACTAGTAGTACTCTTGCAATTATCTATGTTTCTACTCCACATGTTTGGATTATTATCTATGAAAATTAAGTCATCTACATACAAGCACATAATGAGAATATCACCATTTTTGATTTTGATGTAGATTACAAGCTCATATGGACATTTGATAAAATTTCTTCCTTGAAAGTATCTGTCATTTCGAGCATTCCAAGTTCTCAAAGTTTGCTTCAATCTATAGTGTGCCCTTTTTAATTTTAATGCTTTGACTTCTTCTTCTTCTACTTCATACCATTGTGGTTACTAAATATAAATTTTTTTCTTCAAAGACTCCATTTAGTAAGATAGATTTTATATCTATTTGATGTAGCTTCTAATTATTTTGAGCAACCAAGAAGATAAAAAATCTAACAGTTTCTAATCGAGCAATATGAATAAATACCTCATCATAATCAATTCTGGCTGTTTGACTATAACCTTTTGCCACAAATCTTGCCTTGTTTCTTTTGACTTCTCCTATGATATTTTTCTCTGCTTTGTATACCTATTTCACACCAATCACCTTGTATCCTTTTGGAAGTGAAACTATCTCCCAAGTGTTGTTCTTCTTATCTTTATTTCTTCATCCATAGCTTGTTTCCAATTCTTATTTCTTATTGCTCCTTGAAAGTTCATATGCTCACAATCGGCAAAGAGACAAAAGAGATTAAGATTCTATTGATTTTTTGTTACCTCATATAGTTCTTGTAAACTTTTGAAATGTGGAATCCTTTCACTTGAGTTTCCCTCTTCTTGGGTACTCGTAATTGGTGAAGTTTTTGGGGGACAATCGGCTCTTCTTCTGCTTGTTCTATCATTAGATGCTCTACATTATATTCTTCGACATATGAGAAGAAGTTGTAGTTTTCATCCCATTGTCCCTAGTCTCATTCTCATTCTTTATCGAATATGACATCTCGTTTGATGATTGTCTTCCTAGTATCAGGATTGTAAAGTTTATAGCCTTTAGAGTTTGTATCATAATTGATGAAGAAGTATTTTTTCCTTTTATGATCTAGCTTGCTTTTTTGCTTGTCAAGGACATACACATGAGCTATGCTCCCGAAGACTCTTAAATAGAAAATATCTAGCTTCCTTCAACATGAGCTATGCAACTGCTTTTGCCCACAACTCTATTGGTAGTTACTTTCATTTAAGCATGCTCCTTACCATGTCAATAATAGCTCTATTCTTCCTTTTCACCACTTTATTTTGTTGGAGGAATCTCCCAATTATGAGGGGTCTTTGGATTTCATGATCTTCACAATATTTCTAAAATTTGTTCGA
Source organism: Sapria himalayana (assembly GCA_029783825.1). NCBI lineage: Eukaryota > Viridiplantae > Streptophyta > Magnoliopsida > Malpighiales > Rafflesiaceae > Sapria > Sapria himalayana. The sequence goes on from JAREIK010000088.1 coordinate 12,434,116, forward strand.
TATGAATTCTCCTCCACGATCTAATCTCATGGTTTTAAATATTAACCCACTTTCCTTCTAAACAAGGGCTTTGAACTTTTTGAAAATTTCAAACACCGCTGATTTCTCCTTAAGAAAATACACTTACATTTTTCTTAAAAAAACATCGATAAAAAAAGGAAATAGTTGCCCTTACCAAGTGAGTTTAGCTTGATTGGACTGCTCACATCCGTATGTATGAGTTCTAGTAGCTTTTGAGCTCTTGAGACTCATTTAGAAAACTCTTTTTGAATTGCTTCCCAAATTGACATCCTTCACATACTTAATCAGGATGACTAATGACTGATAATTCTTTCACTATTTACTTCTTGAAGAGTAATTCTAATCCTTTAAAGTTGAGATGTCCAAACTGAAGTTGTTAAAGCCAAGTTGCATCTTTGTAATATGCCTGGAGAGACTTTACAATAATATTTTGAATGATGAGCATGAACATTCTATTTTTGACATCGACACCTTGACAATTAAATTACTCCTACTATCTCTTATAGAGTGTAATATTATTTTTTAGATGAATATTATAATCTTTCTCTAAGAGTTGTCATAAGCTCAAAATATTTCTCTTTGTGTTCGACACATAATAAACATTGGAAATGAATTGATAATTTACATTCTATAATCGAATGAGAATATTGCCTCTATCTCTCACCGCTACCCTTGATTCATTTCAAAAAACTACATTACCATTTATCAATTCATCAAGCTCCATGAACATGTTTCTTTTCCTATACATATGATTCCTTGCACCGGAGTCAAGGTACCACGAGTTATCTTTACCTCTTGCATTTCACTTATAAGCTAGTAGCAAAGTTTTATCTTCCTGCTTTCTTTAGTTGACATTCTCTTCAACTCTTTTATTGTTTAGAGCTCTACATTCTGAAGTATGATAGCCAAGCTTTTCACAGTTGTAACATTTGATATGCGACTTGTCATACTTCAATCTATAGTTGCCTCTCTCATGACCTCTTATTGAGCTTTTTTCACTTTGAATATTATAGGGCCTCCAACATTGTCTATGTCCACATCCATGGCATCCTCCTCGACAACGACCTCTTTCGTGTTGCCTTCTATCATTTTGGATGTTGTTTTTTTTAGTTGAATCAATTTGAGTCTTGAGTAATTGTTCAATGATCCATTTCTTCATCTTCCTCTTTTCTTCATAAGCTTGTAATGAACCCAGCAACTGCTCTATATCATGGTTTCCAAATCTTTAGTTTCTTCAATAATACTGACAATGTGATTGAATTTTGAATCTATCGATCAAAGAATCTTCTCCATGATTCTTACATCACTTAACACATCACCATTTCTTTTTAATTGATTTGTCACTATTAAGACTCTAGAGTAGTCTAAAATAACTTCTTCTCTTTTCATATTCAAAGCTTCAAACTCAGCACCCAAAGTTTGAAATTGTACCTTCTTAACCAGATATACTCCTTTATACGAGATTTGAAGCTTCTCTCATGCTTCTTTTGCTGTCTCTGCTTCTGAGATTTTTCTCAAATGTTTCTTTATCTAACATTTGATAGATCAAATAGAAAGTCTTATTGTCTCTCTTTCTTGAGTCTCTCAAACTATTCTTTTGAGCTTGAGATAGAGTATCTTCATTCTCTAGTTCTTTGTTGCCTTTCTCTATTGCATCTCATACATCTTGTGATCCAAGGAGGGCCTTCAAACTGATACTCTAGTTGTCATAGTTGCTCTTGTAGTGTATTGGAATTTGGAAGGGGACCATACTGCTACTCACCATATCTATAAAATGATATTGAAGTTGGACTTTGAATGAACAAACAGATACAATGAGACATAGGGATTCAAGACTATACCTCTCTAAGTTAAAGAGATCTCAAGAATTTTTTTTGATGTGGAAGATCAATTAACAATGCAACCAAAAAGCATACTAAATTTTCTAGACCCAATAACCTACCCTTTGTTGTTCATTCAAGAAATACTTTAAATTCTCACCACAAAAGAACACTTTGTTGGAAGGTAGATGGAGAAAGAATTCCACCCACAGAAAAGAACACTTAAGAAATACCCTAAACGTTTTTTTGAATGAAAAAAATACTAATACAAGAGGGGTTACAAGAATCAATCTCAACTACACAATTTTAAGCCATTAAATTGTCACCTAACTTTGACTAAGCTTTTATTATAACTTTTTATTTTTTTAAATTTAATACTATCACGCTTCTAGATAATTCCAAATAAAAAAAAGTTTATATTTTAACACAGCACAATGCGACTATGGCACACACTATGTTGTCACACACATCACACTTGAAAAGACAATCATGCACACACCTTGTCTACATGCATGTCTACTCTTTTGCTATACAGTTGTGCTTCGACAACGATACCACCCACCACACCACTATTTATTATAAGTGTTTACACACACTTATCGCACACCACACATACCAATTGCATCTACACTCGCACAAGCACTTGCCACACATCTCACACATGACACATGCACAACTCAAGGATAGGACATATGCAAACAACACATCTATCTGCTCACATGACAGTTACACATGTCGCTCTCATGTTTCACTTGGCACGTTTAATGCACAACCACACGACGTACACATCATCTCTCTTTACCTCTGCAGGGGTGTGAAAATTCAAAATTTCAAATCGATGATATTACTACACAAAAAATAAACAAATTAAAAATTCATAATAGTAAAATTTTGCATTGGGCGCTCCCATCATAAAATTAAAATAAAAATAAGATTAAAATAAAGTGCCACACTCTTGATTAGATGTTAAAGTTAAATTGGATAGTTTGTTATTAATCAACTAATTTTTAAAATTATTATTTTTCTAATGCAAATAATGACGTGGTAGTATGAATATATGATAGGTAAAAGATGATGGATGCTCAAATCTTGGGGATACGAGTTCAATCCCCAAGGATACTAGATATATTATTCCTAGGATGCTTGTCAGATCACATATCATGCTGTTGGGATGAAGAAGACCTTACTTTATTCAAACTCGAAGCCCAGAGGCTTATATATACGGGACAACATATAGTATGGGTTGAGTTTTGGGAAACATGATAGTGTGGAGAGAATTAAACATTGTTTTTAAAGGCATAATGCTTCTTGTTCAGTTTAGTTTATTTAGTTTTTTTTTTTTTTTTGCATAAATTTTACTGGTTTATTTGAACAAAACTTTATCAACTTCAAATAAAATATGTTAAAATATCTAGCCACCTTTTTTATGAACAAAATAACATGTCTTATATATATATATATATATATATATAGACTCAAATTTTAAATTTTGACACATATTTCTCTTTAATGTCGTCCATAATTAATTATCAATTTTAAGGACCTTATTTGTGTTAGCTTGCAAGACACTCTCATAGTATAATTATATAATTTCTAATTTTCCTCATATCATATGTCCTACCCAATAATAATCAATTTGGATTCTATAATATTTTCTCATATGGGTCACTAAATAATCTTTTCATTTTTTTTTCTCCTTCTATTTATTTAAAAAAATAGTAATCAACTTGAGGAACATATCTACTAACTAATAAGATATACCATTTCCACCTCTAAAGCAAAAATAATACTCATGATCTCATCAAAAATATTAACAACATGATGATAATATTTATTGAAAGTTTGAAAGTACAAATCATTCTTCTCTTTATTTTATTTGAATGTAGCATATCAACCTTCAAAGTTGCATATCAACTTAAAAAGTTGCATATCAACGAATTTATATATGCATGATATTTTCATATGTATATATTAAACTATTTCATCATAATAATTATTATTTAAATCAGGTGATATCCCTAGACATACACTCATATTTCATGAGTCAAGATTTCTTTTATTAGTGATTAATGGTAGCTTAGGGAAATCAAACCTGCACCTTCCAAATATATGTAAATTCAATATCTCATCAATTGAATTACCACACTGCTATTATATCATGCGATATTATTTAGTTTTATATAATATAATAATGTATTAACATGTTATTTAAAACAACATATACTAAAAAAGTTGATAAGCTGTCATTCAAAAAATGAGAAAAATAAAAAATATATATATAATATAAATATTGCATCCATTCTAAATATTATACCATTCAAAACATGCAATGAAATTAAAAATGAAAATAATAAACAAAATTTTAAAAATATACAAAAAGTATAAAAAAATAAAAATAGACAAAATTTAAAAAGTCAAAAAGTATAAAATAGTAACAAATACAAACAATTCTAGAAGTAAAAAAAAGAACAAAATTTTAAAATTCATGATGTAAAAATTGAAAATTAAACAAAAAATTTAAAATCATAAAAATAAAACTAACACAATTATCTAAAATAAAAACTGCTTTAACAAAAAATATATGCAATGGAAAATATAAAATAGACAAATATAAAAATATAAAAATATAAAAATATAAAAATATAAAAATATAAAAATATAAAAATATAAAAATATAAAAATATAAAATCTAAAACTAGGAAATTAAAAAAAATAAAAATAAGAAAAAATAAAAGGATAAATGAATAAAAACAAAGAAAAATAAAACAAATAAAAATATGAAATTATAAATTAAAAACAAAATAAAAGGATAAATGAATAAAACAAAGAAAAAAAATAATACAAATAAAAATGTGAAATTATAAATAAAAAACAAAACAATAGAAAAAGATGAAAAGTAAGAAACTGTTGCATAAAGTCTTCTTAGGGGTGCATTAAAAAAATTAAAGAAAAAACAATGACATGTGTTTTATAGATTAAATAAGTCAATTTTTTTTTTCTAAATTTTAGAGGCCAAAATCTAGTTGTTTGATTTTAGTGCACTAAAAGTCTAAAACTTAAATATGTTTGAGTTTGGTATATATATATATATATATATAATTATGAAAAGTTTGATTTCCAAAATATTAATTTTTTTTTTTTGATGCGTCAAAACACAAATCGCACTAAAATAAAAATAAACAATATTAAAGAGTAGAGAATTTAATGAGCAAACACATGCAGAAAACAATAAAAAAAATGAAAAAAAATAAACTTTAAAATTTAAAATTTAAATATTAAACAAAAGTCAAAAACTACAAAATAATAATCAAATAATAAAATAACTTTACAAAATTCACAATATATTATTTGTAACAATAAGACAACTTGAATAACAATTAAAAAATAAAAAAGTTTGCATAAATTGAGAAAATGGAAAGCTAAAAGACAAATATAAATAAATTAAAATTTAAAACATATTTAAAAAATTTTTAAAATGAAAATAACAAGAAATAATACTATTAAAAATATGAAAATAAAAATATACTATATTTTTTTTTTGCATAAACTTAGCATATGTACCATTTAAAGATGCAAACATATTAAAAATTAAAATAAAAAAAAATACAAAAAAAACAAAAAAAAACAAAAATAAAACAAAAAATAAAACAAAAAATAGACAAAAAATAGACAAAATAGACACAAAATAAAGAAAAAATAAAAAAAAATGAACACAAAAATAAAGAAAAAATAAAGAAAAAATGAACAAAAAATATACAAAAAATAAAGAAAAAATGAACAAAAAATAAACAAAAAATAAAGAAAAAATAAACGAAAAATAAACAAAAAATAAACAAAAAATAAACAAAAAATAAACAAAAAATAAACAAAAAATAAACAAAAAATAAACAAAAAAAATTTAAATTAAAAATTAAAAATTTGAAAATATAAAAAAGTAAAAAGGAATAAAAAAGAACAAAAACTAAAAAAAATAAAATTAAAAGAATTATATATATAATTCCCAATAACTTGTATTGGATATAAATTTGTTTTGGTCGGCAAAATTTATAATTTCAAAACATGAATTAAATATTGGATTAACTATGTGGATTGTACAAAAGTCATTTGAAAATAAAAAAAACCGCTTATTATGAACAATATTTGAAAATAAATTTGTTTTCTCCTATATCTCTCGCTTTATTGTCCTTCTATTTAATAATACGTTATCAGCACGAAGTTCTGTTAGATTTTCAAGAGATATATTGAAGGTATATTGGAGTATTATTATGTCAAATCGTGCAAAATTAAAATTTGCGGCTCTTGATATGATGAGAAAAAATTTCTTGACATGGATACATTTGAGATTGCATGATTTTAAATCTATGAGGAGTATAGCTCAACAATATTTAAAATAAGTTCTCGATTACAATTATGTGAAAAAAAATTATTGAAGAGAATATGTTAGAGAAAATATTCTTCAATTTTCATACATCCAATGTACTCTTGCAGCAGCAATATCATGAAAAAGACTTTATGAAATATTCTGAATTGATTTCATGTCTTCTTGTGGCTGAACAAACCAATGAGCTTTTGATATAATCAAGAATCTCATCCAACTGGTTCGACACCATTTCCTAATGTGAATGTGACAACATATCACCCTTATAATGGACAAAGTTGAGGTTGCGGTCATGGTCGTGATTGTGGTCATAATCAGACTTGTGGACGTGGATGAGAACGTGGTCACAATAATTATAATTACGATTGCCAATTCAAGAATGTGTCAGAATATCAAAATGGGGAGAATATTGAAAAGGATAACAAAAGTAGTGAAAATAGCAAAATAGTGACAAATTTATGCTATCGTTGCAGCATGAAAAACCATTGGTCACGTACTTGTCGTACACCAAAATATTTGGTTGATTTCTACCAAGAATCATTGTATAAGAAAGATAAAAAAGTAGTAGAGACAAATTTTGTTTCTAAGAATGAGAGTGTTGATCACGACCTTTATGATATGACTCATCTGGATATTGCTGATTTATTTATTTAGCTTGAAATGAATATTGAGCACTTGTTTGGTGATAAAAATCTCCAAATATAAAATATTTCCCGTTTATATTTATGTATTTGGGTCAACCATTATGAAAGTCATTGTACTATTAAATAATGAAAATTATTTTTGTTATGTATTATTTTATGATTTGCTCATTATATATCTTATTTCTTATGAAGAATATAGAAACTCATCTGGTGGAATCCTCAAACTATTTATTATAATGTATCTTATAGATAGTGAATTGCCAAAATGTCGAGGAATATAGACAAAGAAATGATTTGCCAAAATAAAAAGATACAATTGAAACAAAATTGAATTCTTTTTCAAAACATGAAGTTTTTGGTCATATTGTATGTATACTTGATGGTGTTAAACTTGTAGGTACAAATGGGTATTTGTGCAAAAATGAGATGTGACAAATAAAGTTGTTAAATATAATGCGCAATTAGTTGTACAATGATTCTCTCAAAGACCTGACATTGATTATGAAGAGACGTATTCTCCCGTAGTGGATGCACCTACTTTTTGATATTTAATTAGAATGACAATACATGAAAAACTTGGTATGTGTTTAATGGATGTAGTTACGGCTTATTTATATGGACCACATGACAGTGACATTTACATGAAAATCCTAGAAAGATTAAAATTACTTACAACACATAATTCAGGTCCTCGAGAATTTTACTCGATAACATTATGCAGATTATATATGGATTGGAACAATCTGGACGCACGTGGTATAATCGTCTTAGTGAACATTTATTGCAAAAGGGTATAAGAATGATCTCATTTTCCCATGTATATTTATTAAGAGATCTAGATCCGAGTTCATTATAATTATAGTTTATGTTGATGACCTGAATATTATTGGAACAAATATATCAAAGAAAGAATTTGAGATGAAAAATCTTGATAAAACAAAACATTGACTTAGTTTGCAGATTGAACACTTAGAGATGAAATTTTTATTCATCAATCAGCTTATATATCAAAGGTGTTGAAACGATTCTATATGGATAATGTCCATCCATTAAGCACTCCAATGGCTGTAAGGTCATTAGATGTGAATAAATATCCTATTCAACCTCAGATGGATTATGAAGAGCTTCTTAGTCTTGAAGTACCATATATTAGTGCTATTTGAGCACTAATGTATCTTGTAAGTCATACATGACCTGATATATTATTTTCTGTAAATTTGTTAGCAAGATATAGTTCTTGTCTAACAAGAAGACAAATGAATGGAGTTGAACATATTGTGATGTATCTTCGAGGTACGATAGATATGAGCCTATATTATCCCAATGTACCCAAAGCAGAATTAATTGGTTATGTAGATATGAGATATATGTCTGACCCTCAGAATGCTCGATCACAAACTGACTATTTGTTCACATGTGGTGATACAGCCATCTCATGGTGTTCTATTAAATAATCAATTATTGTCACATCTTCTAATTATGCAGAGATCTTAGTAATTAATGAAGTAAGTCGGGAATGTTTTTGGTTAAGATCTATAATACATCATATTCAAAGAACATGTAGTTTGTCTTTTAGCAAGGAAGTCCCGACGACATTGAATGAATATAATGCTGCATGTATTGTTCAATTAAAAAATGAGTACATTAAAGGGGATATAACAAAATATATATCACCCAAATTCTTTCACTTATGATCTAGAAAAAAAAGGATGATATTGATGTTCAATCAATTCATTCAATTAATAATCTAGCAGATTTATTCACCAAGGTTCTACCTATTACAATATTTGAAAGGCTAGTTCATAGCATTGGAATGCACATACTCAGAGATTTAAAGTGATGTTTTATACAATGCTCTCTTTTTTTCACCATAGTTTTGTCCCACCAGGTTTTTCTAGCAAGGTTTTTTAATTAAGCAGTATCATGGAATCTAATGGGAAGTATTATGAATAATATTATGGATATTCATAAACTCTCTATTAATCTCTTAGATTAATAGAGAGATTAATGTGTATTAATGTGTATTAATTGACATTCTTGTGACTCTTACTATAATTATACATTAAAATGTATAATTATAGCAAGGTTTTGTTCCACCAAGATTATTGATATTCTTGTGACTCTTAGATTAATGTATATTAATTGACATTGATTAAAATGTATTTATTGATATATTTATTTGTGTATTGATGTATATATTCATTGACGTATTTATATATACATTAAAATATTCATGTATTAAATCCTATAAATAGGAAGCCTTTGTATGAGTCAGTATATACTTGAAGGAATAAAAAATCTCTCTCTTGTTTCTATTATATATTTCACTCTCTTGTCATTCTATTTAATAATACCTCTAACCTTTTTTTTATTTTAAGAATTATTTGATTTTTGATGGAAATATCCATTAAATTTGTATGTGTTTAAAAAATGGACAAAAAAAAACCTCACAATAAAAAAGTGGGAAGGAATGTTCAATCAAATCACAATAAAAATAGAGGTTGTTTTTGTAAACTTGGCAAAGCTTTATTTATTTTGTTTTTGTAAATGTTTCTATGTTCTTAAAAAAATGTCATTTTTAATACAACCATACATCGTTCAAATTTAATTATTTATAAAATGTTTAGTTAGATTTTTAATTTTCAAAACACTCACACACACCATCAGATTTTTTTTTTTTTTTGTATAAATTCTATCAGAAAAATTCAGAAATCAATGCAATAACACAATTAAAAATATAAACATCTAATCATAGATTTGCAACCACAAAATAATGATAACAAATGCTAAATACTTATTCTCATGCTAATATATATGAAACATAATTCGACACAAAAAAAAATTATTTTTTGAATCAAGATTCACAAATTTAGATAATAAAATTCTAGAAAATAAAAATTCAGAATAAGAACTAAAACCCTAGTATTATTGGATGAAAATTCTGGGGAACTGTATGTGTCATTCTTTGGCTTAGCTTATTCTTCAGAGATTCTAATTTCAGACACCGGCTATTGTACGTGTCAGAATAATGTAATTCACCACTACAATATCAAGAAGAGGACGCCGGCTCTGCAACAATTCCACGAACATCATGTTACACGACACGCAGCGATTTAGATGGATCGGAGGAGGAGACGCTATTCTGTCTGAAATTAGTCCTACCCAACAATGGAAGTTATTTCTTGATATAATTACATCTTCTCTTCAGGGTTTTCACGCATCTACATCTTCGGAAGGAAGAGGCAATTTACATTCTGTTACCTCTGCGATTAATTTTCATGGATTGCCAAAGAGGAGGAGCAGAGAATCTCCTTCCCCTCTCTTTCATGGTGTTTTTCATTGTAGAAAAACCAAGTTTTTCTTTTGTTGTAGCCAAACTACAAAGAGACGATAACCCTCTTCCCTATTTTTTTTTTTTTCTTTCCTTTTTATTTCTCTGCCTTCGCACATCCCCAACACTTAAGAAAAACCAAAGCTTCTCATTTTTTCAGTACTTCGAAACTTTATGCATAAAAATATTTATATCATATTTATTTGGATGTAACATTCTAAGTATATCTATCTTTGATTCTAAGTATTGATATATTAATCTTGACCGATATATTGATGCTCATGTACAAATATACACTGATATATCATCGATATATCCGTAAAATTCAAGTACCGATATATTCATAGAAATTGATATTTTAATCATCAGAGTGTAACATGTATCTCCAAAAATTTCTTCTTTCAATATATATATATATATATATATATATTCATTATATTCATAATCAGACATGATTCATATGTCAGAAAAAAAGTTTGTTGTACTTAAAAATTTATATACTCAAAATCCAAGGATCAAAACCTATAGACTTGCTTAAGCCCGTACACATCCTTTTTGAGTTGGCATACTAAGCATTCATTTCTTTCGACCTGATGTGAGGTCATAATCACAGCAAGTGATTCATTTATAAACCCAAGTTGATAGCTAGGCTCATCACGACTTAAATAATAGACATCTTCCCAATTAGGAAAAATATCATATGAAGGTGACTACATCAATCTGACCAAACTCCTTTACAACCAAGCAAACCCCACGCCTCAATTGAAATTCGCCAATTTTGGGCTTTTTTTTTTTTTTTTGGCTGAAGATTCATCTATTTTTCAGAGTCTACTTCTCTGTAGGTAAGAGGGTGAAATTGTAAAGTCATCTCTCTTCCTAGATATCCTAAAGTCATCTCTCTTCATGATCAAAAGAGTATGAAATGATAAGTATAATTATAAAAATAGCCAATGAGGCCAGAAAATCTCATCAGCTCAGACTTATTTGTACAATCATCATCAACATGGACTTGCCAAGTGCTTGCTGAAATAACATCCCCCTTGCCTCCCCAACCGACATATCATTGGGCTCATCATCGTTATTTGGCTGCTCAATTCTCTCCCACAATTTGTCTGATATATCTAACGAAGAACCGCCAGGCATGTGCGGATAGGGATCTCCATGTTTATAGCCAAGAAGGCACACATAAGTATAATTTATCCAATTTTGATCCCTCATCTCCGAAATATGAATACTAGATTGATAGCTAAAGAGTCATGAGAGATAGCCTTTTCAGTCATAAGTTTATTACGGCACAAGATGGACGTGGATTAAATTGGTTGTAGTCATATACGCATAAAATTGGTTCTCCCTAAACTTTTTAGGAAGGTGCACATAAGAGAGAGGATATACTAGGTCCTCTCGTCAATAGTTCAATTCATCATCCCCCAAGCCAAATGGTTTACCATCTCTAGGGAAGAAGACGTGCAGGTGTGCCGACGTTTAGTTTTTATCCTAAAATATTAAATTTAATAGACTAGATGGCTGATGTTTACTATTTTGTTCCCAAACGTAGATTCTAATTTTTATCATATCCCCATATTAAATACTCATTCTGATGGGGAACCCGTGTCTATTAATTGTCTAATAGCAGACGAGAGGCAACCCTAACTTACAATTCATTCTAGTCACGCATTCTCGTATTTCCAACTCCAAGTTTTGATTTCTCAATCACACAGTCAGATAGCTGCTTAATATTAAATTAATTCCACATTCTTTTTTTCCCCGATACCACTTTTGTGATATCAAAAAAAATATTATAATACCAGCAACATGAAATCTAGCAGTTCTAAAAATACATTGTGCTGAAATGTAATATTATGTTTTAGCTTTTTTTTTTTTTAATTAAATCTTGAATTGTAATATTATGTTTTAAAAATAAAAAGTAAACTACGTCCAAATTTTAATTTTTTATTAAATCTTCCTTTTTTTTTTTTTTAATTTCTGAAAATTTTGAATCATTTTGGACAATTCTAACCATGAGTCATACACAACAATGATACTTCAACAGATAATTTTAGCTATAAATTCAAAATAGAAAAATCAAGAAATCAATATAATAACACAATTAAAAATAGAAACGTCTAAAACATATAATATTATAAGGCTTAATTCACGCTGGAAAAAACTGTGCTGTGCACAATTTCACATAGCGAAATACTTTATGGGTGAGGTGATTCTTAGATAATGTCGAAAACAGTATCACAAACATCACATAAGATTGATTGACATTATCTCTTTTTTTTTTTGTTCTTCGTTCTCACTGCCGCACTACCAACAACGTATGATTCCAATCTTTCAAATTATGGGGAATTCCGACGTGGTCCAGCTCTATGGTAGGACATCAATGAAAGAAAAACTACACAAAAAACAACAAATGTAAATAAAATACGTGATTTTTAAATAGCATAACATGCATTAATATTTTATTTATATAGAAATCACACACACACACACACACACACACACATGCAAAACAGAAAATAAAAATAAATAAATAAAATATCAATAACTAAAAATTTTAAAACTAATTACTAATACAATCATATAAAATATGCAATAAAAAAAAAACACAAAATTGAACATATTAAAAATCAAGTAAAAAAGTAAGAAACTTAAAAACTAAAAAAACAACAAATCCAAAATATAAATATAAAAATAATACAAATAAAAAATGTGAACAAGAAAATACAAATTTTTTAAAAATATAATATGAATAATAATGAATTAAGAATATTATAATTATACCTATCTAACCATATTTAAAAAAAAATCCTGACACAAACAATAAAACAAAAAAAAAAAACAATAAATGGAAAAAAATATACAATATAAAATAACAAAAAAAAAAGCAGGAGCAAATAAAAAAAAAACTAAATGGCAAAATAAAAAAATTAAAAATAAGAAACATTAAAAATAAGGAAAAAAAAAAGAATAAAAAGTAAAAAAATAAAAAAATAAAAAAATAAAAAAATAAAAAAAATAAAAAAAATAAAAAAAATAAAAAAATAAAAAAATAAAAAAATAAAAAAATAAAAAAAATAAAAAAAAATAAAAAAAATAAAAAAAATAAAAAAAAAAAAAAATAAAAAATAAAAAAAATAAAAAAATAAAAAATAAAAAAATAAAAAAATAAAAAAATAAAAAAATAAAAAAATAAAAAATAAAAAAATAAAAAAATAAAAAAAATAAAAAAATAAAAAAATAAAAAATAAAAAAATAAAAAATAAAAAAATAAAAAAATAAAAAAATAAAAAAATAAAAAATAAAAAATAAAAAAATAAAAAAATAAAAAAATAAAAAAAATAAAAAAAATAAAAAAATAAAAAAAATAAAAAAAATAAAAAAATAAAAAAAATAAATAAAAATAAAAATTTTTTAAAAAATAAAAAAAATTTAGAAAACAAAAATTAAAAGTTAAGACAATTGAAACAAAAAAAAATGCACGACAGATGAAAACAATGGTTGAACAAAAACAAAAAAACAAAAAAAAATAATACATTCAAAATATTAATATGGCACCTCTGGACAATTATTTTCGTGCGGCTCGTTCTGGAATTGCACCCACCAGGGGAAGAACAATTCAGAACAAATGAATAATCAAAATTTGCGTCTGTTCTACGTTGAAAAAAAATATAAAAGAAAAAAAAAAAATTAGATCTTCTTTGACAAGTGGAGCTGGTGGTAGGACCTGCGGTTCTTCTGACGGGAGCGCCAGTAACAGGCGAGAGCCCCGAACGCACAGCTAGCAACCGCGATAGCCAAAGCAGCCCCCACGGGCACCACCAAGGCATTGGCGGCGGCTACCAATTCTTCAGCGTCCTGTTCTATGGTTCTATTTTGCGGAGTATTGTTGTCCTCGTAGACAGACACAAGTGTTTTCCCATAATAGCTGGCCAACAACTTGTGCACCTCGTCCAGGTTCCAGCCATCAATCTGGTGGCTCTGATGGTGGCTAGGGGGAAGGCGGGAGAGATAACACGCAGGGCAAAGCTGCCTCGGAGGCCAAATGATGATTGGGAACTTAGGATCTCCCGTCCCCAGCGATGCTTCTTCCGTCATTAATCTCTCATTTACTCTGTTGTGAGCATCCCACAGCCACAGCACAAAATCACGGGATGCGCTGAAGGAGGCATTCACCCTGACAAAACAGGAAGGCTGGTTTCAGTAGGACGAAACCATGACTATGAGAACTCGGCTTGCGATTTTGTCTGGAACAATATTCTTTTTTGTTTTTATTTTTGAACATATTTTCTTCATGCACTTCTTTTATTTAAATTTACAAAAAATAACTCAGGCTCCTTAAATTAATTATTTAATCCATCAATTCCAACGTACTACATTTTTGTTTGGGACAACTAAGACTACTGAACTGAATATACTAACCATTATTCACAAATTACTAATTTTTTATAAATTTTACTAGTGGAGATGAATTATTTCATGGGTTAACTCTGATTTTGGGAAACATCCAAAAAGACCAACAAATGTAAGAATACCAATTTAACACTCAAATACATTTTATCTAAAATTATGATTAAAATATTTATTTAATTGAGCGATTACTAATTTGTCATTTCACATAATATGGATATCATCGATATGTACATATTCAGTAAAATAAATTTATCATCTAAATTCTAACATATTTCTGTAAATTAAAAGAAGTTATTGTCAGTGAAAATATTGCAAACCAAGTTTTAAACAATTGCTTCAAACCGTATAATATCTTTCATAATCTATCAACTATATCTAATTATTTTGTTACTGCTTAAAAACATAGCACCTGCTCCATATATGATTCTTCCTCAAGAACATCATGTAAAAAAAAATTTCATATATAACTAACATATCATTTATATGTGAGATGCTGACAGTAAATTCTCTCACAAGTCATGCTTTCAGATAAATTATTTGAACAAACTAATTCCCAATAAACTATATGTATTTTCACAATGAACACAATCACCAACAAACAATTCTGGGGGCTGATATATTAATTTTCAGATCCTATTAGAACATATGATATTTATCTATTTCATAATGATCTGATATCATCCTGGATAAGATAATCTCAAAAATAAAACATGCATATCTTAGTATTATTAAGAAAATAAAAATAGATATAATAAAAAAAAAAGAATAATAATAATCATGAAATAAAATACGAGCACAACTTTTTTTTTTGTAGGACAATTGAAAAATCAAGATAATATTAGTCAAGAAGAAAAAGAAAAATAAAAAAGGATGAGAAAGAGGAGAAGAAAGAGAAAAGAAAAAGAATAGAAGAAAGAAAATAATAATAATAATAATAATAATAAATAAAAGAAAAAATAATAAGAGAAAAAAAAAGAAAAAGAAAAAAATATATAGAAAAAAAAAGAATAATAAAAAAGAATAATATAAAAAAAAGAAGAATAAAAAAAAATAAAAAGAATAATAATAATAATAAGGAAAAAAAAGAATTATAAGAAGATAAAAAATAAAAATAATAAAAAAAGAGGAAAAAAATAACAACAAAAAAAAGAATAAAAAAAACAAAAAAAAAAGAATAAAAAAAAAAAAAAAAGAAAAAAAAAAAGAGAAACAAGAAAAATATTAAAAAGAAGATGAAGGAAAAAAAATAATATTTTACTTCTCGAGAGATTTTTTTCTTTCATTTTGAGCAGATTACTTAATCTTCATTCTTCTAAAATATATTCAAAATCCTAGGTAATAAAATCTCAATATTCTCAACTTACATGGAATTGTTACTAAAATCAACTAGGGAACAACCAACTAGAATAAACTAGGAGATTCCTTTTCTAAAAAAATCCATCTCCAATATCATTATGTTATTATGTACTTATTAGTATATATAATGACTCTTGAGGAGAGCCATCATAGTGCAAACTAATGAATTCATGAGTAGTTGAGAGATGACTCCTAATTTAGTAAATATTAGGAGTCCATAATTGACTCCTAATAAAATATCCACGTGTCTCTTCAAAAATTTTACCATACATAGACTTGCTAAAGAGCAAATCTTGCTCAAATAAAAAAAAAAACAAAAAATAATTAACACCAAATAACACTATCAATTTCAACCAAATAACACTTAAGACCTTTTATGTACACTAAATGTCTTATCATACATCTTATAACCAAAAAATTTATACATTATTATCCCAAGAGTCATTATGTAATAAGGAGATATTATGAATAAATCAAATATTTCTAAAAATTTTTAAAGGTAAACTATATAATTAATCTCTGAGATACAATATCAGAAAAATCACAATAAAAAAAAAAGATATTAAGTTAATTATAACATAGTTTGTGCTTAAAATTACATCTTGCACTAAATATTTTAGAAGATTTTTCAGAAAAAAGCATCATAATCATCTCAAATCAAATGTTTATTTTACTTTTCTCCAATCTTATTATGTAGGTACGTACTAAAATATTAAGACTGACAAATAATCTTATAATCAATATAGTAAGTATTAAATTTGATACACACACACATTCACTCACTCACACAGACATAGGGGTCTCCAACGGGCAGGGCAGGATGGGTCGGCCCGATCAAGTTTAGACCTACGACCCAATTCAGGCTGGGCCTAGCCCGTAGACCAATCAACGGGCTGGCTCGGGAGGGACGGAATTTAATTTTAAGGCCCACATGCAGCCCACTAGCTTTATAAGAGGTGGGCATGACGAGCCCAGGTGCTGGGCCGGACCAGAGGCCCACTCAGAATCCCCGTTTAGAAGCCCGCCTTAAAGCCCATTTATAGGCCCGCCCAGAGTCCCATCTAAAAGCCCACTTAACTTTTATTTAAATTGTATTTAAAAGTTAAATAAAAAATAAGTTTGAAAAGTTTACTTCGCTACAAAATAAGTACATCCCAACTAGGTTGACACCTACTTATTTGTCAATTATTTGTACTTTTCAATCATAAGAAAATAAAAATACAATATACATTTCTAATAGAATATTTTAATCATTATTTTTTGATGATGGAGAACTATCTTTGATCCATTCATGTCTTGATATTTTTTGATGCATACACTATGCATACACACCCTTTTGGGTTTACAAACCCTAGCTATGTTACGATGTCAATTAAAAAAAAAAAAAAAAACTACCAACCACTAATAGAAACTTGATAAAAAATAGAATATAATACATGAGAAACCTAAAATTATAAATAAAAGTAATATGACTTGGGGCAATTCAAATGTTGAATATTTCTTGAAAAAAAAAATAATGATACATCAAAAATAAATAATAAAAAACTAAAACAATTAAAAAAATTAGATATAATAATGCCCTTGAATTAATTTCTAATCTTTTCAATAATATATCTTAAGCATTAAATGATATATCAAGAATAAGATTACATAAATACTAACATATCAGACCTTATAAGAATTACAAAATTAAAAATATTTATTTAAAAATAATACTAAAATTACTAATCATCTGAAAATTTCTTATGTTGCATGTATCTATTTGAGGTAATATTTTGTACCTTCATTAGAAGACAGTAAGTTTAGAGTTCAAGACTCATTAATCACAATCTCTCAAATTTTTAAAAATAAAACTATCAATTTATTAATCTCTCTCAAATCTCATACTTATAAAGCGAGAGACTCGTGCACTAGGTATAATTTTCATTTAATAATATATCAAATATTTTGTGACATCACACCTCCATAAAAAATAGTGATTACCGATTGAAGAAAAAGAATTTAGTTAATATATCTAGAACACTTCCATTTCATAGAAATATAATTGAATAATTTTGAAGTGAAACAATCTTCATTTACAAATTATCTTATCAACAAAATATGATGCACGTTCTTTCAAATCAAATACCTCATTAAATTATCTATATAGGGAAAAAATATATTTTTTTTATTTATGACCATGTTTTTTGGTGATACCCTTCTTTATTTAAGATTTATCTCCTATATGAGATAAACATTCACATTGATCAATTAGGTATTTTATTTTTAGATACTCTAGTACTCAAAAAAGATATAATTAATACTATTTTAAGAGAAATAATTATTATTATAAAATTAACATTCTTCATGATGAAATTCTTTTCTAAGAACCGATGAAATAATACTGCTGATACTCAAATTTTAAGGATACCTCAAACTCATTTAAATCAATTGAACTTGTAGTTGGATCTCCGATTGTTCAACTTCCTCAATCTCTTACATATTGAGCCAGTCACGACTCAAAGAATTTCTAGTTGGATATCCCAAATTATTCATAAGATGTGAGAGACCTTCCTAGCTTATACAACATAGAGATGTCAACCAGGCCGGCCCGGCACGGAAATTTTCCATGCCCAGGCTCGTGCCGTGCCCGACCACAGCACGATCGTGTCGTGCCGAGGTCAACCGGGCCTCGTGCCGTGCTTGGCCCGGCACGGTACCGTGCTTGGCCCGGCACGGTACCGTGCTGAATTTTTTTTAAAAAAAAATTAGGGTTCAGTGCGACGGCGCGCACTGAAACCCTAAAATTTTTTTATAATTTAGGGTTCGGCCAGACAGGGCCGAACCAGGCGAATCGTGCCGCGGGCCTGTGCCGGGCTGAACCCCCAAAAAACCATGCCGGGACAGGAACGGCACGGTTACTGTTCCGTGCCGTGCCTGGCCCGGCACGGAAGCCAGGTTGGGCCTGTAAAAAACGTGCCGGGTCAGCCCGGCACGGCCCGTTTGACACCTCTAAATTACAACACCACGTTCACACCACCATAGGCTAGTAGTTCTCCAATTTCTCGCTCGGATGACACATCGATCACAATACCAAAGCCTAGTGGTCTGACACAACCTCACTTGATAGAGGACTGATCAGATACCAGAAAGAATTATGCCTACAGCTTTAATTGATTATGAATTGCATATGAATTTTTAGCAATGACATTTAGAAGGAATTTCTAGAATCCTCTGGCTCTCTCTAAATAGAACACACACTGCAACAAAAAACTCAATGCTTCCAGCCCCCTTGCTCTCTAGTACTTTAATGAAAATAAATTCAAGAGAAATAGACACCTCCCCAAGTGACAATAAGCCAGCTTGCTGCCCACTCACCACCCCCCCCTTTTTTTTCTTCGTCTTGCTTATGAAATGTTTATAGGAATTACCCGCCTCAAGGTTAAAAGCTGGAAACTGCTGCTGGATCGTATCGAATGGTTTCACAGGAGTCCTCAAATGTAGGCAAATCCTTCCAACGGATGATTACGCCTGAACCTGTTTTTCAAGGCCGCATGGTTGGGTGCACCTCATGGACCTCTAATGGTTAAACAAGTAGTTCTAGGACCACAGTTAAGTGGTGGGGGGTAGTAGGATATCTCTCGTGAGAGATGATGGCTTGTTTAAGTTGCGATACATGAAATACACCATGAATACGGTACTTGAAGGATGCTAGCTGATGAGCAACCTTCCCAACCTGGCAATGGCATAGCACTTCAAAAGGCCCAAAATAGCGAGGAGACAACTTCTGATTCAATTGGCTGCATATTGATTGTTGACGATAGGGTCGGAGCTTCACAAAAAATGTGATCGCTGATGTCATAACTGACAGCACGACACTGACGATCGGCTGACTACTGCATGCATTGTCGAGCATGTTGAAAATGATGTTTGAGCTCATAATAGCATCGCATGAGAGCAGCAAACTCTTCACTTCCACACTGGCTGCCGAACCCAGTTCTCAGCAGACCAATGGTTTTGTGATGCTACTATGTAAGCATGCAAGCAGACCGCTACCACGTCACCACCAGAATAAAAACTCGCGCCACTGCTTCTGCTGTGAAAGGATGCTTTGTTGCCATGAAATATGCTTACTTGGTGGTCAGTCTGTCCACTGCTACCAGAATGATTTTGTATCCCTTTGACTCCGAAGAAATTCAATAAAATCCATGGTAATGTCCTTCCACGGTCAGTCATAAATAGGAAGGAGGTGCAGCCTTCTTGTAGGAGACGGGGTAGGGATAGGGCTAGGGGTGGATGTATCATGCATACTCTTCTGACTTGTCTCGCAGGCCATAGCAAACCCCTGCACCATTTCTTCCATTCCCTTTCAGTAAAATTTTGTAGCCAAGTGATTGTAAGTTCACATTCCCTAACAAAAATGCAAACGCATTATGGTGACGCAGCCGGCATTGCTAGCCTTCCCATGGTGGTAGCGAAGGTGACCCTCCACTAGTGAGAAATCTGGGCTGGATGAAGAACTCTGCTGTAGGTAGGAAAGGGCCAGCAACCACCATGAGTTTTAACCTATGCATCTATGGGTAACGATATGGCTGAACAGAGATTGGCCAAGTCCCCTCTTCAAGAACAACTGAATGATCCCTATTTCGCACTGGCACCAATCCTGAAGGATTTGCAAATATCCCTGAAAATTTGTCTAGCAACTGAGTGATTGCAGGTGGAATGGGTGCAACTTCATTTGTCAGAAATTTTCAGTTGACTGGTAGGAGGGCAAATTGTCAAAAATCCAAAAGAATTCCTTCCCCCTCGAGCTGAATCATGCACACTAAAAAGAGAAGAGAGACTTGGGCATTGGAGAGAGATATTTAGTCTTTATAAGCTTTTTACTTCCTTTTGTATGATAAAAATGATTATCAATCTTAGATTGTCACTGTTAAGTATTGTCCTTTTGTAATTGTGCATTCAATATTTTACCACCAAATCATACTAATTAGGCCAATTAATATGTCAACTACGCTTTACTACTATTTCAAATATTTATATTCTCTGAGCTCAACAATCATAATAAATATAAAATAATGTGGTAATGATTATGTTCAATTTTGACTTTGTAAACATTATACTCGTGTTAATTAATATATGATTTCCTACTGATTTTACTTATTTAAGTTATACAAAAAATAATAATAATTTAAAAAATCATCACTATCTTACATATCATCATCTATCATAACTAATATATAACTCACATATAATAGTTAAATCCATAGATTAAATATTCTACATAACTATCAACCATCACTTCCATGTAATAATATGTATAATGAAATAGTAATAAATTTATTTATATTTTCAGCTTTATTAGTATTATATTTGTATCAATTAAACTTATATAAATTTATAATTTCTATACATAACTTTATCTCTTAGCGTAAAAATATGACTATTATTTATTTCAGATTTAATCTCATGAATATATCCTGTTTGAGTCTGCCTAATTTGGGCTGGCTCGTGTTGGGCCTGATGGTAGTAAATGGGCCGGGCAACCTGAGTTTGGCTCGAAGCCCAACACAACACAATAGAGTAGAATGCCCGGGCCTATTTCGGGCAGACCCTCCACCCAAATCATGTTGTGTCATGCCGAAGGTCTTCGGCTTACGTGTCGTGCCAACACGACCTGGATGCCTGGCACGTGGGCAAGGTACGAGCAACGACGTGCTGACGAGTGATGAACGGTGATGCCTGATGGGAGATGAATATCGATGCCCAATGGGGGACGAATAGCGACACCCAACGAGCAACGACTCAGCACGTTCAACGGGCAGCAAAACACTAATTTTATTTTAAACAAAAAAAGTCCGACCCGACTCAAACCAGCCCATACTATGGCTGATTTTGGGCCATGGGCCATGGGCCATGCCGAGCCTGCCCTCCAGTGAACCTGTGCCGTGCCAAGCACGGCACACGAGCATGGTTAGGTCTGAAAAAAATGGGCTGGGTTGGCCCAACCCATTTTACACCTATAGCCGAGCCATGTGGGTTTCATGCCAGGTTATGATGGGACATGTCGTTTTGGCCCATTCTGAATCAGTTAATCCCTAACTTCTAAATATTTTAAATTATAATACAAATTAAATAAATAAATAAATAAATATAATAAAAAAAATAAAATTAAAATCACAATTCACAAGTTATAACTCAACTAGAGGTGTCAAACGAGCCGGCCCATTTTTTTAGGGCACGAACGTGCTACCGTGCCGGGCCGGGCACGGTTTAAAAACATCCGGGCCCATCATGGCCCGTAGGCACGGCAGGCCGTGCCGTGCCGGGTCGGGACCACGGGTTGGGATCCAATCAGACCCGACCCGCGGTCTTTTTTTCGGGAGGGGCCGGGTCACGCCCACGCGTGCCCGCAAGAAACCGGCACGGGAAGAACCCGTGCCGGCGTGCCGTGCCACGGCACGTGCCTAACCCGGGCATGGCACGGGCCCGGTTTAAAAACGTGCTGGACCGGCCCAGGCAGGGCCGAACCGTGCCGGGCCGGGCCAGCCCGGCCCGATTGACACCTCTAAATTCAACTCATAAAAATAACATAATATAAATATTAAAAACTTCAATTATTTTATTTTTGTAACATAATACTAATACAAATTACAAAAT
This sequence comes from Sapria himalayana, assembly GCA_029783825.1. Lineage (NCBI taxonomy): Eukaryota > Viridiplantae > Streptophyta > Magnoliopsida > Malpighiales > Rafflesiaceae > Sapria > Sapria himalayana. The sequence continues at coordinate 12,456,721 of JAREIK010000088.1, forward strand.
AAGAAATCAAGCTCAAAAGATAAAAATCAATACATCGAAGATTAACATCAATCTCACAAGCATCTGAATAAATAAAGAATAAAATAATAATACAAGCAATAAGCTCAAAAGATAAAAATCAAAAGATAATACAAAAATAATCAATCCCGTAAGCATATGATAGTATCAGTAGCGGTCGGTGGTAGGCGGTAAGCAGTAAGCGGTAGGCTTAATATTAGTCATCATTAACATCTCATAAATTATCATCAGTCACTGACTTATTTGCTCTTGCTGCAGTTGCAGCACGATCCTAGATGTGCTAGCTTGAATCCTTCAAATCTTTCATGCATGCTAATGATTCAACAATATTTAACCGTAATCTCAATCTCCTATTTGAAATCACATTGACTACAACAGAAAAAATAAACTCGAATGCAAATCTCGACATTAGAAAAGTCAGTAGATCACGTATCATCTTAGACAACAAGAGATAGGCGGGCTTATATAATTTCTACCACTGTAAAATATTAAGATTCTTGTTATTGATATGTGATAGAATTTAGTAATAATCGATATCTAAGTATCAAGATTATTCGCTCTTATTCGACAGTCCACCCCATCATTTCTCCCTCACTAACTAAATTGAGAAATCATCATCTCCGAATATGCTATACATGTCCATATTTAGAACGTTACTACTACTATTATCATGCCTAATATCACAGTATGTAAATAGCGAAGTTAACTTTTTGTGAATGAACCCTTCAAGTTGGTGTTCCTGATTCATGCACGAGGATATGTATGCCAAAAAATTCTTTAGCCTTTCCATCTTAACTCTAGGATCCATGCATACAACTAGATAATAAATAAATAAAATAATAGACTAGTACTTTAAGTACTTGGTTTTCACCTCAATAACCATGTCATAAAATATCAGGTCATCTCTAAACTATTGACGTAGTCAGATATATTTGTTATGTTATAAAAAAATTTCAAGAATTTTATAAAAAAAATTCTTATAGTCCAGTTAATATTGTTAATAATAAGTTGGTTAATCTTACTATTGATTTAGTCAGATATCATGCGTTCATATTTAACACATGTCTCTAACATGAGATATGTGTAATTCAAATGTTATCTCACATCCAATTAAAATTTCTTATTCTTTAGACCCGCAAACAAATAGAGACTACCAAACTCTTATTGTCTGTGAGACATATGAAAAAATTTTAGTGAGTTACATTAACTTTCTAAAACATGTTAAATAATCTTCATCTCCGCTTTTACTATGAGGTTAATGACATAAAACATGCATCTAAAATGAAAAATCTCTATTATTGACCAATCTCTAAAGGTGATAACAAACATGTTAAATGCTATTTCATTGTTAGATACATTATAAAATAAGATACTATATATTTTATTTTGAATATTATATTCTCTAAAGATTTTCATCATACACATATAAATGACAAGACCATCATGAGGATAAATAATCTCTGAAAAACCTAATATTTTTTTATTTAGTTTTTATTTATAATCTACATAGTAAGCGGTGAGACATGCATAAGATACATCAGTGTGTGACTAGTCTAGATATCAGACATCACGGACACCATGCCACTATATTCTCTAAATTAATTAATTATTATTTCTTTTTCTAACTTATAATATTTTAGTATGTCATTCTTAGATGTGGACTTAAGAATCTTATGATATGCAGGTTGAAAATAAGTCTATATGATACTGACTATCCTTTGATCCTTCAAAAATCTAATCAGAAGATCTATAGTGGTGATCAATTTGATCATGCATTCTCTCCCTAACTCATTGTAATATATGAAGGAAGTCATCATAGAAGCTGAGCTAGATCCAACCTCAAAGACCTCACTGCTCAGTTAATTTTATCTATGATCTAATGTATAATATTTATTGGTATATTGTTCAGCATGCCGCTTAATGTGCCTAGTCCCACATAAACTCCTACACGTTAATATTTATTTTATAATATTTGCATTGTGCCAATTCTTCAGCACCTCAAATATTTTTTATTTTTTATATTATTAAAGTAAGTCCAACTGTTGATTTTCTTCTAGTTTTTTTTTATTTTTTAGATGTTTGTGTCAAGGTCACAGGAGAAAACAAAGTTTTGGCGATCTCAAATATTTTCATATGATTATCATTATCCATATAAAAATTTTTTATATTTACGTTAATATTAATCTTGTTATCGTAATTAAAATTATTATTTATTATTTTTTTTATTAGCTTATTAATTATATTCTAAATTATGTTTTTAAAATTTAATATTATTTTATATTAAACTATTAATTAAAATTAAAAAACAAAATAAAAGTTTAAAAATAATATCCTTAAATCGTAGAATCTCATTTGCTTGACAATGTTTGATGTCTGATGTGTGTATAATAATCTACAACTGAGTCCCAAAAGGAGAGAGTAATAGAAACAATACGAGAGAGAGATTGAGAATATCAATAAAAAAAAGATAAATTAGAGAATAAGAGGAGAATATTTATAAAATTTGAAAAGTAATTAATTTTTTTTAATTTTTTTTGGGCGGAATCCCAACAGTTGTCAAATTTGTGCCCATAGCCATTGGGCTTGAATCCAACTGCTAAAAAACATGCATTTTTTGAATTATTTATTTATTTTTTTGATTGTTGGATTGGTTGGACAGTTCTAGAAGCTTCGATTTCTCAGCTTGGGCTGAGCCTGATGACTCACGGGAATGACCAATGACATGACACAGGTAAACGGGTTCGGCCAGTGCCCAAACTCGGCCCAAGATCTAGGGCACAATTCAGAATGTGCCTCTGAACTGTGCCTTTGGGCCAGACAATCGGGTTGTGCCTTACTTGACACGAGGCATGAAAAAGCTTGGCATGAACCGTGCCTCCAGCCAGCCCGCCATGAGCCCAGGCATGGTTCTGGACCATGGAGGCCAGGCACAGCTCAATCTAGTCGTGCCTCATGTCGGCCCTGGGTTGTCCGACACACTTGGTACCTTTAGCCTGGTGGCCCTAGTAGGGCCCAAGGTATGCCTGACTTAGCCATGCCTGGAATCATGCCGTGCCGACTTGAGGCATGGGTCATGCCGTGTTGGGCCAGGGGATGCCAGGCTCGTGTCGGGTCAGACATGACCCGACTGCCAAGCCCATAGGCATGGTCAGCTATAGTGCCCCAAAACTCAGGCCGAATTTTGGGCACGATTCCATTGGAATGCACCCGACCCACCCGCTTATATAAAAAAAATAATTTTTTTAAAAATAACCCACCTCACTTTTTACACATGACAAATTTTTTTTAAATAATCTCCATGTATTTGGCTGAGGATGTCCGTGTGGGATGGCCAAGGCCCACCTAGATATGCAACACGTGGCGAGCACCTACCCTCCCCTGAGTTGAGGCTAAGCCCTAGCCCAAGTCGAGGCCGAGCCATGAGCCAAGCACCTTTCACCTAAAACTTCTTGAACCGAGGGCAACGTAACGACTAATCCTCCAACATTTCAAAAAAAAAAAAAAAAAATCATTAAAAAAATAAAAAATATTATTAAAAAAATAAAAAAAAAATATTTTTTTTAAAAATTCTTTTTATAATCTATATATAATTGTTCTCCTATCTCTCAATTTTGCATTCTCAATTTATAACCCTCCTGTCTATCTCAATTCTCTCTCTCTCTCTTTCTCTCTCTCTCTCACTCTCTCATCTCGTTTGTTGTCTTTTTTTTTGCTTTGGAGTCAAAGTTTGGCTTTACTCTCACATCTCGGGTACGGACAATGGACAACAGACTGCGGTGAAACCTCGGACTTCAGCATTCAATAAATGGCAAAACAATAATTATTTTTTTTTAATTTAATTTTATTTTTTTATTTTTTATTTTTTATTTTTTTTGATAATAATTTAATATAAAAAAAACGTAATTTATAAAATATAATTTAAACTATAATTAATAAACTAAAAAAATCAATAATAGCAAATAGTGAATTTAATGATGACGGTATTAACATTAATATAAACATAGATAATTTTAATATTAACAACCCAAAGAAAAAGTCTGAGCCTGAAACCATATTTTATCTCATGACTTCAACCCAAACTCAAATATTTAAAAAAAAAAACTATAAAAAAATTTATAATTTTAACTCATTGAAACATTATACAGAATAAAAATACTATGAATATTAATGAAGAATCGACACAATGCAAGTATTATAAGAAAATATTAACTTGTAAGAGTACAAGCATGACAGAACACCAAAAGAGATATGCCGAACATTTTACCAAAAAATATGGTACATTAAATTCTAGGTAAACCCAATAGAGCAGTGAGATCTTTGAGGTTAGATCTAGTTCAGCTTCTATATTGACCCCCTTCATATACCACAACGAGTTAGGAAAGGAAGACATAACCAAACTGATCACTAGGATAGGTCTTCTGATTAGATTTTCGAAGGTTCAAAAGGCACTCAGTATCATAGAGACCTATTTGCAACCTATAAATTAGAAAAATACATAATAACTAATAAATTTAAGAAATATAGTGACAATATGTCAGTGCCTCACCGCCCACTTCTTTTGGAGGACTGAGCACCTACGACAGATCTTCCGATAAGTCTCTAAATAAATATTCTGATTAACAAAAATCTTAAAAAATAATAAATACTAATAAAACATATTTAAATTTAGAAAATAAAAATATTACACAGAGGTCTGAGGCTGTTAAAACTTTGGTTTCTCCAGTCGTCTCAACCTAAACTTCTACAAAAAAAAAAACTAGGAGGACTTCTATAGTTTGGATTCATTTTAATATAATAAAACAAAAAAATGTTAGGAGTGGTGAATAAGAAATGACACAGTACAAATATTGTATGAGACTTTTAACATGTAAGAGTTCGTTTGGGACTGGGCACTTTAAGAGTCATGCCGAATTATGCACCAAAAAACATGGTCCATTAGATCCTAGGCAAAGTCAACTTGGCACTGCATTTTTTGAGACTGAATCGAGTTTAGTCTCAAAGTTTACTCCTTTGATATACTCCAGCGAGTTGGGTAGGGACGACATGGCCAGACTTATCACATTGATAGGTCTTCCGATCATATTTTCAGAAAATCCAAGGGTAGTGTGCATCATGCAGACATATTTTCAGCCTGCTTATCGTAAGATTCTAAGTCAACATCTAAGAATGACATACTAAAAATATATAAGTTAGAAAAACAAAAAATAATTAATGAATTTATGACATATAGTGGAGTGGTATCCCTGACGTCCGATATCTGGACAAGTCACGATGAATCGTCTTATGCATGTCTCACCAGCCACTATATAGATTCTAACTGGACTATGAATAAAAAAATTTTAGGATTCACTGAGATTCTTCATCATCATGATGGCCCGGCCATTTTTGAGTGTATGATGAAAATCTTTATGAAATATAAAATTTAAAATAAAATTTTTAGTGTCACATTCAATAACGCATTTAATAATAGAGCAGCGATTAACATGTTTGTTAGGAATATTAGAAACGCATTATTAGGAGAGATTTTTCATGTCAAATGCATGTGTCACGTGATTAACCTGATTGTTCAAGCGGGTATGAATGTGTGTTCCCCTGTGTTGGATAATATACGTAATGCACTAAAATATATTCGCACTCATTGCAGACAACAAGAGTTTGGTAGTCTCTGTTTGTCTGCGAATCTTAAGAAGAAAAAATTCTAATCAGATGTGAGACATCGTTGGAGTTACACGTACCTGATGTTGTAATTATGTGTTGGATACGAACACGTGATATCCGACTACGTCAATAGTAAGAGTGACGAACTTATTATTGACGACACTGAACTGGGCTTCAGTAATTTCATTTATGAAATTCCAGAAAATTTTTTATGATATGACGAACATGTGTTCGTCGGTTTATACGCTCACAACTTACATTGTACTCTGGTGTATATGTAACATTAGTGGCATGTTTAGGAAGTATCGAGCAGACCCGATACTCAGCCATATGATTGCAGAGATGGAAACCAAGTAATTAAAGTACTGGTCCACCGTTCCATCTCTTTATTGCCTCGCTGCATGTATGGACCCTAGGGTTAAGGTGGAAGGGATAGAAAACACCATAACTTACATTTTCTCGTGCATGAACCTGGAAGAGCCACTTGAAAGGTTCATTCATGAGAAGTTGACAGACCTGTTCACATACTACGATACTAGGTATGGTGGTGGTAGTAGTGAGACTGTGATTACGAACATGGATACCTTGTTCGGAGATGACGATTTTTCTATTCAGCTAACAAGTGAGAAACGTAGGGGTGGACCATCACATAGGAGCGAGCTTTCTTGGTACTTAGATATCGATTACTGCTCAATCCTATCACATTCTGATACTAAGAATCTTGATATATTACAGTGGTGGAAATCATATGAGTCCACCTTTCCCATGCTATCTAGGATAGCACGGGATCTATTGATTCCTCCGGTGTCGAGCGTAGCATCGGAGTCTGCTTTTTTTATTGCAATGTATGTAATTTCGGATAGGAGATCGAGATTACGTCCATATATTGTTGAGGCCTTGGCTTGTTTGAAGGATTGAAAGTATTCGAGATTTAGCATCCATGATCATTTTGGAACTGGGACTGGGACAGGGACTGCAGCCGCATCCACTATGATAGCGGAGGAGTTGATTGCTGATGATGATGATCCATATGATACTAATCTTGATGTTGTGGCTGATGATGCTCATGATATGCTGATTGATGATTGATGATGATCTACTATTTTTTAATTTCGATGTTTTATTTTTTTATTGATTGTACGCTTTGTTTATACGTTACGTTGAAACTTTAATTTGTTTGATTCGGACCTTCAGTATCTAATGGCTGATTGGTCATTTTTTATTTGGTTTGCTTATATTTTTTATACTTTTAAATTTTTTTTAACATAATTTATTGATTTATTTATTTTTTTTGTTTTAATTTTTCATTTAAAAATTTATAACTCTATTATATAATTCTAATAAAATTTAAACTAATTTTATACTACATTATAAAAAAAATTTAACTTTGTAATTTTAATAAATTTTAACAATTTTCATATTATAAATATATAATATTATACATTATCTATGATTTTATATATAATTTAATAATTTATATAATTAAAATAAAAATTAAAACAATAAATTATAAAAAAATATATTTTTTACCAGGCCTGAGCAAGCCGGGCCCAGCTTTTTTAAACCATGCCGGGCCAGGCACAACACGGTACAGTAACCGTGCCGAGCCTGGCCCGGCACGAAAGCACATTCGTGCTCAAAAAAATGGGCCGGACTAGCCCGGCTCGACCAGTTTGACACCTCTATGTATGACCATTAAAATGGATTATTATGAAAGATTTTTCATATCAGATGCATATGTCATATAAATAACCTTATAGTAGAAGTAGAAATAAAGGTTTTCCCTACTTAAGAAAAATACGTAACTCACTAAAATATCTTCGAATGTCTAACAGACAATAGAAATTTAGTAGTCTCTATTTATTTGTGAGTCTAAAAAAAATTCCAAACAGATAAGAAATACCATTGAAATTACAGATATCTGATGTTAGAGTTATGTATTGGATATAAACATATGATATCTGTCTACGTTAATAATAAGAGAGACAAACTTATTATTGACGATAGAGACATGAATACAAAAATTTTATTTATAAAATTTCTGAAAATTTTTTAATACAATAAATATGTATTCATCAGTTTATACACTAACGACTTGCATTATATTTAAGAACAATATTAGTAACATATTTAGTAAGTTAGAGATAACCCGACATTTAGTGATATGATTGTTGAGATGAAAACCAAATAATTAAAGTACTAGTTCACAATTTCATCTTTTTATCGTCAGACTATCACCATGGATCCTAGAATTAAGGTGAAATGAATAGAAAATATTTTAATATACGTATCCTCGTATATGAACTAAGAACTTCAACCTAAATGATTCATTCATAAAAAATTGACTGAATTATTTATATGCTATGATACTAGGTATGATAGCAGTAGTAATTAGACTCCAAGTAGGGATATGAAAATCTTATTTGGAGATGATAATTTCTCCATTCAGTTAGCAAAGAAAAAATAATGAGGTGGATTGTCAAATAAAAGTGAGTTATCTCGATACTTAGATACTGATTACTGCTCAATCTTATCACATAACGATAACAAAATTTTTAATATTTTATAATATTAAAAATTATATGAGTCTACTTATCCCGTGCCGTCTAAGATACCATGAGATCTACTGACTCATTCGATGTCGAGTATGACTTTGGTATAGAGCATAGCATCAGAGTCTATTTTTTCAGTTAGAGTTAATATCATTTCGGATAGGAGACCGATACTACGACCAGATATAGTTGAGATGCTAGCATGCAAAAAGAATTGAACAAATTCAAGATTGAGCATCAAAAATCAAGATTATATTAAAACAAGAGCAAATAAATTGCCGACAGATAATAATATATGAGACTTTGAAGAGAATTTGCCCACATCTAGTGATACCATCAGACACTTAAGCAATGATGATCAGTTACATACTCATACCAATTAGCATTGGGATTGAGGCATTGAGCATGCATTCTTATTTATAATGATTGAGATTGATAATTTTTATTTTATATTGTTGTGAGTTGTGACTTTGTATTAATTTATTTATTTTTAGATTGAAAGATGAATGATATGATGAAAGTATTTTTTTTGATATTGTTGATTATTTATTATATTTTGTCATTTATGTAAATAAATTTATTTTTTTATGATTTATCATTTATGTAAAATAAATAAATAAATAATGTAATTTTGTTATATCTTATATCACATTTAATCCGCATTTTAAATTTAAAATATGAAATTTGAAAAAAAAAATTAAAATAATTAATCCACAATTCTACAACAATAACTGGTGGCTGATGGGGGAATATCCAAGCTATGATAGACTATGACCTAGGTCTGAGTATGCTGAAATAACTATGCATGAACCAGTCTAAGCCCTCCTTTTATATCATCAGTGATTCCATCTAGTTGATGTGTAGCTCATCAAGTTGTGTGTTGTGACTTTAAGTTGAGATTATGACTCTTTCAATTCTTTGAATCCATACTAGAGCACAAGGTCATGATGACAAGGAAATACCATGACTATGATAATTCCTTTTTGAAACATATAATCACAATGACAAAGAATGTCATGACTAATCAAATTCATCTTTAGAGCACATAGTCGCGATAGCAATAATATCATGACTAAGATAATTTCTTCATAAAATACAAAATCTTAACAACAAGGAATACTATGACTAGAGAATTTTTTTCTCTGGAAGACAACCATGATAGAAAAATTTATCACAACTAAAAATCTTTTGATGTTATAAAATTTTAGCTATGTAATAAATATGTTGTGGTGGTCAAAAAAATATCACATCTTGTACCAATTTAATACTTGGTTGTCGTGATGTGAAAATAATATCATGATCAAAATTATATTTTAGAGCTAATACGACCATGATTCCTAAGATAATATCATGATTATGAAGACTGTTGCACAGTAAAAAATTTTGATAATCAAATAATAAAGTCATTATCTACAAGTATTGCCGAGGCTTATTTGTAAAGCCATAACCTAGAAAGATTACTATAACTTATTAGCAAACATGCACCAGTATACCCAAGTGATAACATAAAAAATATCATGTTATTTTTTTTAATATTATATCATATATCTCAATTTTTTGTCAAATTTATTAATTATACTCGACTAAGATATGATTTTACTATTATTTATCCAATATCATAAAAATCACAAATAAAATGCTTTCATTTAAAACCAATATTCAATATAATCACATTATTAAAACAATACAAAAAATTCTAAAAATCAATACTTTGAGTGTCGAACAGCTCCCAAGTCAATGAGTAACACCACCTCTTGATTTTCCTATTCTGCCACGAATTTTCAACGAATGGAGAGCCGATAACCCTACGTTGGAGGAAAGAGACAATAAAGTAGGATAAAAGTCATTTATTAGATATGTATCATTGTCAGGCATGGCCATCTGTTCTACCACAAATGAATAAGCCATTTCTTAATTCTCATTTAGCTCCTCGTTGTCTAATACCCGAATTGCTTGGAGTTCCTTTTATTTGTAGTGGTGGCCAAGTCTAAATTTGTCATCACAGTGAAAACTAGAGGTGTCAAAAGGGTCGGCCCGGCACGTCTCGGCCCAGTTTTAGGTTGCCCAGCCGGGCTACTGTGCCGGACCAGGCACGGATCCTCGGCCTGAAAACCACCGGGTTTGACCTAGTTTGGGAAAAACAAATTCCGGATTTTTTAAAAAAATTAGGGTTTCGGCGGAGCGGCACCGCGCCGTGTCGCCGTGCATCTTCGCCATTTCAGGGCTCGGCGAGCCTCGCCTATCGGGCATCGGCTCATATTGACCATGTTCGGTGCGTGGTCACGCGTACTGTGCCGGCATGACGGGTCGGGGCACGGCACACAAATTCCATCGGTTGCGCAAATTGGGAGTAGTTTTGGTTGGGGAAACCAACTACTCTCCCAATCTAGGTTATCAGCATTGAGTATTTAGGTTGAGGAAACCCTTGATCATGTTGTGGGCTGGGTTCGGAGTGTATGGTGTGGGTTGTGGAAAACACAGAGGATGTATGCTTGCTGATGGGTGGGGAGAGCCAATACCATTGGGCCAGGACAACTAGGTTTTTATCCTCAATCTGCTGGGCTAGACACATCATTTGAGGTAAGCTCACTGGATCTCACAATGGCACTGACAAAACTTCAAAATTGCCAATGGAAATCCTGGATGGTCGAGTTTTGACAAAGGGAAAAATAGTTGATCCTAAAGAGTTCCATCCTATGGAGTGCAAAACCGCTTGAGGAGTAGCTCTTGAAAGTCTGACCATCCTCAAAAACCTCTTCTTGTTCTTCCATCCTCATAATAGTACCAGACGAGCACATCACCCTCCAGACATACAACGGCAGTCCAAAGCTTTTCACCTGAGGTGAGTTTGTTGATCTCGAAATATTGGTCGGCTAGGAATAGCCACCCATCTGGATGGTCCACATCATTTATCGGTAACTCTAGTTTTCACTATGAAACTTCTCCGCCGGCCAGGGTACAAGTAGCAGTTAGGGTGACCTCTTGATCCCCCATTTTCTCCTTCTCCTTGCTACTTCCCGAAGCTTCAATTCCCGGTGGTAATTCTTCTGTTGCCTCTTCCCCGAGACCGATATAGAAGGTGCCAATCTTAAGGTCCCAGCCTCTAGATGGTTGATTAGAGAGAATAAGCTCTCTTCCACCTTTGGTAGTCGTTCCATTGTGCTGTTCTTCTGAACAACAGCATTGCGGCCCTCAATTTCATCTATCCTACTATCATTTTTCTTCCCAGCAACAGCGTTGCTGGTCTCCATGCTCTGATACCAATGATACAACTTCGCCTGATAGAAGATTGGTCAGGTAGAGAAAGAATTATATCTGCAACTTCAATATACTATGAATTGCATTTAAATTTTCAACGAAGATATTTACAAGAAATTTTGTGAGTCCTCTGGCTCTCCCTGAATAGAATACACATTGCAAGAAATAACTCGATGCCACCCACCCCCTCGTTCTCCAATATCTAAAAGAAAAGAAACTAAAAAGAAAGACCCCTGTCCTTGGGTTAAACTAACCTGCAGTCCCTCATTCTCCAAATCTATATCTGAGATACTATCTCATTCATAATGATGTCATATTATGTTATATGAAATACATGTCTCTAATAAAGAATAGAATTATATACCTTGTCATTCCGAAAAACTTTTAGTTGGATGCATGTGGATATTCACTATTATTGATGTTTGTTTAGTTTGTACATTTATTTTGTTAGTTTATTTTTATTTTATAATGTTTGAGAGCACCCAAATTGTAAGCTTCCCCAAACTATGTATGCGCGCGCGTGTGTGTACTTAGATTATATATATATATATAGTTAAACTTAGATTTTAAAAATATAAAAATTTTTCTTCATTTTTCTCTCTTTTTTCTTCCTCTCCTCATTCCTGAAAAACTTAGGGATGAAATCCTAATTTATAGCCAAACTAAATTCAATATGATATTAGAGCCAGAGAGATGAACCAGAGGGGACATGCAACTCCTAGTATATCGGTGCATCTTCTACTAGTGCCAATGACAGAGGACATAGATGTTCGCCACCGATAATGGTGTCGCCACTATACTACTTGGAGGAATTGTATGTATATATATTATATATATTATTTTTATTATATATGGCTGTGTGATAATGACTATTAGAAGTGTAATGATAGAATTGTGGTGGTATAGAGACTAAAAGCAATTAAAGAATTGATTTCCATGATGGTTGGCACTATGGTGCCAAAACAATGTTTTTTAGTAATTAAAATTGTGTGGGACGTTGATTTTGAAATTTTGGCATGGAGTCATGATAGTTCATGTATTTTATATTTGTTAGATATTTTTTTTAGAAATTTTCTTTAATGTATACCTTTTGTAAAAAAAATAATAATTAAAATTAAAATGATATTACAACGAATTACTTAATAAAAATTAAAAGTAAATATATATATATATATATATATATATATATATATATATATATTCTATGAACTAATAAGTGAATTATGACATGCTGATATCATTTAGTTGGAATATATATATATTCCCTTGCTATTAGAACTGGAAATATTTTGCTAACAAATCCTTATAAAATCACAATTAATTTGGTATGCATATGCAATATATCTTTCAAATCCTTATAAAACTCAATCTCAGATGAGATATATTTTTACTTGTGGAAGTGTTGCAATATCATGTAGATCAATTAAACAAACAATAACTACTACTTCCTCAAATCATTTTAAAATATTAGCAATTCATGAAGCCATCCATGAAAATGTATAATTGGGATTTATGATAAAACATATTTAAGAATCATATGAATTATCATCTATCAAAGATATTATGACAAAACTACATAAATATAATGTTGTATTTATTGTACAAATCAACAAAGAAAATATTAAGGTTAATCAAACTAAACATATTTTTCTGATAATCTTCTATACAAATGAGTTTTAGATAAAAAGTGAAATCAATATTCATCATATAAGATTCAAAAAGTTCGTATACCAAATCATAATGCATCAACTTAACGAACTCAATATTGAAATATTACAGACAACATAATTTTATCATCATGAGGGAGAGAATCATCAAAGATTTTTATCATATCATAATTTTTTTCCCATTGTTCAGGTTTATTCACATTGAATTTTAATGATAATATTTTTAATGAGATAGTTTTAACAATTCTTTTCAACAGTGATAATCATTAAAGGAAAAGTATTATAAATAATTCAAATAATTATTACTAACCTTATAGTACTCACAAATTAAATATTATATCTCATGTCAGAGGTATCACGACATAAGAAGGGTTCTCGTATTGTGTCGTGCTAGCACAACTTCATTAATGATCAGCCCGACATGACCCAACTTAGCTTGCTATCTTACACATCCATGACATGTGCCAATTATGGGCGGCTAAAAGATCCAATTAAAAAATTTTGAAATAAAAATTTATAATGGGAGATATTGTATGAAAAATTAAATAATTAAAATAATAAAAACTATATTGCACTATAGATCTAAATGAATTAAATAAATAACTAAAATATATATTTTATATCCGGCTCAAGATATCATATATAAAATATATATAATTTAAAATTATGAATGACAAACTTTAAAAAAACTAAAAAAACATAAACAACAAAAAATTACCTATTAGCTTAAAATCATAAATATAATACACAAGCAAAAACAAAAATAAAAAAAAATGCATCACATTTTGCATACGAGTCCTCTAATAGCCACGATCAATCTATGTCTGTAGTATGATAGTGCATAAACAGATTATGATCATCACGTATAATTCTGAAAGTAATACTAGTGACTTCAATATATTTAATGTCTCATGAGTCATTAACTACCAGTAACCTCTTATTTATTAGAATTGCTCTTATTTTGATTTACACTGTGTTGCAATTTTAATTATAAAATTTTTGATACTAAGTTGATAGGAGCAACTAACTTGTGGTTGTCTCAATCCTTTTTGCATATTTTATAAGGGCTTGATTATATGATAATTTTAAAGAGTTATTGTATTTTAAATTTTCAACATTATATCACAACATGATATCAAAACCAAGCCCAAAAAAAATTCAACTCTATGTTTGTATGAGTAAGTTTACAAACCTTAGTTGTAAAGACATGTGCACCATACCAACACAATGCTTGCATGCACGATGAGGAAGAAAGACATTTTTGTGCAAGATAGCATGCAATAGGATGCCTGAGCATGAAAAAGCACACAATGGTGCACCTGAGCACAATGAAAGCACATGTAGTGGTGTGCCTAAGGATCCCGTGGGGCATTTTTCTGGGCATAAATCCTAATTAGGATTTCAAGAGAATAAAAAAATAGAAATTAGAATTTATAAAAAATTCTAATTTGAGGCTATTATGTTTTTGTTTGGAGGAATCAAATTTTTGTGGTACGATAGAGAGAGTATTATAGTAGAAATAAATAGATGAGAGCTTCAGTTTAGTATACACACTACAAGAAAATAAATCGCACCAGATATAATTATTTAATATTATTTTAAGAGATGACACTGAGAGTTTTACACAATATTAAGAGAAAAATACACTACTAGAACTATCTAGAGACTATCCAAAATACAAAACTTATACACAAGGCACCAACAAATTATTTCTTTTTCTCATGTATTATTGATTATTTTACTTATATAATTACTTCAAACTAGTAGATTATCAACACATAAACTAATACTAATTTTAATGATAATTATACCTTAATCACTATATTATTTTCTTTGAAAATATTATTATAGCTAATAACCAATATTTAAAAATCATTATATATGATGAAATCCAGTTTAAGTCTATTTTTTTCTCATGTTTTATTTATTATTGATTATTGTATAAGTTTACTTTCAGATAATTTAATTTTGATTTTATTTTTATTCCTACTAACATATATTTGCTAAATCGAGACTTTACCAAAGACTCTAATTTAGATTAAACATGATGAATTATATATTTTCTCTTCGATAATAAGATATCCTCTTGGATTTTTAAGTGTGTTGAACTTCATACGCATTCTATGCTTTATCATTCATCATTGTTTAAACTAAAAATATTTTATCTTATTCTTAATAATATTTAAACCTTATTAAATATTATAAAAACTTCACATCTTACATATTAATATAGTTTGAGTATGAACTCATTTAATATGATAAATTGAGACATATGAGAATACATTAGAGATGTCATAATAGAAGATATTAGGTATTTGATTAATTTTATAGATGAATTCTCAAGACATACATGAATATATCTATTTCGTGATAGATCTTAATTTTTTTCATTTTCGGATAATTCATAAAATTATAAAAAATCATTTTGATAAAAATATTAAAAAATTAATTAGTTATTATATATTAAAATATATACCAAATCAATTCAATATTTATTATATGAATCATGAGATTATACATCAAACTTGTTGCACTGACATATCTTAAAAGAATAAAATTGCTGAAAAGAATAACAGACATCTAATTAAGACTACTTGAACCCACCTATTTGAAAAAATATCCAAAACATTTTCAAAAAGATATAATTTTAACTGTAATCTATTTTATCAATCAGATATCCTCTTCTATACTTTCTCTATATATACTATTCCATATCATATATCTTGAAGAAAAAATATTTATCTTATCACCTAGAATTTTAAAAATTACCTAGTATCATGAAATACACTTGTTTTGTTCTTCATTGCCCTTTGGAATGAGACAAACTAGTGCCTAGTATCTTGAGATGTATTTTATTCGATACTCCAGTACTCAAAGAGAATAAATACTTTTTACTAGAGTATAAATTTTAATAACTGCAAATATTAATTTTTTGATCAAAACTTAATTTTTAGCGAGCTTAAGAAAAAAGAGTTTAAAAGTTGTATTTGGATATCAATTACTCTTTTCTTATAGTCTTATTTGGAGTTTGCACCACCAATTAATAAAAAGAGTTACCCATTAATTACATCTACGCTTGTTGATACTCAATACGAAGTTATTCCATTGAAGCATCATATTTAGCAACAATTTCAGATCAAGTTGATTCCACAGATAATAGAGTTTCTCGAGAAGGGAAATCTCGTTCATGCCCAAGTGAAATAGTAATTCAAGAGTCATCTTCAATATACTTATAATGAGTCAATAACTATTAAAAATTATTACTTATGATTTAAAGTCTATACAAGGAGATAAAGACAAACTCAGTCTTTTCCGACCAATGATGAACCTACCAAGGAGCTAGATGATCTCGTAGTTAATCCCTTTGATTTCAACCTTCTGATCACTCTCCAAAAAACATTGAGGAGGTATACTCAATATTCAATTTTATAGATTTTTTTGTACTTTCAATTTATTTTTTTTATTTCTTTTATTACTTATCATGACATTAATAATATTTATCGCTCATGATAGATTATTCTACTAGATACTTATTTATTATTGATCAATTACTTATTCATTCTAAACTTTGTTATTTATCTTTGGTCAAACTAAGAATATTTAATCTTAGTGTTAAAGAGAATATAAAACATATCAATTAATAAATATATATATATATATATATCAAAGATAAGAGTTAAGACTTATTTAAATAATTTGTCATGGTCATTGATTATCATTCATATTTCACATAGTTAGTTTTCTTCTATCGTAGATCATGATTTTTATTATATTGTAATTATTTCTTTAACAAATTAATTTAATGAAAAACATAAAAATCATTATGAATGACTATAATATAAAATATGTCTAATAATTTTAACACTTACTATGCTAATAATGAGATCATATATTAAATTTATATGCTAGCACACCCAAACAAAAAGAGGTTACATAAAAGAAAAATAAATATTTAATTGAGATTGATTAGACTCTCATATTTAGTGAAAGTATTTCAAATTAGTTTTAGGGAAATACAATATTATTCATTAATTATGCTATCAATTAGAATCTTCTCCTATCAATTTTTATAGTCTGCACTTATAGATTTGGCATTTCAAAAAATAACTTACCTTACCTCAGAATCTTTGAAATACTGCTATATCAATTAGATATGCTAGCTCTTTCATATACAAGCACACCCAAATATATGCAATTTGTTCATAGCAGAGGATGATCACTTGAGAAACCAAATAATTTTGCAATTAACTCTTCAAATCTTGATTTTTTGATCATTTTCAAGAAAAAAAATATAGAAATTATACTTGGAATCCTAATTCATAATTATTATCATACTCAAGTCTACTTCCTTCAATAGTCTCTTTTAATGCTTCTTTTGATAACAATAAGATACTCAGATCTTTTTTTAAAACCATATTGAAATAGATAAATACCTTATACTCCAATGTGACATGGGAATAGTATTAGTACCTTGACATATTGAAATATTTATTATTTGTTGCAAGTACATATTCATTATGAAAACTAGTCCATATGTGAAGATAAATAATCATAAGATGAGACTTGCTACAAGTGAGTTATCTCACAGACTTAATATGAATTACCAAAATATTTTCTCCAATGACTAAGATGAGTTTAATACAAATTCTTATATTACTACCAATATCTTATAAATGGAAGATACACCAAATATATATATAAAATATTTTTTAAAAGTAATTTTAAAGAGATGTATATTGAATAACTACTTGAATTTCAAGCAGAACAATCAAACTCAATTTACGAATCATAAAATAAATTTTATGATCTGAAATAATCATCAGATACTAAAGACTTAGTTTATGAGATTTTTACTGACAATTACTTCTTTCAGGTTGCATATATGTGTGACAAATTTATCGTAATTTTTCTACATGAGCTCAAATCACATATTGATTATATTGATTGTGTACGTAGGCAAAATTTGTTGTTATTCTTATTGAGAGAAATAATAAGTCGGAAATTAGCCAATTGAATGAGATGTTCATATATAATTTTAGACGAATAATTTTAGACCAATTGATTATATAGATTAATTCCAGGAATAAAAGTATGTTATCATAAAAAAAATTTATAGTTGATGCTATCATTGATATTGATTATTTAGGTCATACTTTGATGGATAATTCGATTGAACCAAATTTTTTTTTCAGATGCAACTCTTATTAAATGAAAGATTAATTGTACGATTATCACCAAATTAAATATAACTTATATAATTGTTATTTCTAAAATTCTCAACAATAGATTTACTTAGAAGCAGCTTTTCACATATATAGATAGGAAAAAAATCTACATGCCTTGTGATTCATTTAAAAATTAATTTACTTATAGTTAATCATGTATTTTGACTTTAGATAAACACTAATTTATTTTGAGATGAGACCAACTGAAACTTTTGTACTTCTTTTGAATGAATCTTATCTCATAAAAAAATAAAAAATAATTTATTATTTTGAGATCAAGTACAAATGAAAAGTTTATAACAATGATGATCACTAAAAAGATACTTTGAATAAAATATATTCTTAATAATATCATATTCTTTCTTACTACTCCTATAACTATTAACCATGATCATCAGATAGTGATACATATAGCATATAATCTAATATTCATGAGTAGAAGAAATACATAAATATTAATTATTGTTTTCTTAGGAAAAAGATCAAAGGATAAAACTATTATTAAACCTTATGTTCTGATCACAGTCCACATATCATGTAGCCAATATCTTCATAAAAAAATTCAAAAAGACCACAACTAAACTTTTCTTTTTTCAATTTTGATATTCTAAATATTTACACATCAACTCAATAAAGAGTATTACAATTTATGACATTTTTTTTTCATTTTTTTCTTTTACCTTACATTATGAATTAGAGCACCAAGTATGTAGGTTGATTCAGTCAAAGTAACCTAGTATTATAAGGGTTTTCATTTGTTCATTTTATCTTTTTAATCATTGAGTTAGTTTTTCAATATTATTATTGTTGTTTAGTAGTTACATTATCAGCTCTAATCTAGAAGAAAAGCTTTAATTTTATTAATAAATAAATAAATAATTATAAATAAATAAATACATAAATATAAATATGTGTGTGTGTGTGTGTGTGTGTGTGTGTGTGTGTGTGTGTGTGTGTATGATAGAAATTGAAGCCATAAATCAATAAACTCAAATTTGAAACTCAATAAAAATAATATACAAGAGAAGCTCTTATATAAATGGCTTAGCACTTTATATATGTTGGCGCCTTATTTGCCTTTCGTAAATCCTCACACCTCTCCCAAGACAAGACACTTTTGGTTGGGCATCATGGAGTCTAGGCTTTAAGCACACTTCAAGCACACCTTTAATAATAAGGAAAGTAACAACATACTGCGAATCAACATAATAAAATATTTGCGATATATGACTCTATCTACTAACTGGTAGTAAGGTATAGTTATAAGTAAGGAATAAAAGATAATGGATCCAAGTAGAACGGTTAGATTTATACTATTCCCATGCTGGTTAAAAAATAAATCATGATCAAAAAATATAACAGTACTCACTAAAATTCTATAAGTTTCTAATAACAAATATGTATATCCTTTTTTAGTATTTAGTTATATCCAAGAAAATACATCACAAGTAGAAATATTAACTAAACCAGACGGCTCTGGCACAACACAAGGCAAGACACGATTCAACCATGCATAGCATGACACATCTCAATTCAACCTGCAATATGGCTCGGGCCGTGCAGGGCCAAAGATTTTGACACGGGAGGCATGACACAACAAGATGGCCCATGTATACTGGTTTCAGATTAGCCTGATCCAAGCTAGCCTGAAACAAACCAAGCTAGCTTGGTCTGACCCAGGCTAGCGTGGAACAAACTAAGCTAATCTGGACTAGATCCAGGCTAGCCTGGAATGAACCCAAGCTAGCCTGGAATGAACCCAAGCTAGCCTAGCAAGGCCTGACTTGGCTCGACATGTGTCAGTGCAGAAAATATATTATATAATCCTATACATATAAAAAGAACTAAATTGGTGACATATATTTTAAAACACTGTGACATTTAAATTTTATAACAATTTCTTTGAATTTAATTTTTATCATTTTATGAAAAATCTAAAAAATAAAAAAAATCTTGTAATCTGTTACAAAAAAGACATATTCATATATATCTCAAGTAATTTGTAACAAAAATGATAAGATTTCTAAATTATTTTTTAGTTGCACCACTACTAGATCCTCATACAACTAAGTATATCATATCGAATAAATTTTTACTCAAACTAGTTAACGTGTAAGATAAAAAACTATAATAAATCTTTTTATTTGACATGTCACATTCTCTAGGATCAAAATATTAAGAATACGATAAAATATTTTTACTTCATCAATAATAAATGACCAAACAAAAAATATATAAGTAACGAGTCAAAGATAACTCTGGTAGTGGTGGTCATCATGTCCCTCTCACAACTACGTAATATTTCAGATCTTCTCTCAGAAAATAATATTCAATAAATATATTTTATATGATCATTTCTCCTTCAATAAGTACACTTGATTGAAACTCTCTTCCAACTACCTCTATTGTGATAATCCATATTATCTCATAAAAATACAAAAAACAACTATACTAAATTCTTCTTTTTCACATCAAATCCGTAGGAATCCCATTTAACATTTCTATCTAGAATTGATACCATCTACCATTGTTTGCTATTGTGCAAAAAATAGGGTTTGCTCAAAAAAATCCACCAGCAACCTCGTGCCTTGCACCATCACCACAAGCCACCACAATGTGCATGCCTCCTACCACCAACGACATGCACATATTCTTGTCAATCCACTCATGCCTTCATAATCACCTTTGTTTGCTCCACTGCACACCCATCTCGGATCATTGTGCATTGGTATTGCTGGAAAAGATAGAATAGAAACTATTTTTTTTGTTACAGATAGTGTTGTGAGCCCCTAAATAGGGGTGTAACCAATCCGAGACGAGCCAAGTATTAGGTAGGCTCGGCTCGACTCGATTTTAAAGGAGTAGGCTCGAGCTTATTCACGAGCCTGTTTATGAGCTGACGAGCCGAGTTTGAGGGTACTTGGGCTCGGCTCGTTTAACTTACGAGCCTGTTCACAAGCTTGGTTCACGAGCTTGTTCACGAGCCTGGTTAACGAGCTTGCTCACAAGCCTATTCACGAGCTTGTTCACGAGCCTATTTATGAGCTGACAAGCTGAGTTTAAGGGTGCTTGGGCTCGGCTCGTTTAACTTACGAGCTTCAAAATGATGTTCGGGAATTAAAGAAAATATTCATTTAAAATAGCCAACATACAACTAAATTAAAAAGATAAGATAATAAAAATTCAATTAACTTGATTGAAATTCAAGAGTTAAAATATTCATCATGTTCATTTGTAGGAAAAAATTATTATACATCAAGTCTCCTCTATGTTCACGAGCCTGTTCACGAGCTTGGTTCACGAGCTTGGTTCACAAGCTTGTTTACAAGCCTGGGTAACGAGCTTGCTCACGAGCTTATTCACAAGCCTGTTTACGAGCTGACAAGCTGAGTTTGAGGGTGCTTGGGCTCGGCTCATTTAACTTACGAGCCTCAAAATAATGTTGGGATTCGGCTCGTTTAACTTAATAAACAAGTTCGAGCGAGCTTCTAACAAGCTGAACGCCGAGCAGCTCGCGAGTAGCTCAGCTCGGTTACAGCCCTACCCCTAAGGTTTGTAAATCCTTAACTACATACACACATATTCTTTTGATACCATATTACACATTAAAATATCAAAAATAAATAACTACTCAATGTATAAATATCATACAATTAATATCTTTATATAAGGTCGAAATGATTATAACAACCTACAAATCCGATGCTTCCATTAAAAATATATAATAAATAAATAAATATAACAACAAACCTAATTTGATAAAAATCTCATAAATTTTTAAAATAAAAATTAAATTTCTAAATTTAATTTCTACCAATATATAAAATTTGACCAAAATCTCATAAACCATAAAATTAAAATTAAATTTTCGAATATAATTTCCATCAACAAACCAATTCAGTCGAAACCTCATATATCCTAAAATAGAGATTGAATTTTCAAATTTAATTTCTACCAAATTATATATAATTTGACAAAATCCTAAATTCCTAAAATCTAACTTAGAAAATTTAATTTTTAAATTCATTTCCCACCCATTTCTAAAAGAATGTCCAATTTCAATTATTTTCCTTGCAATTAAGCATTTTTAAACCATAATCAAACTAAAACCAAAAATACAATAAATTTCCAAAATTTTTATTCGAGCCTAAAATTTAGGTTTAATTCTTTTTTTCTCATTAAAAAACCCTTATTTTTATAATCTCAATCCAAGAAAAATCATTGCCATATCCCCAAAATCAAATCTCATAAAAACCTTTAAACTCACTCTCATTTTAAAATCCTAAAATAGAGTAAGAAAGTTAGAAAATTATCCTTGTAATAAAATTCCACATGGACATCTTTTTGATGATAAAAAAATAACCACAACTGAATTAAATAAGTCATATGCAAATATGATACTATGTTCCAATTTTAGCATTTTAATTGTATAATTAATGAGAATCTTTAAAAAAAAACTTAGTGCCTAG
Organism: Sapria himalayana; assembly: GCA_029783825.1. Lineage (NCBI taxonomy): Eukaryota > Viridiplantae > Streptophyta > Magnoliopsida > Malpighiales > Rafflesiaceae > Sapria > Sapria himalayana. Next base: position 12,479,568 of record JAREIK010000088.1, read on the forward strand.
TATCCACTCCATTTTGATATCAAGGATTAAGATCCTAAAACCATATTGTTAGGTTATTTAAAAAAAAAAGATATAATTTTTTTATTGTTCTTTTACTAAAGTCTAGCATCATGTACACTCATTCTTGGAATAATTACCAAAAGAAGAACCAAGTAGATTAGAATACATTATGGAATTGCATAAAAATAGAAATAATATTTGAGTCTCATTGAAATACATATCAATATGAGATTCAATTGTTCGATGTGATATGATGAAACCCTTATTCATATCTATACTAGATTAGAAGGCATTATGGGACGGCATAATAATTTCATGGCATATCAAATGGAAGTCAATGAACACCTTACTAAATTAGACTGTGCTAACCAACAAAATGAGTTTAATCATGAGCAATATCCTTGTCATCTACACTCACCTTTAAAAAAACTATCAAAGATGTATGATCACATAAATTTAAAAGATGAATATTTGAAAAATATTCGGTTTGGTACTCATACTTTCGATGGACTACTCAGTCCCTAGTATTTTCTCAATAGGTTAAAAGGTATGGACAATTATTTTAAGTGAGTTACCTTTTAAAAGAGAAGAAGTGAGTTACATGTTAGTATCTAGACTGAAAAAACATTAAATTTAAAAATAAACAAACCACTCCATCATATTACCCTCAACTACTAGATCAATAAAACCCATTCCAACAAATTAACTCCTCAAGAAAAAATATATTGCCAAATTTAATGAGTTGCTAATTTGATGTAGCATCCTTAAGACCAAAACACTTGTGCAGATTCTTTTACGATTTCGAGCAAATATTCGTCCCAACTAAAAAACTAAACTATTTTCCTAAATGATTGGTTATGGTTTTTTTTTGTTTATTTATTTTTTATATTTTTGATGAGAGCATTCACCTTATAAATTGCCTTAATCACTTTGACTATTATATTAGGATATTAATTGTATGATATTAGATATTAAGTGTGTTTATTTCATTTTTGCATTTCAGATTTCAACATAATATCAGAACAAGGTTTGTAAAACATAAAGTGTGTCACCTCTCCTTAGTCTTTTTTTTTCGCTACTACACATTAACAATAGTCACATTCTCACTATGCACAACTACGAAGCACACAGACACACAAGAGTGCAAGTACTAGCAAAAAATAATGCACACGATGGTTCTCAGTTTGTCAATACATGCTATGATAAGCTGAATTGATACAAATGTGGTGGCATATGACATGCATGGTTGTTGTGGTGCTCGATACAATTTTTTTGATCAGAATATCCAAGGTAGCAAAGAGATGTACAACAATTCATAGAGGCAGATGACAAGGAACAATGGTACATGACAATATTTGGGCAGAAACCCTAAACATGGTACCAGCAAAATTTTTAAAAAAATAGGTATAATTTTTTTTGTATTTGTCTGGCAAAATATAGATTATCACAATAAACATAACTGGAGAAGAGTTCTAATCCAGTGTACTCATTATATGAGAAAATGACACATCAAAAATAATTATTAGATATTATTTTTAAGTATAAAACAGAGATCAATATGCAATTGTGAGAGACACAAACTAACTACCATTTGTAATCATCAACATGGGAATAAACCATTTCATCATTTGTAATCAAATTTTATTCTCTATATTTTATTTTTATTCTGAAAATATTATTATTGCCAATGACAAATATATAAAAGTTATTAGAAATGATAGTACTCAGCTTGATTCTTTGTTACCTTCTCATTTCTTTCTTATTTCCAATTATCTTGATAATTTATTATCTGTAAATTATCTTAGAGACAACTTAACTCTAATTTTATTTTTTCTTCAACCAATAATTATTTATAGTATCGAAAGATTTTATGAAATATTTTATTTTAGATTGAGCTGGCTGGATTATATAATCTCTCTTCAAACATAAAATCTCCTAGATATTTAAGTGGTTTTGACCTGTTACTTGTGGACTCTCAGCTTAATTATCCATCACTATCCAAGATAAGAATACTTTATCTTAATTATAAAATTATTTTGACTATAGAGTATGAAGCATATTAGTTATAAAACTTATCACATCTTCATATCATATATGTCAATTTGATTTGAGTAATGACTCATCTAAACTCATACACTAAGACATATGAGACAATAATAAAGTTACATTTAGAGAGGAATTTATATATCTCATAACTTTTATTAATGACTAATCAAAATATAAATATTTCTTTCATGATAGATCATAATAATTATTAATTTTTCAAACTTTTTACAAAAAGATTAAAACTCAATTCAATAAAAATATTAAAAATTAAAAAAAGACAATGCATTAGAATATATGTCAAACTAATTTAATACTTATTGTATAAAATATGACACCATAAAAGACATACCAGACTTCCTACACTTAAGCACCTTAACATAATATGATGGTTGAACAAAAGAATATATATATCTAATTGACATAGCTCGGACATTCCTATGTTGAATAAGTATTCTGAAATATTTTTAAGAAAAAATAAATTTAACAATAATTTATCTTATCAATCAGATGCCTTCTTGTGTCATTTGTCAATATGTACCCTTCCAAATCTTAAAACCTATAAAAAGTTTATTTAGCTTGCTCTCAAAATTTTTAAATATACTTATTTTATCACAATCACTTTCAAAGATGAGGCAAACTAACATATAGGGCATTAAGATATGTTTTTGTTGGATACTTTAATACCTAAAGAGGATACTAATATTTACCACAAAAGATTAATAATATTTTAATGAGTGTGAATATTGTGTTTTTTAATTATGATTCAGTATTTAATAAGGCTAGGAAAATTTTGAATCCATATGTTAAATATGAATTCATTATATTTTCTTTCTTACTTATAGCTTTACATGGACCATCAATTAATAATTTAATATAAAAAATTACCCATCAATTACATCTGATCATATTAATACTCAGTATGATATTACTCTCATAGAATCATCAAATATAACAACAAATTTAGAACACATAGAATATAGAAAAAGTGAGAGTTTCCAAGTAGGAGGATATCATTCAAACCCAAACAATAATAGTACATGAATTTGCACTAGTATATACTCATATTGAGTCTATAATTAAAAGACTTAGCCAGTAATGACTTAAAAACTATACTAGGAGACATAAACATACCTAATCTTGTTAGACCAAAGACAAACCTATCAAAAAGATAAATAATCTTATAATCAATCTCTTTGACCTTAAAATTTTGATTGCTCACCAAAAGGGATAGAAGAAATGTACTTAACACTCAATCTCTCTAACCATAAACATATTTGAGTCTCATTCTAAGTCATAGAAGAGATGCATACCCTCTAGTGGCCAAGATGATCTCGATACGTACGTTTATTTTTCTTGCAACATCTAAAAAATGAAAGATATATCAACTAAATATGAAAAATATATTTCTTCATAGTAACCTTGAGGAAGATAAGTATATGAAGCAGCCACCATAATTTCAAGCAATACAATTAAGTATAATTTACAAATTAAAGAAGACATACAACCTGAAGTAGTCACTGAGAGCTTGATTCATAAGATTTTTATAGATAGTTACTTCATACTCTTACAAAGGTTGGTATTTTGAGTTGAAATCCATCAAATACTCTTTTTAATTCATGTATTGACTTCATTTATATTACAGCGGCTCTAATTAACTATATTATTTATAGAAAAATTATATGAAAAAATAAATATCTGACTATGACTAGACTGGATATAACAAAAATTATTAGTATATTTAGTTATTTATTAGATTCTTATTAGTAGGTTTATTTTAACATAGCTATTCATATATTGAGGCATATTAATAAGTCTCCATGACTTGGGATTCCTTATAGAAATCATGGACACTTTGAAGTTAGTTAAATATTCATATTCAAGTTAGACACTAATATGCATTGAGAGAAGATGATGACAATTATTTCAAAATTTAATACAAATAAAAAATTAAGAGCGATAATAATAATTTCTTATAAGATACTTTGGATACAACATATATTCGAGAAGATCATATATACACTCTCTTCTTCTATTACCTTTTACAAAAACAGTCATGCAGTGAGCCATATAGTCTCCATTATATTGTTTTACAAGTTAACAAAAAATATCAAGGTGGACTACTACTTACCCAAGGAGAAAATTTAGAAAGGAATCATTACTATATCATATATTTAAAAAACAAAACAACCAACAAATATTTTCACTAAGATCTTAAAAAAAGATATACTATCATTTCTTTTATTTCTTTTATTTTTAATGCGTTTGATGAAAATATCCAATTCGTGGGCTGCATCAATCACTTCCAATCATTATATAATAGTAATTTATTGCATTTTTATTAAGTGTTTATGATAGGTCTATGCCTTAGTCCAGGACTTGGATGAAATCAATCATCCTCCCTTCAAACAAGCTCCAGATTTTTGACCATGACCCCAAGACTGATCCCTCTATATTTACCCGACAAAGCTCTGCCCAAGTCTTCTCGATCAGACCTAAAAAAGAAAGGGAGTTGAGCGTGACTTTTATAGGATAGGTCCGTAAAGTAAAAGGTTTCATTGTCAGATGTATAAGCATATAGTTGTCAATTACTTTAGTCCTTATAAAGTAAATGTTATCATAAAATTCATGATTGATCCAAATGACGATGCCTTGACTCACCATATCAATTATAATTATGAATTCCTTGATGATATCCTAGAAAACATACTCATTTACCATGAACCTAGATTATCCCCATATATCATAATGGTGCACTGTGCATTTTCTCAACTTCAAGTCAACGAGGATTAGAGATGCACTATCATATTTTATCTTTTTATAAAAAATTGAGATAAATATTATAAGGTACTATTAGATAGTAATAATTGTTTTAATATCAAATTTGCATTTGTCATAACCAAAGTATACCTTGACAATTTTGCATCCAAACCCTTATTAGGTAACATGGATTAATGTTGTGACATTCTATGTCCAAAAGCATTTTCATGTGCTTTTGCAATTCTCAGTTTACCAAGACGAGGTCTGATATGATGTTTTAGATATAAACGTGGAACAAATTATTCTAGAACTTATTTGATTATATGACCATGATATTCATAGTTTTGGATGATCAAAAACAAATGTATTTAAACAAGGTCAAAAGATTAAAATTATACCAATTCATAATAAAGTTAATAGTCACCAACCAAACCATATGAAACCACTTAAAGATAAAATTTATTAGCCACAAGGAGATGAGCTATCAAATAGTTGAATGTCACCATATTTTCCTTGTAACCATTCAACAAATAGTTGAATGTCAAATAGTTGAATGTCGATTCTTATTGAGGTTATATCCATATTAAAGAAATTTACCGATATAATTCATAACAATCCTTCATGTCAATTATCTCTATAAAAAGAAATTTAGCATGCTATTAATTTCATGTTGAGAGCTAGTTTCCAAAATTTTCCTTATAATCAAATGAATCCCGAGTCAAAGAGCTGTCAAAAAAAATTCATTTGGGAAATCTTAAGATCATATGTCGTTTTCACACTGTTAACTCCCAAGAAAGATAAAACTTGGCAAATATGCATTGACAACCAAGTTATCAATAACATTACCATCAATATCATTTCCGTATCACAAGGTTGGGTGACATGATTCACGTGACTTTTGAAGCTAATATATTTTTCAAAATTGATGAAATGTGGCTACCACCAAATTCATATCTAACTCGATGATAAATGAGGAAGATTGCCTCCAAAATAAAGGATTATATGTATGAGTGGACTATTATATATTTTTGAATGATAAATGCACCCAGTACCTATAGGAAAGTTAAATTATGATATATTTTGATGGCATATTAATTTACAGTCAATCTAAGAGTTAACACCTCTATCATCTTAGATAAGTATTTCTTCTATTGAATGAGGAGCAATTACATGTTGATCCATCAAAATATAATTATTTTCTCTAGATAACCGATCTTTAGTTTTGTCCTCTCTTCTCAAGATATTTCAATTGGCCTTGAGAATGTACGTTCTATTAGAAAATGAACTAAACTTTGATGCATTCGAGATACTTAGAATTTTCATGAGTTAGCCACCATCTACTATCATTTTACCCAAGATTCCAACACAATCATGGCCCCTGTGTAGGAACGCTCGAGGAAAGAATAATTTCATTGGACTAAGTTTGCTACTAAGGCATTTTAGAACTTTAAAAACTTAATAATGGAAGCTCATGTTAAGTGCCTCTTTGATTTCGCCAAAGCTTTTGAAGTAACTTATGATGCTCTAGGTGTTGGTATTAGGGGAGTCCTTTGATAGGAAAAATACCAAATAGCTTATTTTAGTGAAACATGAAATATGACTAAGTAGAAATGCTCCACGCATGACAAAAAATTTTACTTCATTATTCAGACCCTATGATATTGGTGACATTAATTAATCTCTCAAGTGTTTGTAATCATTTCATATCATGGGGTTATGGGATTCATAAACTCCCAAAAGACATTGAATGCTAGACACAAACGATGAGTAGAATTTTTACACGACTACATGTACACCATCCGATATAAAGTAGGGGCAACAAACCTAATGCCTTGAGTCATTCTGTTCCCCTATGTATTGCCTATAATTCTTATTTGACTCTTTTAGCTATCATGAAAGCTAAAATTGATGAGCTCGATAAGATCAAAGAAGAATATGTTATTTGTCCCATTTTTGAGAAAATTTATGTTGTTTTTGATAAAGATAATTTTCAAAAGAATAATCAATTTCTTCACAAGGATAACTACCTATTTAAAAAAAGATCATTACATTTTCTCTGCACATCTTTATGATAAAAGTATGGGAAGTAAATGCTAGTAGTTCAATGGGTCATTTTGGGATAATCAAGACTATGAATGTCTTTGAGCAATAATTCTTTTAGCCTATGTTACGAAGAGATGTGGCGAAGATAGAGGGTAGATGTCACACATGCTACCTCACCAAGCAAAGGAAGCAAAACATAAATCTATATAAATATTGTTCTAGATACTCATCTGTCAATACCTAGTCAACCATGAGATAATGTTTGCATGGATTTTATTTTAGGTTTCTCATGAAAAGCTTGACATCATGATTTCCTGATAGTTGTGGATCATTTTCAAAAAGTGTCGCTTCATTCTATGTTCAAAAATGATACACTCACTAGTGGTCAAATTATATTTCAAGGAAATCATTCAGTTACATGATCTGCCCAAAACCATAGTGTCAGATCGAGAGGTAATATTCATAAACTAATTTTAGAAAACTCTCTGAGAGAAAATGAGAAAATGCTTATAATATTCACATATTTTCATCCTCAAATAGGTGAATAAATTGAAGTCATCAATAAACCTTTAGCAAACTTTCTTAGGTCTTTAGTCGGGAATGACTCAGGAAATTGGGACCATCATTTGCCAGTAGCAGAATTGCATATAATAACTCAATCCACCGGTATCAATCCAACAAGGATAGTCTATGATTTTCAACTTAGGTAATCAATGGACCTTATTCATATACTAAACATCCACTAAACGTCTAAGTCAGCAATTATTTTGTTTCATGTCTACATGAATTACATATTGAGATTCACGATCTTATCAAGAATAATTGTGCCTAGCTTAAAATACAAGCTTATTTACATATAAAATTCAAAAACTTTTAAGTTGGCTATCTTGTAATGGTATGAATGCGGCCATTATAATTTCCACCTTTATTAATTCTAAAACTATATGCTAGTAGTGAAGGGGCGTTTTAAAATACTAATGAAGAGCAATAATAATGGCTTTGTCTTGGTACCCCTAGAGCAGTTTAATATTAACCCAACTTTTAACATAGAAGATTTGGTTGAGAATAGAAACTTTCCATTTGATCCAAATAACCTCTTGATAGTAAATCATAATAATATTGAGCACACATATGAGAGTATATTGATACCTTATTTACCGAAATCCCATAGTTTCACTTCTATTGATTATATTAGTGATATCCTTAATATAAGGATGGTACATGTGAAAAGTAATTTTGTTTACATATACCTTATTTGATAGAATTGACATTCAAAAATGAACAAATGAATCTAACAAAATGAGCTGCAACATATCAATAAAGGTCTTAAAAACTATAAAGCAATTCATCTACTTCTATAGCAGATGCAAAAGCTCTTCCACTGAAAGAATAATGAGGTCATCCATTTTCATCATATATACCAACAATAAGACCCTCTAGAGAACACTCATAATGAAGTTCCAAGACCCATAAGAGCCTTTATGGAATTTATGGGAAAAATCCATAATGTGGATACTCATTTTGTTGTTTTTTTTTTATTTTTTTTTATTTTGTATTGTCATGATCAATCGAATATTACTATTCGATTGAACAAACCCTTCTCACTTTTTTCTTCGTACATTTACTATTAAGGTTGTATAGAAAACAAATGTTGCATTGTTCATTTGGAGTAATTTGGAGAAAACATTTGAAGAAGTGAATTGTAACTTGTTAAAGCCTCAAATTTGCTATTCGAGATTCCATAAGCATTTAGGTGTGTGTGTCATAATTAAAAATAGCATTTTACTAAATATTATCTATAATTTTCATCTAATAATAAAATATAATAAAGTAAAAAATATCAAATAAAAATTTAAACATTAATAATGTTCTTATTATCCAAACATTCAAAATTCTAAAACTAAATAACAAACATCATTAGTGATTTCTATCATCATAAAAAATTCAAAGTTCTAAAACAAAATAAACACTCATATATCTACATCTAAATCTAAATCAAGAAAATCTTCATCAATATCATCCTCATCATCAATTTTTTACTCTCACTCTTCTTCATTTCCTCTCATGATGAATATATCATATCTTCATCTTAATCAATTAAAACAAAAATAAAAATATATTTAGAGCTAGATGGTGTTGACTTTGATTTTAGTGTTGGTGTTTTGCTTAGTTTAGCTCTTGTATAAACCTTAAGCTCCTAAATTCCTCAGCTCCACTAGCTCTTGCAACATTATCTTATATTAAATCAACACTTTTAAACATCAAATCATCTTCTGTTATACTTTCATTTTCCATTTTTTCCATCAACCATTCGTTATTATCAACTATATCTTTCACGTTAATGAGATCAATGATATAATCCTCGGTGTATTTTTTTATCAAGATTCAGTTGTACTTAATATATACCAAATTATTCAAGTATTAATGGTCCAACCTATTTTTTCTCTTGCTATGAATTTGAAAAAATAAATAATTTTCATGATTATATTTTTATATTCTAGTTTTGAAGAATCTAAGTTACTTTAAAAAATATTATAAAGAGTCTAAAAACACAAATTCAATTGCATATAATTACTTTAGTAACTTACATTCTCAAAGATGCTCCAATACCTTTCACAACCCAATTCACCACATGTTAGGTTGAGAATTCTCAATACAAACATTTACAAACTTCTAGTACTTAATCCAAACATACCCCACCATTCAGCTATAATTAATATAAAAAAATTATTCGTTGAATATTTTACCTAGTTTAACCAAACATATATAATAATTTTAATGCACTAATTAACAAAACCAAAGGAGCTAACCTAGACGTTTAGTCTTCCTTGTTCTAATAGCAAACTTATTAACAAAAAAGTCTCTATCACACATGTATAAGTCTAGTTGTAATATAATTGTATCTTGTTCATCTTTGTTTTTCACCAATCACAACATACAACTATATACATCTTCAATACTTTTTGAATCTAAGTTCATTCCTAATTCTTTTATATCATAATAGATATGTGTGTTCAAAAAATACTCAGCTTAATAGAGAGGTCAATAAAGCTAAACCGCGCATCTCCTATCAATAATTTCTAGAATTTTCCTAAACTTGTTTTCATTCCCATTAATCTTTTGACAATTATTTCTTCCGCCTTGTTCATGGTTGCAAAAATGTAGCCTATAGGAGGCCTTTTTCACCATCCACCAAACGAATCACACGTACAAGAGAGTCTGACACCTTCAAACAAAATAACACAGTATTCCAAAAAGAAGATAATAAAATTATACTGGCTATCTATTTTCCTTTTTGCTTGTTTGCCCATTTACTTTCTGTCCAATTTAAACTAGTAAATATATTCCTCAAGTTAATTTTTTATTCATTGATACGGGATAAGGTGATAAAGGCTGTTGCAAACCAAGTCTTAGCAGGTCTTAACAACTCATTTTGCTCAATAAATAGTCACATCATGTTGAGCAAACCCATTGTGTTATAGATGTAGCTGCTTATGAATATGACCATCTCTATTGTCTTCTTGTTATGTGATAGTTTCCTAATATCTTCTAGGAAATCAAGTCAAGACAAGTGCAGCACAAGTGTGCAATACAAATATGGTTTTTTCTTTTCCAACATCCCTACATAATTTAAACACATAATAATTAGATAATAGTTGTATTTACTAATATATATAAGTAAAATGAAATTTTCAATTAAAATTATAAATACTTGCCGCCACATAATTTGAAATATTATCTGTTATCACTTAAACAACATTGGCTCTACTAACATCTTCCACCCAATTATCAAGTAATTTAAATAATTTTTCTTCCGTTTTGACCATATAAAAAGTATCAATAGATTTCATAAACTTGGTCACTCTTAAAGAATTCACCAAGAAATTCATCAATGATATTTCTTTTCTATCAATCAATCAATCTGACATAATTGAACATCCATTTTTTTCCATTCTGCGAAATGATCCATTAAATCCTTTGTAAGAGCTAATTTTTTCTTGAGGTTAATAAACATCACATCATGAAAACTTGATCCTTTATAGCTCACACTATATCGTTCAATTGCCTCAAGCATTGGTCGAAAACTAGCATAGTTTACCACATTAAATGAAATAGCAGCATTATATATCCACCTATAAAATAGTATATCAGCTCTCTCTTTAACCTCTTTCTTGTATGTATTTTGATAGTAGTTTGAGTATTTTTCCTATTTTGAATAATAATTTCTGGATTAGGAGTGAAGAAATGATTCATAGGACTTTTTTGTCTTATTCTCTTTATATAACTATCACTACTTCCTTGTCTAGTGTTACCACCACTAAAAACATCATTTCTTTCCATTTTGCTAGTAACCTCCTGGTCTTTATCATCTTCATCTTCATCTTTGAACCCAAACATATCTTCATTCACATTATTGACTCCCAAAACTTATTTGATTTTTTTGAGTTTTTTGGCTAGCATATAATCTTCTATTTCTTTTCTAACATGTTTAGGATATCTTGTACATTTTTTTTTGAATTTCTATATCCTCCAACAAAATATCATTTTTGTTTATAAAATCCCCACTTAGATACTTTATTACATTAAATATAAATGAGCATACTTTGTATCTTTCTCATTCAATAAAAGGACATATTTCCATCTTGAATTTTTTCTTCTACTCGCAACTTTTACTTCAACTACAATCTCTTTGTCTATTTTAATGTATCATTATCTTTACAACAAATCAATAATAAAATAATAATTATATTAAGAATAAATAAAAAAACATGCATAATATATTTTATATTATAAATCTATAAATTATAAACATACTCAATGTTTTCCAAACAACTAAAATTATTATTTACTTCTAGTTTTTGAAATCATTAAATTGTATTTCTCTATTTAAAAAATTTTTTTGAAAAGGTTTCTCTACCTTTTAAAAAATTATTTTCACAACAAAAATAAAAAAAAACGACATTTTTTATAATTTTCATACTTTTTCTGATTTTTCACATTAGGTTTCTAAAATTTGCATATTTTCTTCAAAGTTTTTGGAAAAATTTTTCCTTTATTTTAAAAAATTTTTTGAAAAATGTTTCTTTACTTTTAGAGGTATCAAACGGGCATGGACGGCCCAGACCAGTGCTGGGCGCGCCCTCGGCACCTGTCAGCCGTGTCATGACGGGCTAAGTGATTTCACGACAGGAGTGCTTGGCACGTGGGCACGGCATGGTGACCATGCACCGAGCGTGGTCATGCTGTCATGATGGGGGGATGACGAGCCGATGCCTAACGGTTGAGGCTCAGTGAGCCCCGACAGGGTGAAGGCGGCACGGCACCAAAATCCTAATTTTTTAAAAAAATTAGGATTATGGCCCGACCTAAACCGGGTAGATTTCGAGCCACAGGCCCGTGCCGGGCATGACCTTCAAACGAACCGTGCCGTGCAAGGCTAGGAATGCCAACCAGGTTGGGCCCAACAAATCAGGCTGGGCCGGTTGGGCCAGGCCCAGCCCGATTCATTTGACACCTCTATCTGCTTCTAAAAAAAATCACAACAAAAATATAAAAAACAAAGAAAAAATATCGCTTTGAGTCTTGTTTTTCTTCTTTCCCTTTCAATCTAGCTTTGAAATTGTTTTTGAAACTTTTTTTTGAGGGTTTTAAGGTGTAATCTGAGAAAGAGGTGGATTTTTATAGGGCTATGTTTGAAACGCACAAAACGATACCATTTTGGAAGTATCTTTTAAAAAAAATCACACTCTAAAACAGTATCATTTTAGGGTGTTCTGATTTTAAAAATAAATCAGAACCCCAAAATGCCGTTGTTTTGGGTGTTTTGTTTTTTTTTTTTTTTTAATAGCCCAAAATGATGTCATTTTGGGTTAGGTCTCATTGAAAAATAAAAACCAACCCAACAAAATAAAAAGCAACCCAAAAATAAAAACCAACAATTTCAGTGCTTTTTCTCTCCCGACAGCCAATGCCTGCACTCTGCCTCTCCCAACAGTCGACGCTTGTGCTCTTCCACTCCCGATAGCCAACGCCTACACTATTCCTCTTCAGACGTTGCAGAGCCGCCCTTCACCAAAAAATTTTGGCACTGCAATGTCAACCAATTTCAGCGCCTCACACTGCTGTGCCTCACCTAAAACAAGGCATTTTCACTGGGAGTGGTGGCGCCTGAGCTTTAGTGTGCCTCAGAACTATGGTATGTGCGTGTATGTGAAGCCTGACCCACTTATTTTATTAGATTTCCAAAGCACCTCGGTGGGGTTGGGCATATATTCAGGCAGACTGCAAACTCATGATGGGATGTGTGAAACTCTTTCCTCCTTTGCTCCAAACCAAATTAATCGTCACCTATAACCCTCAAATTGAGTATAAAAAATATCCAATTCAATCAGAATCCTATAAACCCAAAAATGAAAATTGAATTTGCAAATTAAACTTCTATTAATAAACTTAATTCAGCCAAAATTTTAAAAAACCTAAATATAAAGTGATTTTCAAAATTCAATTTCAACCAATATACCTATTTGGCTATTTAAGCCAAAATTACATAAATACTAAAATGAAAATTAAATTTTCAAATTCAATTTACACCAATAAACAAATAATATGAAACCCCATAAATCTAAAAATTAAAATTAAATTTTAAAACTTAATTCCCATCAAATTATATTCAATTTGTCAAAATTCTCAAAATTTCAACATTATAAGTTGAGAAATTAAATTTCTAAATTCAATTATTATCAATTTTTAATGGGGATCCGCAATTTCATGCAATTCTTGCACAACTAAGCACTTCCGAATCATAATCAAAGAAAAAGCCAGAGATTCATAAATTTTTGAAATCTTAATTTGGACTTAAAATCCAGATTAAATTTTCCTTTTATCCTAATTGAAAGAACCACATTTTTACCCTCCCATCCTGGGGAAAATTATTGTTCTTAATCCCAAAATCGAATCTCATAACAACCCTTAAAATTGCTCTCATTTTCAAATTCCAAAGTGGAATAATGAAATCAAAAAATTAGTAAAATATTAGAATCATGCACAAGCAGAATTTTGAGGACAAATGGATCACCATAACCTGATCACGAAAGTCATTTGTGAATAAAGTACTAAGTTACAATTTTAGCATTTTAATTTCATAATTAACAAGAATCATTTAAAAAGAACATAGGATACCCGGTATTTATACCAAATCAGTATAATTTTGAGTTTATATAAATTTGTTACATGTCATGCAGCAAGCCAAGTCATTATTCATACACTACACAAACACACACTGCACTAATAATACATTGACGATGCACTAACACTACACTAACATTGCACCTATTGTGCACCACACTGAGCGACAATGTATCTTCATTGCACCCACAATGTACTTCTACCACACATTGTATACACTCACGCACACATCACAAGGAGACACTTGTTGCACCTTCTGACAACATCGATGCAATGAGCGTTGACATCCATAGCACACTCATGAACGTGCAATATAAAAACAGGTCCATGTATCTGATTTCGCGTACAATAGTACACAGTACACCCATGTGTACTATTATATGTGTGCATATGCATTCACCATATAGTTATAGTGCACACCTGCCTCACTATCAAATCCTAATTTTTTACTTCCTCCACTAAGATTTCATTCCAACACCATATAAAGATTCAAGCTACAAATCAATAAAACTAAGAAACTCAATGGAAATATGTACAATAGAAGCTCTTTCATAATGGAATAAAAAAATGTTCTCATTTTATTAATTAATGCAAAAATGGTACCAGGTGATGTATATCTGATTTTAGTTTATGTATCCCTCTGCCCTGCAAGAACTGCCTTGCCTTTCCGATATCTGTTCTACGTGCCCGATTGGGACAACTCGTTCGCTTCAAGGAAGCATCTGCCGCCTTATCCGGTCTTTGTAACGATGGTGATACCTTGGGCCAGACGGAGAAGGAATGGCTCATCTGGTATGGATAGGATAGGTTTTTTGGTCAATGATGGTATGACCCGGATAGGTCGATGGCATAGTATGTGTTTAGGTTCCGCGGATCCCTCCCTGCAGCTATCCCTGACTCTGCTGCTTCCCCTAGCCCCCGATTGGGAAATGCGACTGAAGGGGCGCCGGGTCTACTTGATCAACCATAAAAAACCCAATATGCCGCTGATCGTAGACCAACCTCGCTTTAGTAGGTTAGGCATATATATATATATAAACTAAAATCAGATATACATCACCTGGTACCATTTTTGCATTAATTAATAAAATGAGAACATTTTTTTATATCAACAATTACTTATCTTAGTTTACATTTTAACATGTCAGTTTAACAAATAAAATAAACGGATTACTGTTTCTCTGGCCCCAAACAACACCAAGCAGAAAGTTAAAATACTTTTACCTAGAGCACATATCATGAAAGTGTTGGCGACACTCCTGGCAAATAAAGAAGTTGTGAACAAAACCACAAATAGTTTCGAAAGTAAATTGGCTTTCTTCATTCTCAATTCTCACAGAAAGGGAATGAAGTAGAACCCATAGACCACAACTGCACAAAAAACAAGAAAAACATTAATAGAGATAACATTAGAAAGAAAAAGATAACATGATGACCATCAAAAGATAGTAAAAGGCATCAAAGAGAAGATCTTGAAGAAAATTAAAAAAAAAATGTGACTAATACACTAGGATTTATTCCATATAACTTTTTTTGAGGGAACCAATATAAGGAACACGCGTGAATAAAAATAAATTTAAATCAAATTTCATAAAATCAGACCTTGTTCATTACTTGTAATGGAATCTCATGTTGTATATTTCTTTATGTTATTATTTCTAATAAAATTATTATCTTGAAAATAATCATATAATATTTAAAGAAGATCATACTACCAACAGAAAAATGCCAAAAGTTTACTTATATAATGAGAAAAATAGATTGGGATAACCTACATGTAGGGTGTTTCAATCCAAAATGAAACAAAGCACAAATAGACAAAAGAAAAGAAATAATACCTCTTTCTTGTAAATTGAAAGTACAACACCCCCATTGTAAATTGAAAGTACTACACAAATTGTAAATTGAAAGTACAACACCCCCATAATCTGGTGTATAGAGATCCGTAACACCAAGCTCCGAGAAAAACAAATGATAAGTTGATACCTCTTTCAAGCTTTGTGAAAATATATGTTGGTTAATCTGAGATAAGAACATGATTATTCTCATAATTCTTTATCGTAGTAACTAAGTATCTCACTTGTACTCAATGTCACCGTCAAGTTCAAGCACTATAAATTTATCTTTAATATGACTCTGTAATCTTAAGTAGAGTCGTGATCCTATTATAAAATCATAATACTAAAATTATGAATCTTGTCCTCAAAAATGATACTAAAAGTTACACATAATATTACTTGAGTATAATCATTTTCAAGATTATAAATCTTGTCCTCAAAAATGATAAAACCACAATATTTACACTCGAGATAATTGCAAATATCACAACATTCTTGTAGTGCTAGACAACATGATATATGAAAGAAAAAAAAAAGTCAATACCGAGACCACCTGCAGTGTCACGCCAAATGAAGACATATGAAAGACAAAATTTGTGTCATAGTTATTTCTCATTATCACAGCCACATAATATACAAGATCCAGTGTCACCACCATATCACAGTGTCATGATCATATAATAATCAATGACAAATATCAAAGTCATAATTTTATCATAGTGTCGTGACCATATATCAATATGATAAGCCTCTCACCACATTGCAATCATTTACTAGTACTACGGCTCTGTTTTAAAGACAAGAAAGTATATACAGGAAGTCAAAGTCACCTCACAGTGATATGACTGTGTTACAAAGATATCAAGCCAAAGTTATGGTCGTTATCAGCATTTCGACTTTGTTTTATAAAAAAATTAGGATGCTTTTCAGAATCATGACACATTCTTAGAGTCACAACTTCAAACTTAAAAAATAAATATTAAAATAATTTTCTTTTGAAAATCACAACTTTCTACTTGTAATATTGTAAAATCACTCGAGAATAAAAATAAAAAATGAAGAACTTCATTAGATCCCCCTCATTTATCTTCTTCTCTCTCCATGCAATAAGCAGAGTTACAATAACTATCAAATCTCATGGACAAATTTTGCTATCCTTAGGAATTCCTCAAGTAAGCAGTGGAAATGTAACTTGTTGAAATCACTAGAGTTTGGGAGCATAACTCTCAAACCACCCATTTCTAGGAACAATTTAAGATTTGTACCAAAATAGTATGAATCTAGGATTTATATAATTTGAATATATGTGATGTCGCATAATTTTTATTAAAGAATAAATATGTTTGATTTATTTTATATTATGAATATTGATTAATAATGATTAAATATAATTTAAACTGAGATTTTAACTATTTATAAATTTATGTGAGATTATCATAGTTGATAAGAATAAGTAAGCAATGAGACTCACTTGTGCATAAGATTAAAAAAATAATAGTCATTCTGACTGTGATACATGAGATAAACATATACGTTAAAATCTAATATTTGAGCATTTTAATTATCAAGAGTATAATACTTACGAAACAAAAAGTACAAATATCCTTTATATGTCAATTCATTATATACGTCTTAAAAGAATTATTTCTCAATTAGAATAAATATTATATAGAATATTTTTCTAATGGGTTCACATTTGGTATTAGAACTGTATCATCACCAAGAAGGATGATGATATGTAATTCTTAAGATATGTAGGCATATGTGGTATCTCACATGGTAGTAACAGTCATTATGAGTTACTTTTAATTATGATTCTCACCAATAAGCTTTGAGGGAAATATAAGTAAATTGTGTGAATATGATATTTACGATGTTAAATATAAAATTCTAACAAACTATATCAATTTTTAATTGTTATAATATAAAATCTCACCTTTCATTCTGTGTCCAATATAATATAAATTGAACAACTTAAATAAATAAGCTGGGATAAAAGATTTCCTAACAATTCGAATATTAATTTTTCTAAAAATGAGTTGCCATATGGTTGAATAACCAAGCTTCCAATACAATCAATATGGAATTAATATCTAGATACAAATCTATTTTACTACATGTATAACACATACCCTCACGGATCTCTAATAATAAAATATTCTCATTAATAAACTTTTGGGATATCCATTAATCAATAAATTTTTGTCGCATAATAAAATCACAAAAAAAAATTAATATCATTGTGGAGAATTATTTAATTTAGTTAGTCAACGTGAATTAACATAATTATTCTTATAAAATAATAATTCATTTTTAATAATTTAGATAATATTAAATTTGATAAATTTTCATAAATTTATTTGCTAAATCTTGTTTGATGATTTGAAAGTATATAGTTGTATTTTAGATTTTTATTTGTATCTTTTCTTTTTTTATTCACCAAACTACAAAATAAGAATATGTAGCCAAGTTTTTCTAAATACCTAAGAAACTACCTTAATAAGCTACATGAGCAGAATGAAATAGACAAAATTCATTTTTTAAAAATATACAATAGAAATGAGTGAGAATGTCTGAGACCATAATTACATTAGACTTATTATGCTTTAAAAAATGACTTTTATTATGAACCTTATGACAACCAATATTAACCATATTATCAACTGTAATAGAGTTATGAAAACTAGGGGTATGAAAGCCACGAGAGAGAATATTTTATAAATCCTGACCATCTTTATAATCTTATTGGTCAGTTAACCTTGAAAAATTGTGGAAGAAATTTAGAAAAAATAATATTGTTGCAAAAGAAAGATTGCGGTAATAGAAAAAAAATAAAATAAAGTCAAAGATTGAGTTAAGTTAGAAGAAAAGGTTGCATTAGAAATCAATGTGACTAATATGAAAATAATTATGATTAAAAATCTAGATGAAAAAATTAAAGATATTATCTCAATTATTCAAAGAGATGAAAACAAATCAAGTGATACAATTTCCGTGGCTGATATAAAAATACTTGTGATACAAAAGATTGAAGAAAAAAATCAAAGATATGATCTCAATTATTCTAAAAAACAAAAATGAAGCAAATAATAAAATTTTTATGACTAATAAAAAGAAACTTATGATAACAAATTTTGAAAATAAAATCAAATATATAATTTAAATTGTTTATGGAGAAGAGGATGAAGCAAGCTACCAACAACGAAATTTTCATGACTAATACAAAAACACTTATAATATAAAGCTTGAAGAAAAAAATAAATACATAATCTTAATTATTCAAAAAAAAATAATGTAAATCCTAAAATTTTGGTTGCTGAAATGAAAAAGTTTTAGAAGAAAATGAGCAAAATACTAAAAAAACAAGACACTTGGCAATATCAAAGTAAGGAAGAAAAAATAACTTCATCCAGACTATTTTTTGTAGATGAGGATATCAAGATAATCACTTATAAAGCACCCACTATTGATATAAAAAAATATAATGAAGAAAGAAATAGGATAGTATATTGAGAAGCATGTTTGATCAGCAAAGATCTCGAATAAAAAAAAATTTGCAGGTCTAACTAAGAACATTAAACAATGTTGTTTGTGAAACAACTCAAGAATTTTTTGATTGCTTGTGTGATAAAGTGCAATTGTTTTGAGAATAAACATTACATATACATATATATACTTAAACCTCCCTAATACACAAAAGAAATAACAGATTCAAATCAACTATAATTCAAAATATTTGCTCAAAACTATGATAATTTTTCAAATCTATGATTTTTTTGTTACAGAAAGAAATAACTTATCAGATATTAGATGACAATTTCGCGATAATTTTTTAGAACCATAACTTTAGTGTTTCAAAAAAAAACATTATAGAAGATATATGAAAAGATCACAATAATTTTTCAGAGCCCCAAATTTTGTGCTACAGAAAGAGAAGTTTTGTAGATGTCATATAGAATAGCCGATGCTTTGATATAATATCATGAGTTTGAAAAGAATGCTTGCCATAATGCCGTGACTTTTTATTTACAGAAGAAACACAAACCATATATATTAGCGACTTTCAATTACCAGGTCATGACAATAACTATCCAAACATTGAATCCCCACATAAAATCCCTAAATTTTTAATAACTTCGTGACAATTCACCTTAAATCTTCTCATTTTATTGGCTCAAGAATGAAAGAAAAAAAAGCATCGAAGAAATATATTACAAAAACAAACCATATGAAAAAATAAAAAATACATAAACCTAGCGCGATAGAAATGTTATCCAAAGTCACAACACTCACAAAAACTTTTGTTATATATATTGGGTAGAAATAGATAAATTCTATACTGTACAAAAAAAGAATTAATTGGAAAGAAAAAATTCAATGAATTCATTCTTTCATTCGAAGATATTATCAAAAAACAAAATTCGATTGTATTTTGTGCACATAGAGAATGAGAAAATATCTCAATTGTAAAGGAAATGAATATAAATTTAAAACATGACAAAAGAATAAGTAGTATATGAGAGGGGTTTGAATTCGCTCTGATAAAAAAATTATTAATGAGCTACTTGAATTCAAGGGCACTAAAAATAACATTGATTTTAAATCTTTCAACATGTAATCAGATTTTCCAATTATCACTCAATTATTAACGAATGAAAAGAGTATATATAAGATAATGTGGAAGAGTGCATATAAATATTTGATAAGGTAAAAACTCATAGAAGTGAGTAAAGTTTAATTATATTTTATATGCTCATTTAAATTACCAACTCTCCATTGTTTCTATGATTATTTCAGAGAGAGCAATTTAGCTATATGACATCCTCGTTAGGTATAATTTTGATGTAAAAAAGATTTTTAAAAAATTGATTCTTTAATTTTTGAGAATAATTTTTCTGGCCAACTAATACACTATTCTCTTATTATTTTGTATTGTCTAGCTGAGAGAATCCCTACAGATGAACGTGTTGATATATTGTGTCCAATGGTATCCCGCCTAACAATTCAAGTATAAAGAAAAATAAAATGAGATAGAAAAGTAAAGAAGTCAATATTTAAAAGACCCATCAAATTTTAGAAAGAAGACCTATTTGGTTCATCGTAGCTAATATGCAAGAAGACTATCTAGCCTGCATTGAGCAATCCTTAGCTGGATATGATGATATGTTTATAAATATTTTGTGTATTATAAAAATTGTGCAGTGGAACATAGAGTGAATCAAAGATAAATTAAAAGAAGAAATGTATTCCCTGTGCATGAAACGAAAGTATCAAAAGAGATTGAAAAATATAATGCAATATGAAAAAAATACTTCATAAAAAAGAGATTCATTTTATCGCAACAAAATAAAAGTTTGAAAATCAAATTTACAAACTATTTGAGGAATGAATGAAAAAAGATGGATATTAGCTTGATAGGGAACACCATATTATTTGGAATACTATATGAAGCCATCATGGTGAATTAGAAAAAAGTAATGAAAAAAATAGATAAAATGAATATAAATAAAACAACATATCAG
The DNA here is from genome assembly GCA_029783825.1 of Sapria himalayana. Lineage (NCBI taxonomy): Eukaryota > Viridiplantae > Streptophyta > Magnoliopsida > Malpighiales > Rafflesiaceae > Sapria > Sapria himalayana. The sequence goes on from JAREIK010000088.1 coordinate 12,500,959, forward strand.
GAGACCAGTGAATAAAAATTCATTCAATTCACTGTTATCATTTGAGCACTTGATATTATATTTATCTTTAAGAAATATGATCATACAGAAAAATCATACCAGTGATCCTTATCTAGAGGTGTCAAATGAGTCGGGTCAGCCCGGCCCGACCCATTTTTAGGTGGCCCAATTAGCCACCGTACTATACCCGGCATGAAACGTCTTCATCACAACTGGCCCGGCTTTGATGAAGTCGGGCCGGATCATGCATGGATGGGTCGGGTTTGGCCCGTTCAAGCAAGATGTGGGCGGGTTTTGGTTGTTTGGGCTAGGTTTGGGCCTAGTTCGTGCCATTGATAATTTTTAATGAAAAATATTAAAATTTTTAAAAATTTTAAATTTAAATTATTTAATACTTAAATAATTTATAGTTAATTATTAAATTAAAATAATAATTATTTTTTTTTTATTTTTAATTTATTAAATTAAATAAAACATAAAGTATAGTATAATAAACAACTAAAATTTAAAAACTAACAATGTCTAAATTAATAAAATTAAATATTAATACAAACTAATACAAGTCATAAAAAATATAAATAAAAATTCAAGTCTCAAATACAAAGTAAAAAAACAAAAAAAAATAGGCAATGCCAATTGAAAAAAATAAATGAAAATGAAAAATATTATTAAAATTACAGCACATAATCAATGATAATATAAGTATCAGTATCTCAATTGTCGTCGGTCATTAATTATCATCAATATCTCATAGATCATCATGAGCAATCAACTCTACCTCTTTTACTATAGTCCCAGCATTATCATGGATGCCCAAGCTAAAATTCTTTCAATCATTCATGCATATTAATGCCTCAATAATATCTGACCGTAAACTAGATCTCCTATTCAAAATCACATTCACTGCAATAAAAAAAATAGACTACGATACTATGCTCGATACCGAATGAGTCAGTAGATCCAGTGTCATATTAGATAACATAGGATAGGTGGACTTATATGATTTTTATCACTATAAGATATCAAGATTCTTATTATCAAAATATAATAGAATTAAACAATAATCGGTATATAAGTATTGAGATAGCATACTCCTATTCGACGGTCCACTCCATCATTTTTCTCTCGTTGACTGAATAAAAAGTTATTGTCTCCAAATATAATATCCATGTCCGCACTCATAGCCTCATTACTACTATCATCATACTTAATATTATAGTATGTAAAGAGTTCAATCAACTTCTTGTGAATGAACCCTTCAGGTTAGTTTTCCTAGTTCATGCACGATGATATGTATGTCAAAATATTCTCTAGCCCTTCCACATTAACCCTAAGGTTCATGTGGACAGCCAAACAATAAAAAGATAAAATAATAGATCAGTACTTTAAGTACTTGATTTCAATCTCTACAACCATATCACTAAGTAGCATGTTATCTCTAAATTTCCTAAACATGCTACTAATATTGTATATGCACCTAAATACAATACAAATTATTAAAGTATAAACTGATGAATACATATTTATCATGTCATAAAAAATCTTTAAAATTTCATAAATAGAATTTCTATAGCCCAGTCAGTATCGTCAATAATAAGTTTGTCTCTCTTACTATTGACATAGTTGGATATCACGTATTCGTATCCACCACATGACTCCAACATAAGATATATGTAATTCCAATGGTGTCTCAAATCCAATTAGAATTTTTTCTTTTTTAAACCCGCATATAAACAAAGACTACCAAAATACTTTTGTCTGAGAGGTTTGCAAGAAAATTTTATTGAGTTACATATATTTTCTAAAGCGAATAAAACAACCTTCAACTCGTCATGTACTATGAGGTTAATAACGTGACACATGCATCTAATATAAAAAATTTCTTCTAATTATCCATCTCTAATAGTCCTAACAAATATATGAATCGCTACTTCATTGTTAGATGCATTATCAAATGTGATACTAAATATTTTATTTTGAATTTTATATTCTCTGAATATTTTCATTATAGACTCATAAATGGATGGGTTATCAATGAGGATGAAGAATCTCTGATAAACATAACATTTTTTTATTTTATATCCATTTAGAATCTAGATAATAGACGGTGAGACATGCATAAGATACATCATCATGACTAGTCAAAATATCAAAAATCACGGACATCACTCTATTATAATCCATAAATTTATTAATTATTATTTCTTTTTCTAAGTTATAATATTTTAGTATGTCATCCCTAGATGTTGACTTAGGAATCATATAATATACAAGTTAAAAATATATTTGTATAATACTGACTACCATTGGATCCTCCAAAACCTAATCGGAAGACTCATCATGATGATCAATTTAATCATATCTTACCTTCCTATCTCGTTGCAGTATATGAAGGGGGTCAACATTGATGCTAAACTATATCCAGCCTCAAAAAATCCACCGTTGAGTTAGGTTTGTCTGGGATCTAATATATCATATTTTTTAGTGCATAATTAGGTATGCCTCTTAAGATGCCCAGTCCCACCCAAACTCTTACAGCTTAAAATTTTTTAATAATATTTACATTGTGCCGATTCTTCTTCGACACCCCAAATATTTTTTTATTATATTATATTAAAATGAGCCTAAATTATCGATGTTCTAGTTTTTAATTTTTTAGATTTTTGGGTCAAAGTGACCGGAGAAACTAAAATTTCGACAGTCTCGGACCTTTCCGTAAGATTTTTGTTATTTATATTATAATTAATTTCCTTTTCGTAATTAAAATTATTATGTCTTTTTTTTTTATTTTTTTAATTATATTGTATTTATATAATGTTTTTTAATTAATAAATTAATTAAAATTAAGATTTAAAAATAAAACTTAACAGCTAAACGATAAAAAAAATACTCATAAATCATAATGCGTAAAATAACTTTATATTTTTTATGTCTGCACGGCATGCACACCACAATCCAGACCTAAATCTCGAAAGCCAACAGCAAGAGAAAAAAATGAGTCAAGAGAAACAGAGAGAGAGAAAATATGAGAGAGGGAGAGAAAACAATGTTTAAAACATAAATTATTGAAAAAGAGGGGGGAGGGGGGGTTATAGTCTCATAGATATTGAAAAGATTTTTAAAAAAACTATTTTTTTTTATTTTTTTGAATTTTTTTTTTTACAAAATTGGGACAGAATCCTTAGGAACGTTGGATTCTACCTCATAGCTATCGGGGGCAAAATCCAAGAGTTGAGATTTGAAATTTATTTTATTTTTGGACCATTGGGTCGGTTCGACCATTGTACTAACCCAAACGGTCATAGATTCCAGAAGCTTTGGTTTCTGGAACAACCGGGCTCGGACTGGGAAAAATAAGACTTGCAAATCAGGTCGGTCAGGTTACGGGACAGACGAAAATTCATATCCATTGGGCTCGGGGTCAGGCATTGGGATGGGGTTGAAGCATGATTCGAGTCTTGCTGGAATTGAGTGCCCACGAACCCTCATATCATGTCGTGCCTAGCTCAGCACATTGCCCAGTAGACCTAGGCAAGGCACGACATGAGCCATGCCATGAGCCGGCACAACACGAGCACAAGGATGGACTATATCGGGCCAGGCCGAGCCAGGCGAGTCATGTTGTGCCTCTGGTTGTGTCCGGGCTGCCTGACCCATTTTACACCTCTACCTTTATCACTATCTTGATTTATATTTTTTTTATTATTTATTTTCATATTGCAATAATATACCCATTGTATAAAACTAATTTGACATGTATGGCTAAGAAGCACAGACACGGACATGGACACGGGGATACGACACGGCAGGATACGGGGACACGGACACGGGAATACGACACGGCAGGATACGGGGACACGGACATGAGAATATGACACTGCAGGATACGGGGACACGGCAAATTCTAAAAAACTAGGATACGGATACAACTAGGATACGACATGATAAAAAAATAAAATTAAAAATAAAAATTATTTTCTTTATAAATATTAGCTATTTTATAAAATAAAATAAAATATTTTAATTTATAAAATAAATATATATTTTTTTATTTTATAAAATAAAAATGTTCTATTTTAATTTATTTTATAAGATAATATTTATAATTATTTTATTTTATAAAATAATATTTTAAAATTATCTTATATTATATAAAAATATATTTTTTTATTTTATAAAATAAAAATAGTTTATTTTATTTTATTAAAATAGTTTATTTTATTTTAGCGCCATCCTGCCTCCCCCCTAAATTCCCGCTTGCCTCCCCCCTCAATTGCCTCCCGCCTGCCTCCCCCCCCCCCTCAATTCGCGCCCGCCACTTGCGTCGAGTGGCCAACGTCGCCCATGCGGCGACGTTGGCCATTAGACGTCCGATACGCCACCGTTCAATACGCCACGAGGTGTATTGGATACGGATTTATCAATGATACGCCACGTGGCGTATCGGACACGTATTCGTGCCGTGTCCGTATCGTGTCCACGAGTCCTAGTGTCGGACACGTGGACACGACTGTAGGGAGCCGTGTCTGTGCTTCCTTGATGTCTAGTATTATTTTTTTAGTGGGGAAAATTATTACTCAGAGGAAAAGAATTATTTTAGTATGTGAATTTATTTAGTATTCAAATAACCTAACATTCATATGTATTTTAGTGTTTTATGATATTGTGTATTCATAGAATAAGTAAAATTCTAGATTAATTTCATGACTTTAAAATTTTAAGGAGTTTAAATAAATATTTATGAAATCAATAAATTTTTGAATATGTTAAGTAGAGCATGTAGAATAATAAGTATTGCAAAGTTTCAGTATTCATTCTTAGTAAAAACTCTATCTAATTGGTTATGATAATTATTAGTAGTTGCAATATTATCATGAAATCACAGTCATTTCTATCTCATAAAATTTAAATAGTTACGATATTAATTCTATGTCGCAACAACCAAGTACCATACTAGTACTCACATTAATGGCCAAGCCAAGTACCGTAACTTTATTTTTAATATTACTATATAGTCTCAAGTCAGAGTGAAGATTCTATTACAAAATCATGACTTTTGATCTATAAAAAATTAGAGTTAAAACTACTAAAACTAAAACAATTAATATTATTCAGAACAGTGACTTTTGAGACCCTAAAAATTACACAAAACATTACTCAAATAGGATAATTTCCTAAGGTTATCATTCTTATCCTCAACGAAATTTAAAACCATAACTTTTATGCTCAAACTAATTGCAAGTATCCCAGCACTGTTGTAGTATCACGAAAACATGATATACGAGAGAAAAGAAAGATAATATACCACAATCATCTACAATTCCATAAACACTTGAAGACATATAAAGAGCAAATTTATATCACGGCCATTTTCCAACAATTTGGCCATGGTATATACAAGATCTTTTCAGCATCGTGACTATATAATAATTAAGAATAAATAAATGTTATGATTGTATCACAATACCATGACAAAATATCAATATGAGAAGCCCTTCACTATGTTGTGGCCATTTTTCAAAGCGTCGGCCATCTTTTAAAGGCAATGCAAATGTATGAAACTATAATCATTTCACAACATCATGACTTTGTTACAAAAACATTAAACTTAAATCATAGTCATCAACAGTCAGCACCACGACTTAGTATTATAGAAAGATCATGATGCAATCAAGAATCATGAGCACCTACAAGAGTTGTGACCTCAAGCTTAAAAAATAAATGCCAAAATAATAACTTTCTTTTGAAAGTCAAAACTTTCTACTTGGAATAACGTAAAATCACTCAAATATAAAAATGAAAGATCGAGAAATTCAAAAGATCTCATTTTTTTTCCTCTCACTCCATGTAACAAGAAAATTCATTACAACTACCAAATCATATGAGTAAATTCTGCTCTCCATGTGAATTCCATAAGCAAACAAGTGATACAAAACTTATTGCAATCCTAAAAGTTGGGTGGTACAACTCTTAAATGTCCACCACTAGAGTAGATTCAAAATTTTCTACCAAAATAAGATGAATATAGGGATTGTGTAATTTAAATATATGTGATGTGACAAATTTAAAAAAAAAATAAATGTGTTTATTTTATTTTATGGCATGGACGCTAATGAATGATGATTAAATAAAATGTAAACTAAGATTTTGATTATTGATAGTTTTGCACAAGTTTTTCATAGTAAATGATAAAAAGTAAAGCATGAGACTCACTCGCATATGTTATATGAAGAAAGTGACAACCCTTTGGACTATGATATACGAGATTAACTTATACGTTAAAACATAAAATTTAAGCTTATTAATTATCATTAGCATAACACTTATGAAGCCAAAAATATGAATACTTTTACATGTAAATTCATTTTATAAGTCTTAAAAGAAATGGTTATCAATTAGGATGGACGTTATATAAGACATTATCATAGAGAATTCACCTTTATTGTGAGAGTCACATTATGTTGAAAAAGATGATAGCATATAATCTTCAAAACATGCATGAGTGTATGGTCACTCATAAAATAGTAATAGCCTTCATGAGTTATTTTTACTCATATGATTCCCACCAATTAACTTTGAGAAAAACATATGTTAATTATACAAATATATGACTTATAAAACCAAAAGTATAAATACTTAAATATCATATTAATTTTTTATCTTCATAATACTTATAACCGAAGAATAAGAGTGTACATACGAAATAATATTGAAAAAAAATTAATAAAATTACCTAAAAGGTATGAAAATATGAATGACTATCAAAAAGAGATTAATTATTTTCTCAATGTTGACGTACTGAAGGGATAGAATGAGGGAATTACCATTGGAAATGGCTCAGAGGTGACAACCATCTTATATGTCGTTATGGCACGAAGTCATTATATAATACTTTAACCTTCATTTTGTGTCCAATATAATATAACTTGAACAACTTAAATATTATTACATAGATTAAATAAATAAACTCATAGACCTAAAATTATCTAACAATCTAAATATCAATTTTACTGATAATGAGTTCTCATGATTGAATAACTAAGATGTCGATATAATCATTATGAGATTAATATCTAATGAAAATCTACTTTATTACTTATATGACTCATACACTTGTGGATCTCTGTTGATGAGATATTTTCATTAACAAAATTTTGGGATATTATTAAATCGAAAAAAAAAATAGCATAACAAAGTCATAACACTCACTCACTATGCACCACCTCAAACTATCGCTCACCCATTATGCACTACCCCCATTGTCACACACCCATTAGTGGCATGGAAATGTAAAAAAAAAACTATTATGTTCCTAATTGAAATAGAACCTCTACCACATGACATGCTAAGGGATTTGGCATGCTAAAACCAGAGGCTTGCCTTGGAACTATTGTTGGATTTAAGATTTCAGTGACAATTATGGCAGACTTAATGAACTGATGATTCAGACAGGAGTATTATTTTTTTCTTTTTTCTATTTGATAATGGTAAATTAAATTTTGAAAAAAATCAACTTTGTTGTATATAATTTATTTTGATATCTATTTTGTATAACTATCACCCATTGGGCATGTCGAGCCGTCACCCATCGGGCATCATCATTCAACCCCCGTTGGGCATCATCCTTCGTCCACCATCGACGTGTTGTTGCCCGTATCGTGCCCATGTTCTGGCACCTGGGGTGTGTCTGGCATTGCACATAGGCCGAAGACATTTGGCATGACACGCTAGCATGGTACAGTACCATACCGGTCTTCGGGTTGGGTCCGACCCATTTGACACCTCTATAATTGTATTAAAAAAACAAAAATCATACGAATTATCAATTGGTGTCTGTAGTATGGTAGTATGGATGGAGATGTAGATCATTATCATCATGTATGTGTAGAGGTATCAAATGAGTAGGGTGGCCCGGGCCTAGCCTGAGGCACGACCCGATTCAACCGTGCCTGGAATAGCACGGCACAGGGCAGCCCGTGCTCATGCTCGTGCCAGACCAGCTCACTGCATGGCTCATGTCGTGCTAGGATGAGGGTTTTTGGCCCGACAGGATCAACGTACCTTGTCGGGCACGACCCTGGTGCCTGCCACGTGAACACGACACGGGCGACGCACTCAACGTCCGACGAAATGACGCTCAACGATAGACTAAATGATGCCCAATGGGGTCGATGCAGCATCGCCCGATGAACGATGCTCCGCAAGCTAACGGGGACGGCGGCATGACACTGCGGGTTCTCAAACCCTAATTTTAAAATTAACTTTAACCTAAATCTATCTCAACCCGGCATGACCCAACACGAACCCTAGCTAATTTCAAGTAAGGAGTTGTGCCAGGCCTGCACTCCAAATTACCATGGCGTGCCTGGCACGACACGTGAGCCTAGGTGGGTATAGAAAAAATAGACACAATCAGTTTAACACCTCTATGTATGCATCTTGAAATATTGCTAGTAATGGCCTCAATATGTTCAATGAATCATCATTCATCATCATAATTTCTTATATATTGTTATGAATGCTCAAACTCAAGTCTTCTTAGTCCTTCATGCATGCAAGTGTCTCTACGACATATAGGCATAATCTCAATCTTTTATCTGAAATAACAATGATTATAAAAAAAATAGACTTTAATACTATATTAAATATTAGATGAGTCAGTAGATCATGTGTAATCTTAAATAACATGAAAAAGATAGATTCATATAATTTCTATCAAAATAAAACATTCAAATTATTATTATTATATAATAGGATATAGCGAATAAAAAAATTATTATTTCCAAATATGACATCCATATCAAAATATTTTATCTATTCTTCCACCTTAACTATATGATCCATACAAGAGGCCAAACAAAACAAAGTTGAAATAAATGACCAATATTTAAAATACTTAATTTTTATCTCAAAAATTATAACACTAAAAGCAAAGTGACTTTTATATTTATTAAACATACTACTAATATTATATATATACCCAAGAATAATACAAGTAATGAGAGTGTACATAGACAAATACATGTTTCTCATACCATAATAATTTTTTAGAAGTACATAAAAAAATGTATATATCTTAGTTTGAATCATCAATAATGAGTTCATCACTCTTATTATTAATGTAGTTTCATATCACATATTGATAGCCAACATATGACTATAATTCCAATGATATCTCACATCTATTTAAATTTTTTTGACCCGCAGACAAACATAGACTATTAAACTCATGTTATCTACAAGACATTCTAAAGTATTTTAATAGATTTTTTTATTTTTTTAATGTAAAAAAAATTATTTTCATTCTCATCTATACTATCAAGTTAATAACATAAAACATATACCCAACATGAAAAATCTCACCTAATAGATAATCTATAATAATTCTAACAAACATATTAATAACTACTTTATTATTAAAAGAATTATCAAAAATAATACTAAATATTTTATTTTAAATATCATATTTCATAAATATTAACATCATAAACTCATATATATCAGGGTCATCATTATTATGAAGAATTTTATAAAATCCTAAAATTTTTTTTTATTAAGTTTCTATTTTAAATCTTTATTGTGGATAATGAGGCATAAAAATGTTACATCATCACAACTAGTTTAGATATCAGACGTCACGAAAATCACTACACTATATTTTATAAATTCATTAATTATTAATTATTATTTTTAACGTAAAATATTTATTATGTCATTTTTACTTATGGACAAAGAAATCTTATGATAAGCAGAATGAAAGTAAGTCTACATAAAACTAACTACCATAATATCCTTTAAAAATATAATCAAAAAATCTATAATCATAATGAGTTTGATACAGTCCCTCAAAATTATTATTGCATATGAAGTGAGTCAACAAAATTGAATCCAAACTAGATCCAACTTGAAAGATTACCGCTCAATTAGGTTTGTTTGAATCTAATGCACCATATTTTTTGGTATATTGATCAATATGTCTCTTAAGATAGTCATTGAAAATATATACATATATATGTTTTTGATAATATATACATTGTGTCAATTCTCCTTTAACATCCCTAAAATTTTTAGTTTTTATTATTTAAAATTACATCTATACTATTAAAGTTCGTCTAATCTTTTAGGTAATAGATGAGTTTGGGTTGCGATCATTAGAAAAAATTTAATTTCAACCTCAAACTTTTTGGTATGATTATTATTATTATCTACATCTATGTTAATCTCAAAATCATTATCGTTATATTCACTATTGATCTTTTTTTAATATATCTATTTAATAAAAAAAATTATAAAACTAATTTAAAATAAAAACTCAAAAAAAAGTCAAGTATATCATAACTATTTTGTTGTAAAATATTATCTTATGCACCAAACTACATCACTTCTTACCTCAAAGCTCAACTATAATTTCTAGACTCCAATTATAATTTGAAATTTTCACCACATATTTCTTAACCCGCATGCATAAGAATAAGCCATAAAATAAATAGTAAAATAATAAATAAAAATCACAAAAAATATTATATTTAGAAGAGAGGATTTTAGAATAGAAAAAATGAAATTTATAATATAAATTATAAATTTCCTAATCTCTATTTATAGTAATTTAAAAATAATAAAAAACATATTTTTAAAAATTTTTATAATTTTTTATTTATTTAGGCTATAATTTTTTAAAATTATTTTTTTAGGGGTTGTGATATCAATAGGCCATGTCTATCATTGTCTCTATCAGGGCCCATTGCATGAAAATGCAAAGGGCTTTATCAAGGCAAACATGGCCACTGGCCACTAGCCATGCGGGCTGAACCCAACTTTCATGTTTGTGTTTTTCTTGAAAAAACTCACAACGTCAAGAGATTACTCAATGGAGCATGACCCATGAATCGAGACCCACCCATGCCCGGTCACAAGTCACAGATCATTGAGGCGACGGACCATGCCACCGAGCGAGGCATACACATCTTGCCTAGCCCATCACGAGGCAAGGCAAGTCAACCCAGTACGACACGAGCCTTGCCTCATGCCAGTATGGTGCAAAACCAAGCACAGCTAAAGATTGTGCCTTCCTGGTCCTGGCATAGCCAAATCAAGTCATGACTCATGTTGTGCTTGGGCCACCAAGCCTACTTGAGACCTCTACTCAAAGAATATATTCAATCTCAGTGTCGGGTGAATAATGTTGAAAGAATCAAATACTTTCTTAAAATAGAGAAAAATTACTCAATACAAAATATTATTTTTTTCACAAAAAAATTATGCACTTGTACTCTTACACAAGTTAGACTCTTAAAGATATTTGTATTGATCAATTTATTAATTTTACTTCAAATAAGACACATCTAATTGAGTCTACAATTTGTAATAGTAATTATAGACAAGAATAATTATGTAACCATTATCATACCAGATAAAGTATCTATTATCAACATAGTTAATCATTTTCAAAATTCTTTTTTGATAAATTCACATTGACATAATTTTTCGCATATAAAGATATATGAAGGAGTCTTTAGGCCTTGGAATCTCTCTCAGCGATTATTAACTATTATACTCAGCTAGGTATTTAAATTTAAGTTACACATTAGTTTGTACCAAAAAGATGTCTGTGATAAATTTTTATACTTTTTTTTGAAATAATCTTATTTCCAAAAAAAATAAATTATTTTGAGATATAATACACAAATATAGTTCAGAGCAATAACACTTATCTTTAAAAAGTACTTTGAATCTGACATATATTCAAAAAATAGAATATTCATTTTCTTCTTCTATTATTTTTTAGTGACAATAAACAATGAGACAAACAATCTCAAATCCAATATTTTACAAGCAAATAAAACATATATAGATAGAATATTTTTTGTTCATAGAGAAAAACCAAGTTGATACTATTAATGTAATATATATATTCAGATAAAAGAATAATCAGTTGACTTCTTGATGAATAACATTTAAGAAAACGATAAATGCCAATTAATCAATATAAAACTCAATAAAAATAATGTATATGAAACCCCTCTTATATAACTAGCTAATTAAATTAAGAGAGACAAAAATTGTAAATTGTAAATTATAAAAAATAATAAATTATAAATTGAAATTACAATACTCCCTTCAAGTTTGAACGTAATGATCCAAAACACTAAACTTTAAAAAAAAATAAACTAAAATCTCTGCATGACATTTATAAAATTATCTGATTGCTGATTTATTATAGGGATATAGTTTAAATCAATAGTCTAATTGAGTTGTAATATTAATGTGTAACATTAACAACTCGTATAAATGCATGTGAATAACAAATAATGTTCTAGTGAATCGAGTATCAACTCCACAAGGATTGAATATGTATAAAAAGAAATAAAAAAAAAACAATTTTAGTATTGTAATCAAGTTTGTTATAATCAAGCAGCAAAACATATAAAACAAAATTAAATAAAAACAAATTCTATGAATTATAAAATATATAAATAATGACAATAAAGAATTAAAGAATAATAAATATATGATAAAATAAGCAAAAAGGAATGAATTGCCTTAAATCTTTTTTCTACATGGATGTTATTGTGGGGTTGTAACATCATAATAACAAATGATCCCCAACAAACCAAAATTCAAATCTATCATAACATTTCTAAATTTAATATATTTTTCATAACTTTTATTCTAAATTAAACATATTCATATGCAATTCAACAAAAATAACATGAATTAAAGCCACTGATTCTTTGAGTTTTGCAAAATAAATAATATATTCCTATATTATTCATGAATTACAAATTTCAACCTTTTTAAGATTAATATTATTGAACAAACACCATCAAGCTTTTTATTAATCTCTACTATTTCAAAATTAAAATTAGCATCATCTCTTACTAATTAACTAAATACAAACAAAATTTAAATAAGGAACACAATTAAACGAGCAATAGTAAAGATACAATACTATTATTTAAATGAACATCATCAAAATTTAAATAATAAAAATAATTAAACGAACATACATATATACATATGTGTGTATGTGTGTGAAATTAAATGATGAGATTTAAAATTAGCATTGTATCTTACTAATTAACCAAATACAAGCAAGATTTAAATAAAAAACATAATTAAATGAATGATAATATAAATACAATATTATTATTTAAATGAACATCATCAATCTTTAAATAACAAACATAATTAAATGAACACACACACACACACACTCATATATACATGTGTGTGTGTGTGTGTAAAGTTATTCTCTTATCTTTTAAGGCTAATTTCATTAAAAATAAAAGTAAAGTCCATACCAATTTAGCTTAATAAACTCAACCCAAGTTTGACTCCATATTATCACAAAAGTTTAATTTGACTACAGCTCAACAAAAATAAAAAAATTACACAAAAAATACACAAATAAAAGAAGATAAAACAAATAGATAAGGAGAACTCGATATGACATGGTGCATTTTTTTTTCTTCGTTTTCTTTCACTCTTTTTGTTTCTCCTCGTCCTTTGCATGTTAACCTCTTAGAGTTCTATGTTTTTTCATTTTTTTACAATTATTCCTTGCTTCCTCTCTATGTTGCTTTTGGCCTCCTCCATTTTTCATTTCATCTCCGCTTTCTCTATGTTTTTTTTCTTGTTTTTGCTTTGCATTTTATTAACTTTGCAATTCTTCCTTTGCTTTTTATTTTTGCTAGCCACTTCTTTGTAATGTTCCCTCACATGGTTACCATTTTTTTCAGCTAACCCAAAACCACTCCCTTCTTTCGTAAACTTTCAATCTGAAAATCACTTCCTTTTTATATTATTTTATTTTTTGAATAAATAAGGATTATCCACTAAGATGTCCAAATATATGTGCACTTTGATATCCGATTTATAAAAAAAATAAGTGGTCATTGAATCAAACATTCTACTCCAGCAATTTTAAAAATAAACTGCCATTGAATTCTCATTATTGTTCCACTCCCCTTTGTTTATTTCCTCATTTGTGTGTTTTCTTTGCATTGTCTTTTAACTTTTTTTATTTTTTTCATTCTTTCCCCACTTCCACTCTATATCATTTTTGCCTCATCCACTTTCCATTTCCACTCCGCTTCCTCTATATGTTATTTTTTTCTTGCGACGTATTCTTTGCATTTTTTTTTAACTTTGCGACTCTTTCCTTGCTTTTTACTTTTGCAAGCCACCTCTTCACAATATCCCCTCATGTCATGTCCATTTTTTTCCAGCCAAGCCAAAATTAACCCCTCCTAATAAACTTCCAATCTGAATAACACAACTTCCTTTTTATTTTATTTTATGAATGAATAAGGACTATCCACTTAGATGTCTACTTTGACATCCACTTTGTAGAGCAAATAAATGATTGTTGAATCACCAAAATTTCTGTTTCATTGACAAAAAAAATAAATTGCCCCTAAATTTTTCCTTGATGAATTCTTTGACATGATGATGTGGAAAAACCATCACAATTAGGATAATTCCTAGTTCTCAAGCATTATTAATCTCGTTAATATAGTAGCTTCATTCATGGACAAAATAATCCAAATTAAATACTTTTCTTCCTCAATATCTTTTTGTAGATGAATAATTTAGCGAGAACAAAAAAAATAAAATATAAATGTGTGTGTGTGTGTGTGTAAACACTCAAAAATAAGATTTTACTTTTCTTTTTAATGAAATTAGACTTCAAAAAAAAAGAAAATAAATTTAAATTATTATTCATCCTCAAGTAATAAAAGATAAATAATAAATCACACAAATAGAAATAACCAAGGTTGATTAGTAGTGGTAATATTAGATCCTTAACTTTCAAAGCTATTTCCTTCTTTATCATACTTAAATTTTTATCTTTTATTAATTTATTTTCATATATAACTCTTTCCTAAGTAAGTGTATATATCATAACTATAATTTTCCAAAATTTTCCTTGTTAAATTAAAACATGATAATTAAATCTAATTAATGACTTCATAAAATATTTTATTTAACCATAAAAAACAAACTAGTATGTCAAACAATAAATTACATACTTTTTTTTCATTCATGCATACTATGATTTTATTGAGGTTCTTTCTCTCTTTTTTTAGGTTTATTTTACTAACATAGTTATTCATTTCTTTTAATGTGACTGCTAATATTTATGATAAAGATACTCAAAAGTTCAACACGATCATTAATTAGTGTTTTTCTTGCATACTCATACTTGATATTATTATTTACCACAAAAGTATACTTGAGATTCATGCATGTTATTTGTTACTAAAAACAATCTAAGATGATAGAGTAATTCATTTTTTAAGTTTTGTTTTGCTCCATTAAGACATTCATGATTTTTGACACAAATGCTAATTATAATGAAGATACTCACTTGCTCAACATTATCACTAATTAGAGTTGATTTGCACAATCCATCTTTTGCTACTATTTGAGGCAAAAATGCACATGGTGCTCATTCATATTCCTTGTCACTGCTAACAATCTAAAATAATGAAGTATTTTATTTCATTATATATATATATATATATATATAACCCCCACAAACTTAAGCCTTTTATTGTAATTCAAATTATCCTCTTGAACTTCATATTATTCATTTTTCTAATTTGATAACAAAGTTTAACAAAACAAGTTCTAAAATTCTAAGTCTCACACTATTTTAACACTTCCAAGGCTTATCAAAAGAACTCAATTATAATTTGATGTGTACTTTCTAGAAAATAGACAGATCACAAAAAAACAAGCATTGAATTCAATTTTTAAAATATTTATTAGTAGCAATTTCTTCATGGAAGATTATTAAATCACACACTTAGCGGGTTGAAAAGAAAACTTGTTAAACATGGGGAGAGAGCGACATTAATCAAGTATGTGCTGCAAGGTTCTATTGCGTAGATTTTGTCGGTTATGCATCCGCATCCGCCAAAAAAGGTTATAAAAGAATTAGAAAAAGAAATGATAAATTTCTTGTGGGAAAAAAAGAGAGTAAGCCAAAATTACACTGATTTAAATGGGAGAATTTATGCAGATCTAAAGAAGAGACTGGTTTGGGCTTCACAAGTCTAACAGATACAACCAGTACATGAGCTTGTAAGAGTTGATAGAGGTTGAAAGAGAACGAGAGTATTTGGGCAAAATTCATCCGTGATAAGTATGATGGGGAAAAAAAGTCTCTAAAGAATGCTAAGAAAGCTTCAATCGCCTGGAAGGCTATGTATAAGCACAAAGAGCTAGTAGAATTTCATTCAAGACTTAATAGAAGTGACTGGAAGTGGACCTTAAATGCACAAGGTAATTTTACTCTCAAGACCACAAAAGAATTGATAAGAAAAAAAAGTAAGCCTCAACTCATATTTAAAAGGATAAAGCAAGGAGATACCCCACAAAAAATAAAAACCATCTTATGGAAGACGCTCTCAGAAGCCATCACGGTAGATACAAACATTCAGAAAAAAAGCATTAGGATAGCTTCCAAGTGCGAATACTATTTTTCAGTAGTAGAGAGCATGGATCACCTTTTTTCGACATGTGATATAGCAAAAGAGGTATTGAGACAGCTCGAACCTTCCCAACATAATGAAGAAGCCTTAGGTCCTAGAATTCTGTGCTGGAAGAGATTCAAATTTAGAAATAAAGCATGTACTTAGGTTATGAAAAATGTTCCTCCAGTAATAATGTGGAGTATATGGATAGCTAGAAACAATAGTAGATTTGATAACATTAAAATAAAAATGGAGAGTATCTTGGAAGATATTAAAAAAGAAATTTCAATAATATCTGCTATTAACCCGGTTAGAGGAGTGAATATAGAGGTTTGCAAAGAGTTAGGGAATAAATGAGGTTTAACATTAAGAAAAGAAAGATGGCTGAGCTTGAAAAGTGTTACATGGGAGATACCGCCTATTAGTTGTGTAGCGCTTAATACAGATGATAATTTTAATAAGAATATTAAATTGGCAGGAGGGGGGGTGGGGGGGCAATTAGAGATTCAAGCGGGAATATAATCTGATCTTTTACAATGAAAAGTAAGGCATGCTCGGCTTTACAAGCATTGATTCAAGTCTTACTAAGAGGCTTGCAAATTTGTGATAGGCTTGAATTAATGAACATCAAGATTCAAGTGGATTCGAGTTTTTTAGTTGGACTAGCCTCTAAAAAGTTGGAACTATGAAAATACGAAGAAGATACAAGAAAAATTAAAGATTTAATGAACAAACGAAATGCCATAATTAAATATACGTACACGGAGGCTAATGAACCAGCCGATAGGTTAGCAAGAGAGAGTATTCGTAAAGGTGAGCAAAAATTCGATGGAAGGTCAATTCCGGCTAGTTTTAAAGGAATAGTTAATTTAGATAAACTGGCATATCTGTATGTCAGAATGAGAAGGGGTGAGGAGGCTTCTTTAGCACAGCAGGAAATTGAGAGGAGAGGAGAAGGTTAGGTGAGGTAAATGCGAGGAAAGTGGGAGAAGGTAGGTGGGGGACTGAGTGGGACATGGGATAGAGATGTTTGTTTGCTACTTGCAGGCTGCAGGACACCAAAGCTGTGGCAGGCAAGGCGAAGAAGGAATGAGGGGGAGCTGTAGGAAGCCCATGATGTCCAGCTAGAAGCAATGGAAGGAGCTCTACAGGAGACCCAAGTTCCTAGATTCACTTATGTAATTTGTATTAGTTAGGGGGAATGATGGTATTAATGTAAGGGAATAGGACTCGAGGGTAGAGGTTGGTATTTTTGTGTTTGTGTTTTTCTCTTTGGTGCAGGAATGGAAGATCACTTAAAGAATGAGAGACAATAAGCTTCGGGGGGGGGGGGGGGGGGCGCGGTGTAGTTTGATCACTGTTTGTATATTTGATGGAAGCTGGTAAGGGGAGGGAAGGAGGAGAGGGTAAGGAAGCGAATATGACAAGAAGCATAGATATTTCTGTTTCTATATGCAAGCTAACAGCAGTAAATAACAAGAGGAAAAGGAAAAAAGAAGATAAGTAACAAGCTTTGACGGAAGTAAAGAAGAGCCAGAGCATGGAGGGATGCAGGTCTTTGTGTGTTTGTTTTATTCTTTTCTGCCTTACTTTGGAACAAATGGCAATGTGTTAAGGGGTGGGAAAGGGTAGGTAGAGCTCTATGCCGCTGCAATACATGATAGAAGCTGAAGTCTATAAAAAGGTAGCAATATAGGAAATGGGGAGGCAGAAAGCAAAGCAAAAGGCCTTCAGGATTTCAGAATCTCGCTATTTCGAATAGCAAGCAAAAACAAAGGACAAAATCATGTAAATGTGCATTTTAATTTGTAAACAGTAAATAGGAGAAAAAAAAGGGCGTAAAGGGAAATGGATAGCAAGTAAGTAGGTTGTAAAAACGGTATTCCTCCGTCAAAAGATGATTAATAATAAAAACAAACTTTTCAAAAAAAAAAAAAATTTGTAATCATATTAATTAAATTTAAATTACTAATTTGACTATCAAATTGTCCTTGCCCTAATAGTTAATGAGCATTCGGATGTAAAGAAAATTCTTCCACAATCTTTTCCTACTTAGCTAGATCTTTTATTAGCTTTATTATGCAAAGATGATTTATTAAAATTGCATCGTGTTATATTTTCAAGCTTCCATAAAATAAATTGTGTTGGGGGATATCCATTTACAAGTTGTTACTCATAAAGTTGAATCTTAGGCCTAAAATTGATGATTATGACCGCTACTTCATTGTATTTATTTATCAATTTGATAAAACATCTATCAATACTTTTGTTTTGAGTTGTTGCCTTGTTTACTTTTATTTTTATATTTTTTTGTATTATATAAGGGCCTCATAAGTATATTCCAACTTAGTGTGATTTCGATATGATTTTTAGTATGTTATTTTTGTTGCATTAAATTTTATACGATATCATAGCCAAACCCAATGAAATATGAACATAGGATTTCTAGAGAGAGAAAACAGATGCATCGTAACAAATCAAGGTACATATGTGAGCTATGTAGGGTTTATACCATGTATGTAACGCACAATATGGTTTATATCATGTATTGTGCGCACTCAAACAAGGGATTTCTACCAAGAATCTCTCTTTTTACCTTTCTCCATTGCATGCACACTACGTGCAACGCACGATGACACGCAATGATGCACAAAAAAGCAAGTGCACCATTTGTTCCTATCAAGGTAAGGTTCCACCAAAAACCATCATTCAAAAAAATATGAGCTATAACAAAAATTATTTTCAATAAAAGAAAATTAGTCATTAACAAGAAAATTAGCAAGTGCACTAGCTTGCATGTGATTCCCTTTCTTGTCAATTTAGTCTGCTTATTGAAAAAATATAACAAAAAATAAATTTATGTATCTAATTAATTTGATTGATAATTTTTCAAGATTTACATGAATATGTCTCTTTTGTGACATATCATAATTTTTTTTATAGATTTTTCACAGAAATAATAAAAAATGAATTTGATACAAATATTTAAAAATTAAAAAATAATAATATATTATAATATATATTATACCGATTTAGTATTTATTATATAGATCATGTAATTATATACAAAACTTCATGCGATAAAACTCTAACAGAGTAGAATTGATGAATTAAAGAATAGATCCGTAATTAAAATTACTTGAATACTTATACTTAAAAAATATTATAAAATATCTGATTAAAAAGACTTGAATATTTCTACTTAAAAAGAATAGATATCATAACACAATACTTGAAATCCGACACCTGCCAGATTTATACCATATTTTTAATTAAAATAAATAAATAAAAATTATTTTTTTATTTAAAAAAAATTATATAAATATCTAAACAAGCATTTTAATTTTTCACAATTAATATGTATTTTCTTTTTATCCTCTTAATACTCTTTAAATATATATTTTACACTTTTTTTTAAAAAAAAATTTATTAATTAGTTAATAGTTATATTTTTTATTTTACAAAACAAAATACTACTAGTATCCAAATATTTTATGACGAGCAAAGAATAAGCATGAGAATATGAGGTAGAGTGTGAATACAACATACTAATTGTATGTTGTGGAAAGAAAAATAAGATACACATTACAATTTATTTTTCTTATATTAATTAATATCTTAGATTATTAAATAAATAAATTAAAATTAGTAAAAATATAAAAACATAAATAAATAATATTTAGTAAATTTAATAAAAATGAATTTATCCTAAAATTTGATAATAATGATAACTTGACTCGAATATTCAAGATCAAGATAGAAACAAATTGAATATAAAGATAAAATATAAACAAATTAGTAAAGGTTCTCTTTCACAGATTCAACCAATGTCTAAAAACTCAAAAAATAAATAAATATCAGTAGTCTAAAGATATTTTAACATAATTAAAAATAAAAATAATAGAAATATCAAAGAAGTTTCGGCATAGTATATATATTATAAAAAATATATACATATAAGAATACTGGAGATTCTAATTATCTTAAAAGATATATCAATCAATACATCAAAAAATATGATGAATTTTTGAAGTTAAATCATAGGCAAACTCAACTAAGGATAGGATCTTTGAAGTTTGATCAAATTCAAGTTCATTGACCCTCTTTATTTATTACAATGAGTTTGAAAGAAAAGATATGAAACTAAATTAATGACTACAATGAATTATCAATTAAATTTTCAGAGAATCCTAAAATAATTAATAATTAGCAAACTTATTTCTAATATATTTATCATAGAAGTCATAAATTCACAAGTAAAAATGACATAATAAAATATTTTAAATTAGAAAATAATAATTAAAAATTTTTTAAATTTAATAGAGTAATGACCGTGATATCTGATATCTAGACTAATCATAATGAAACTTTATTCGCTTGTTTCACCGGTCACTATGTTGATTTTTAGTGAAAACTATATAAAATACTTTAGGATCTACTAAGATCCTCCATCCTCATGATGATTTTGTCATATACGAGTGTCTAACATAAATCCTAGAATAATTAATATCATGCAAACTTATTTCCAATATATTTATTATATAATTCATAGGTCTACAAGTAATAATGAAATAATAAAATATTTTAAATTAAAAAATAATAATTAACCAACTTGGAAAATATATTGAAATAATGTATGTGACATCTAACATCTAGAGTAATCGTAATAAAGCTTCATTTGGATGTCTCGCCAATCACTAAGTTGATTCTAAGTAAAAACTAAATAAATTATTTTGGAATCTATTAAGCTCTTCCCTCCTCGTGATGATTTTGTCGTATATTAATATTTAATAAGAATCTTTAAGAAATATAATATTTAAAATAAATTTTTTAGTATTACATTCAATATTTCTTCAAATAAAGATACACACACACACACACACATACACACACATATATATATATTAATATATTTGTCAAATCATTAGAAGTAAACTCTTAGTTGATATTTTTAATATTAAATATATGTATCACGTAATTAATCTAATAGCATAAAAAATAAAAGTTATTTGCTCAATATTAGAAAAAATAAAAATATTTCTTAAAATATCTTACGATACCTAGCAGTCAACATAAATTCTACGCTTTATTTATCAACAGGCCTAAAAAAATTTCAATAAATATGATATACCATTAGAATTATACCTAACCAATATTAAAATCGTGTATTAACTACCAACATATAATATCTGATTACAACAAATATAAGATTGATAAATTTATTATTGATAATTTAAACTGACACAATTTATTTTTAAAATTCCTAAAAATCTTTTATGATACAAAGAATATGTGTTTGTGTGCACGCTCATCACTTGCATTAGACTACGGTGCATAAATAATATTAATAATATATTTAACATGTATAGAGAATAGTCTAATTTTAGTATCATGACTCTTGATATGAAAATCAAATATTAATAATATTAATCATTTATTTTATCTCTTTATTATTTAGTTGATTGTATGTATCTTAATGTTTAAATAGAAAAGATATAAAATATATTCAGATACATATCCACTTGTATGAACTAAGTAAACAAACCTAAAAATTTAATTCACGAAAAATCAACTAATATATTTATATATTAAAGACTAATTATAATAGTTATAATAAGACTCTAGGTACAAACATGAACACCATATTTAAAGATGATATCTTTTTAATTCAATTAGCAAAAAACATATGACGAGGTGATTATTCAAATAGGAGCGAATCATTTTAGTACTTAGATACTGATTATTATTTCATCCTATCATATGATAATATCAAAATTTTTGATATATTAGACTATTAGAAATCATATGAATTACATATGTTGACAAAGAGAGAGAGAGAGAGAGAGAAAACCTTGAGTATTTTTTTCCATATGTCTTTGGCTTCCAGCGCACTCCCTTATATTCCACACTCCCCCTCAAGCTGGAGCATATACGTCATATGCACCAAGCTTGTTACAAATGTATTTAATCATAAGACGACTGAGAGATTTAGTGAAGATATCTGCTAGTTGATCATCTGAATTAACAAAACTTGTAGCAACACATCCTGATGCGATCTTCTCTCTAATGAAGTGACAATCAACTTCAATATGCTTGGTCCTTTCATGAAAGACTGGATTGAATGCAATATGTAATGCGGCCTGGTTATCACAGATGAGTTTCATCTCTTCATCCTTTCCAAATCTTAACTCTCGAAGAAAATGTTTCAATCATATGAGTTCACATGTTGCCAAAGCCATAGCTCGATACTCAGCTTCAGCGCTAGATCTTGCTACTACATCTTGTTTCTTACTCTTCCAATATATTAGATTACCTCCAATAAAAATACAGTACCCTGAAGTGGAACGTCTATCTGTGGGTGAGCCAGCTAAATCTGCATCTGTGTAACCAACAACCTGAGTATGACCTCTGTTCTCGTACAACACACCTTGGCCTGGTGTACTTTTGATATATCGAAGAATACAGATTACGACATCCCAATGCTATCACATGGTGACGGTAGGAATTGACTTACAACACTCACAGGAAAAGAAATGTCTAGACGAGTAATAGTGAGATAGTTCAATTTACCTACGAGTCGTCGATATCTCTCAATGTCTCCTAAAGGCTCCCCTTGTCCTGGTACAAGTTTGACATTTGGATCCATAGGTGTGTCTACCGGTTTACAATCTAACATACCGATATCTTCCAGGATGTCTAAAGGATACTTCCTTTGGGAAAAGACCACACCGGAACTGGATTGAGCTATCTCAATTCCCAATAAATACTTAAGTTTCCACAAATCTTTGTTCTGAATGTGGGTAAAAAGATGTTGCTTTAGTTTCTGAATACCATCCTGATCACTGCCTGTAAAGACAATGTCATCCACATAAACAACCAGATAAATACACTACCCCAAAGAGTTATGATGATAGAAAACTGAATAGTCTGTTGTGCTGCGAAGCATGCCAAACTCTTGAACAACAAAACTAAAACGACCAAACCATGCTCGAGGAGATTGTTTCAATCCATATAGAGAACGGCGTAACTTGCACACTAAACCAGACTCCCCCTGAGCAATAAAACCAGGAGGTTACTCCATATAAACTTCCTCGGCAAGATCACCATGAAGGAAGGCATTTTTAATATCCAACTGATAAAGAGGCCAAGAACACATAGCAGCCATGGAGAGAAGCAGGCGAACAGAAGCAATCTTGGCAACAGAGGAGAATGTGTCAGCATAATCAGAATCATAAATCTGAGTATAGCATTTAGCAACTAAGCGGGCTTTAAGGCGATCAACCTGACCATCAGGACCAACCTTAATTGCATAGACCCAACGACAACCAACTGTAGATTTACCAGAGGGTAAAACAACAAGATCTCAAATGCCATTAGAGAGTAGAGCAGCCATTTTATCCACCATTGCCTGTCGCCAGCCTGGATGGGAAAGATCTTCATGGGTGCTCTTTGGAAGAGAAACAGAGGATAAAGCAGAGACAAAAGCAGAATAGGGTAAAGATAATCGATGATAACTCAAAAATTTGTAAATAGGATGAGGATTACGAGTAGAGCGATTACCTTTCCGAATAGCAATGGGTAAGTCATCAAGAGAGGGTGGAGCCGGGGCAGGAGAAGCAGAAGGGATAGGAAGTGAGTCAGCAGGTGCCTCAGCAAACGATAGAGGAGCATCGACACGAGGGCGACGATGATAAACCTGAAGTGGTCGAGGAGGCACAACATCAGGTGAAGAGGCAATGGGAATGGGCAAGACTGCAGAAACAGGAAGAGACTGAGAAGTGGTGGAAAAGAATAGTGAGTCCTCAAAGAAAGTAACATCAGCGGAGATAAAGTAGCGATGAGTCTCAAAAGAATAACAACGATAATCCTTCTGAAGTCTGGAATATCCCAAAAAGAGACACCTCATGGCTTTGACTGAAAGCTTGTCCTGTCCAGGAGTGAGAATATGAACAAAGCAAGTACAACCAAAGACACGATGAGGAATAAAATAAAGTAGTTGGTCAGGGAAGAGAAGGGAATGAGAAATCTGATCATGTAAAACAGAGGAGGGCATACGATTAATCAAATAACAAGCGGTAAGAACAGCATCCCCCCAAAAATGAAGAGGAACATTACTATGGAGGAGGATAGTACGAGCTATCTCAACAAGATGTCGTTCTTGCGCTCAGCTACCCCATTTTGTTGAGGAGTATGAGCACAAGAAGACTGATGAAGAATCTCATGATGAGACATAAATGAAGTAAAGAGGGATAAAAAATATTCCTTGGCATTGTCACTGCGTAACACACGAATAGAAATATTGAATTAAGTCTGAATTTCAGCATAAAATTTCTGAAAAATAGAAAATAACTCAGCTCGTTTTTCATTAAAAATAACCAAGTACATCGAGAATAGTCATCAATAAAAGTGACAAAAAACTGAAATCCTAAAGTAGACGCATTCCGACAAAGACCCCAAACATCAGTGTGGACAAGCTCAAAAGGAGACTTTGCCCGATTATCCAAACGTTTTGGGAATGAAACACGAGTATGTTTCCCAAGTTGACATGACTCACACGAAAGCGACGACAAAGTAAAAAAACGAGGGACCATCATCTGGAACTTGGAGAGACTAGGGTGGCCAAAAGGACTGTGAATGAGGAGAGGAGCATCAGTGGAAATGCAAACTGCATGAAATGAATCCGAGGTGAGGTGATAGAAGCCTTGAGACTCATGTCCTATGCCAATCGTCTTCCCCGTACTCCGGTCCTGCAAGGTCACAAATTTATCAGAAAAGGTAATAGAGCAATTAAGAGTACGAGTGATTTTGCTGAAGAAAATAAGATTAAAAGAACATTTAGGAGTATAAAGGACAGAAGTGAGAGGTAGAGAAGGTAGAGGAAGGGCCAAACCAATACCTTTAGCCACAGTTTGAGAACCATTAGCTAAGGTAACAGTAGGTAAAGCAGAGGTAGTATAAATAGAGGAGAAAAGATCCTTATTACCAGATATGTGATCAGAAGCTCCAGAATCTAGAATCCAGGGTCCAAGAGAAGATGTGTGGGTAAGGCAGGCAGAGATATTACCAGGCTGGGCAACAGAGGCAACAGAAGCCTGAGATGCGGAGGAGCTCGGAGGCTGAGGCAGTTGAGAATCAGAGGACTTGACCATATGGGCAGTGCGAGGAGGCCGTCCATGTAACTGATAGCAACGATCACGAGTGTGACCAAGTTTATTGCAATATGTGCAATGAGGACGTTGGCCCCTACCTCGGTTACCTCTGCGGCCTCTTTGAGTAGTAGTGTGAGAAACTAACACAGAAGAATCTGAAGTGCTATCAGATGACAAAGTCTGAGTGGACGAGATACAAAGGAGGTGAGCAAACACATCATCCAAGGACGGAACTGATGAACTGCCAAGAATCTGATTGCGGACAGGCTCAAGATCCGAACGTAGGCCAATAAGAGTAAGGACCATGAAAAACTTATCAAGCTGTGTTTGTTGAGCCCCAACATCAGAAGTAAGAGGCATCACAGTCAAGAATTCCTCCTTAAGAGAAGCAATCTGGCCAATATAAGTAGATAGATCCAAATCATGTTGGCTGAGAAGGACAATAGCAGAAGCCACCTTATAAAGACACTGGATATCATTCGTGTATAATCCATTGGCCTGAGTCCAAAATTTAAAACAAGTTTTATATGCCCGAAGATGAAGAAGAATCTTAGGATCAACTGATTGCCACAATACACTACATAACTGGACATCTATCTTCCTCCACTGTACGCGGTCAACCTCAGGGATATATGTCTCCTGTGTAACCAGGTGATCCTCATATCCTTGACTCATAAACCATAGTTCAACAGAAGCTGACCAGGAAAGATAATTGTCACTGCCAACCAATTTCTCCGAAATAATCATAGGAGATCCAGATATAATAGAGGACAAAATGGAAGTTTTAGCAGCCATATCTACTTAAGATTGAAAAGAGTCCTAGTACAGCTCTAAATTGTGGCGTGGCAGCACCCGAAAGGTTGAAGAGGCAAGGAACAGGATTTCTGAACTGAAGCATGGATATGATAGGTGGAAATCTGTTGCCGATGACAAGGCCTTGAAGATTGCGGAGGCTATTGGTTGGGAATTGAATCTCCCTGTGATATCTCTGCCAGAAACAGTACGACCTGGATACCCAACAGTTGGTGTGATGGTAGCACTGATTTTGCAAACAATGGTTAGTTGTTTTCACTTAGGTAGTTCAAGTGTTTTCCCCAACCTGAGAATTGTTCCTGGAAATCTAGGGGTTGATCCACTCCAAGGTTTCTGAGCGAAGTACGATTGGAATTGGATTGTGACAGCTCCTGTTCGCATGAGTATGGCGCTCAAAAAGATTTGTAGCTCTACGAAGCCGAGCCGCGGTGCCGTGAGCAAGACGAAAGAGTTAGGGTTTGAGTTCGTAAGGTTCACGCGATCCTTCAGGAGGAAGAGGATTTTGATTTCGAACAGCGCTGATTCGTTTTCACTGGACTCTTCTTCGATTAGTCCTCTGAAGAAGACGTGCATCGACAGGTTGATTGTCGATCATGTCCGATCGTCTCTGGAAAACCTCGCTCTGATACCATGTTGACAAAGAAAGAGAGAGAGAGAGAGAAAGAAAACCTTGAGTATTTTTTTTCCATATGTCTTTGGCTTCCAGCGCACTCCCTTATATTCCACAACATATATCATATTATTTAAGATAACACGTGATCTACTAATTTCATCCGACATCTAACATATCAAAATTTATTTTTTTGTGGGATTGAGTATTATTTTAAATATGAGATATAGACTACAATTAGATACCATAAAATACTTTCATATTTTAAGGACTCAAAAAAAATTAAAAATTAATATTCTAAATAAATAAAAGAGTTGGTAGTGAATAATGACTCAAATGACGACATCAAGGATATTGGGGCTAAGAACACTAACATCAAAATCATATATGATGATTTAAACCAAATTATTGACACAAACTAAATAGTTATTATCTCATTTGTCAAGACTCATGACACATGTTTTATGTGTTAATTTTCTTTGATGTATTTTTTTTTATTTAAATTTATTCAATTTGATATTTAAATTTTACTTAAAATTTTTTTATTCAATAATTGAGAATTGAATAGTGATAGCCCACATCCCATGGGACATAGCCAATGGTCATGCCCAATAGGTCACAACCCATAGCCCACAAGCCTGCTAGGTTCCCCTAATGGGCCTTAAACCCTTGGCGGCTTGGTGACTATTCAAAGCTATGATGGCACGACATTAACCACATCTTTGCCAATGTAGATTCTCTTGATGAAGAGGTGAAACAAACATAGCTTGAAAACTCTATTAAGGATGATGAAGTCGAGATAAAATCTATATTGAAAAGATCTACATAAATTAAAAACTCACCTATAAAATTTATTGCTAAGGCATAACATGCTCTTCATGACATAAAAAATAAGTCAAGCAATGTGATGAAGCCAAGAGTCTATGGTGATTCAAAGCAATGGAAGCATGCCATGAAAAAAAAATTATAATCATTGAAGAAAAATATTTATGAGCATTGTGAAATGGCCCTCAAATCTAAAGAAAGTGCAAAGACAATGGATGCAAAAAGTTTAAATGGTACCAAACTGAGACTACAACAAATATATATATATATATATACATATATATATATATATATATTCACCAAGTGAGAAAATATAAGGATTGACTCATACTTCTAAATATGAAATATGTATTTGATGGCATGACCTAATTTTGGAAGTGACTTATTCTGTGTTGTTGCGATTAAAACTCTTAATAATTCAAGTCATGATCATGATTTTTGATGTTGAAACTATAACAAAATTAGAATCATGTATTTGGTATTGCAACTTGAATTATGAAGTTACAATCCAAATCAAATTGCAATATTAATTATGAAGTCATGAATTGAATAAAATTAAGATTTGTATGAAATCACAACTTATCTTATATTGCTATGATTGAATTACTTAAAAATTCAAATTGCGACGCTATTTTTTAGTATTGTAACATGAATAAAGTCATGACAATATGAACATGATATCATGACTTATACCTTATGTTTATATATATTTTTCGTAATCTGATTAAATATTTATAAATAGAATTAAAGTGTGCTATAATCTCAAAGTATCTCATAATTTTCCCTCTTCCCAAAATTCTAAATCACTATCTCTTGGACACTTATAAAACCCTATATTTGGTATAAAGAAACATTCAATATCAAGCAGATCTCAACATTCCAACATTCAGCATCAGAAATTTCATTTGGTACAAGGATCCTTTACATTTGGTATGGGAGAAATTGCTTGCTTTGATACCTAGAATTCTATCATCAAAATTCATAATATTTGGTATTAGAGCTTGATTTGAACCTCAATAGCCACCCCTCAAATCCAACATGGTCTCTTCCCCCTTCCCAAGATTATAAGTCATCATCTCTAAGACACTTATAAATTCCTAAATTTGGTATAAAGAAACATTCAATATCAAGCAAATCTCAATATTCCAATATTCAGTATAAGAGATTACATTTGGTACTGGGATCCTTTACATTTAGTATGGGAGAGATTGCTTGCTTTAATACCTGGAATTCTATCATCGAAATTCCTAATATTTAGTATTAGAACTTGGTTTGAACCTTAATAGCCACCCCTCAAATCCAACATAGTCGGCACCTTTAGGCATGCTGGCTTGTGCTGGTTCCAAGCCCAATTTTTCCTAGGCTATTTATACATATATACACTATATAGGATTATATTTTAATTTTAGGTTAATTAATTAAAAATATTTTTTTTCATGTTTTTCTCTCTACCTTTCTCTTCTCCCCCCTCTCTCTCATCTCACAACTAAAACCCTAATTCATGGCTTGTTATATAAACAAATATAATAATAAGAAAAAAGAAAAAAATATTAGCTTATATGATGAATTATTGTCTCCCAAATATATATTGGCTTATATGAGGAGCCAACACCTCCCAATTAATTCAAATGAGTGTTGAATTGATCAATGTTTTATTTAGAATAAATCAAGCCTTATATAATGACTTGCTTAACGATTACATGTAGGCCAAATAAATGAAGCAATAACTACTCCTTTAATAGCTTCATAACAAAAGCAAATAAGTATTTTAATGACATTGTACCAAAAATAATAACTACTTTAAGATTTTCATTAATGGCATTGTAACATAAGCAATAACTCCTTTAATGACATTGTAACATGATCAGACCCTAAATCAACAATGAGAAAGTATCAAAATCATCATCAAGTTTCTTCTCTACTAGAACCTCATTCAATTAACTATGTTAAATTGAATAAATCCTTGCTCCATAGTTTTAAAAAACACAAGGCGCACCAAGGCACAAAGGTTTCTTGGAGCCTTGAGGCACAATGCGCACCTAAGGCGTGGGCTTTTGTGATGTGAAATGTGATTTTAGATGCACATAAATTTTTATTAAATATGATTTTATTGATAAAAAAATAAATATTCCTAATATTTAAATAAATTTTGATGAAAAAAATAAATGAAATTATATAAATTTCAGTCTATAATTACAAATTTTGAGAATAAATGCATTTTTAAAAAAAATTATAGTATATAAGGTGCACGCCTCTTCCGTAAGGCGTATGCCTTGAAAGGCAAGGCGCTATAGCCAGGGAGTGATTGTGCCTTGAGCCTAGGATCGCCCTTCACAACTATGCATCGCTCACACAAGTTTTAAAAAAAAGATAAGCTATAATATGATTTTCTAATTGTCAACAACCCCTTGCTCGCTTAGGTAGTCTGCATTGTCTCTCATAACACTCTATAGTGCGCTTAATATTTTCTCTAAAAATATTTGTCAACATTAATGTCTAATATATTCTTACTTCAAATAATATGTACAAAGTAAGAAAAAATCTCACATATACATAGTGATGTAATGTCATCACTCTCTCAATTAATAATAATTGTTGAATGAGATACCACTCTACATATGAAGAAAAATGCAATATACCCCTGAACAAGCCAACCATTCACAATTATTGCACCTACAGTGCACCTTCATTGCACTGATGATGCACCTTCATTGCACAGCAATGCACTTTAATTGAACATACAATATGCACCTTCTGTCACACAACGTATTGTTGACGTAGTAGGCATCGACAATCCCCACCCATAATGGACATGTAACAGAGACAAACAATCATGTCTTTAGGAGTTGCTTATTGTCATGGACTCATTCTGCACGGTGCACTTTTATTGATTGTTGCACAAAGTGTAAAAGTGTGGTTTGCTGTTATACGGTACTCATGATCATGCATAAGAGAGATGCATATACACATTGCACTCACATACACTATTGTGTTAGGTGTGCGTATGCAGAATGATGCAACAGTGCACACCCCTCTCTCTACAGGCATAGAGTTTGCTTCCTCGCATAGAGTTTGACTCTAATAACATCTATAAATTCAAGTTAAACCCTTTAAACAAAATATCCAAAACTTCATAGAAAACTCAATAAATCAATGTGCTAGTTAGAGCCTTTAAACAAGGGAAATTCAAATTGGGACACCTCACATGTTGGGTGTTCTCATCCATAATATAACCAACAATAAAAAATAAGTTATAAACTATAACATACACTATAAGCAATCATAGAAAATATATAATGAAAATGCTAAATATACAAACCTAATTTGGATTAGTGCAGCTCATATATTGAGTACTCCCATCCATAAAATATAAATAGATAATAAAGAAATAAACAATGAAAATAAAGCATAACAATATGCAATGGCTCAGATTTTTGAATAATAATGACGCATCCACCAATTGATAATATGAACATGAGTTAGAAATCAGGTCACAAAACCAAAACTGGTTGGCTAGACCCGACCCACCCATATCGTAAAACTTCATCAAGCTCTTTGTCCTGAGCTGTTGCAGATGCAGCCCAGTTGGGCTCCCTGGCAGGTCTGAGCCAGGGGGCATGGATTAAAAGAATAGCAATGAACATTAAGAATAAAAATGAACATGATTTCTTCATTATCATGATTTCACCCATGACCTTAAAAACTAGTGTTACATTAAGAATAGCAAATTGAAACTAGTGTTACATTAAGAATAAAAATGATAATGAGATAAAGAAACCTCAACACTTTCCTAAAGACAAAATGAACATGATTTCACCCATATTATGTATCATGTTGAAAATCCTATGCAACCTTAAAAACTTAATGTAAATGACACCTTAAATCATGATTACTCATGTATATTTATGAATTTAATCAGAATTTATGGTCTTTCAAAGCAATAAGAGTTAAAAGCATATTCGGAGGGGAAGTGATGATGCAAAAATAACAAACAAAAAGAACTTACCTAAAGCCCCTTGTGTCATTCTTGCTGCCACGACAAAACAACTGAAAGTGAGAAACCCAAAGACGTATCATTACACTTGTATAAAAGAACGATGAAATTAATAAATACCTCAAGCACTTTGAAAAGTTAAACAATCAAGCCAGATATAATAAGCAATGAATTAGTGTGGGTCGAATTGCCATAAATGATTCACATAACCACATTCATTTCAGTAAGGAGCTACACTTGCCTGCAACTTGAGTATCAACTACATGGAGACAAAACATGTTCAGACGATAAATAAACAAGTATGCCAACAACTTGAGTTAAAGAACCTTATTAAGATGTGTCAGTGTATAAAGCACTAGGTCAATTATCCTTCTTCATATTGGATTAGTCCATGAATCTAAAATCTATCCCCACGTACACTCCTTATGATACGCTTGTATAAAATCATGTTTTCAGTTTTAAATAGAAGACTGCATAGAATCATGTTTTCAGTTTATAAATAGAAAACTGCATAGAATCATGTTTTCAGTATATAAATAGAGGACTAGGATATTCTCCAGTATATTCTACAAGGAATTGGTACTACTCCAAGCACCTGCAAACTCTAATAAACCAGGATTTTCCGGTCCATTTGCAATTAAACAAACTATTCATCCCATTAGTCATTTACTAATAGCCTTTGTGTTAACATAAACATTATTTAAAATGATAGAGAATATGAATTTGAGTATTGTAGTTATTAACATTTGAAATACACTCACAAATAATCTTCACAATTTCAATATGATTAGAGAGTTTAAAACCAATTATTCTTTTTATAAATAATTATTTTGAATCCAAATAATATATGAATGTACTCAAATAATTTTTATCAGTCACATCAACTCAACTATCACATGCCAATGCACCAAAACAAAATTGTTGAGTCAATTTTAAATTTTAATACAAGATGTATTTAATATAATCAATAATTGAATTATCTATAATTATTGTTTGACTAACTTTTTAAATTCAAAAATTTTTAAAAAAACCCATTTAATATGATCTTCAAAAAAAAAAAATCATCAAAAATTTAAATAAAAAACCTTAAGGATCATCTTTGAAAAAAAATGAGTCATCAAAAATTATAAAACAAATCAATAATAATAATTAATCAAAATAAAACCTCCCTAGTAATATTAAAATCATAGTTCAAGTACTTATTTGATTATCAATATTATTATGAACTACCAATCGCATGAATGTTGAGTTGGCTAGATGCGTAACTCACCATCTTAGGTTACGAGTTCGAATCCCACCAAGGCACCAACTATCCTCTATAGTTGGGATAGGATTACCACGCCTTTCCATAGGATCCAAGTGATTGGCCCACGGCACAATTGGGTTGTGGATCCCACCTAACAACAAAAAAGTAATGATATTATTATTACGAACTAAAGATCACATTAACTCTTTATAATCAAAATGAATACTTGTATAGTTTCCTCAAAGATTTGAGAGGTATCAAGTTACCACAAATAAATTAGGAGTCAACATTTTAGCATGACTTTTATATATCTTTTTCTTTATTGTTGTCCACCTCAACTTTTCTTTCTATATTAAAAAATTTGTATGCTAATAATGTCTTTGCACATTTGATACAAATGATTTTTGATGAAATACAAAAATTGATAATGAAAAATTAACAATAACAATTTAAATCAAAAATAAATAACAAAAAAGGATAAAAAATAAAAAAGAATACCAAAGAAATGAGTGAGAAAATTGTGAATAATTTAGAATTTATAAAAATATTTTTTAAACTGCAAAATACAAACTCAAAAGAAATACACTATGAAAATATAATAATAAATATACAAAGAACACCTTGATTATACAACTCAAACTGAATGTGACAACTCTCATTTTAGTGCTTCAATCCATAAAATATAATAGCAATAATAAAATATCTATATCAAATTTGATAAAATAATAGTGATCTGAGACTTTTTTAAGCCCTTTGTGTAGATGTCGAATAACTAATATATCATATGAATATGATTTATAATAATAATTTTATCATTATCACTAATATGTCAGATAAAAAATAATTCATTAGTGTCTTTCGACTTCTTATTGAAATACCAGATTATACAATATATATCTCAAAATTTAATTGTTATAGTTATAAGCAGTAAGAGAAGATGACGAATACTCTATCTCATCAAAATGATGTATCATGCAAATTATCACACAATTAACTAGTCATCAGTTATCTAAATTTTATTTCTATATTTGATCTTAAAGTAAATATTTCATGAGACTATATGTTATCCAATAAAATACAAAACAAGTATCATATATCTTCTCTCGATGTTCGATAATGTACAACTTCATTCTAAATACTTGGCTAGTTGTAGGTACCTATAGTTACAGAAATAAATATCAAAAACTAATTATACTAGATACATAATATATATATTTATTTATTTATTTATTTATATTATCTAATAATTATCAAATAATTATTATTTTTTTAATTTTCATGTAGATAATTGAGTCAACTAAATAAGCTGGATTTAAAAAGAAATCAATATCTAACTCAAGTATATGTTTAAGTGCAACCCTATAGGCCAACTTCGTTGAAAATATCAACTAAATATATTTTCTATAAAAATATAATCTTTCTTATAAAATAGGGAACCTATCTCTTAAGAAAAATAATAAATCTCTCAAAATTATTCTTCTAAAACTATAACTGAAAATACTTATTAAATTAAATAATTCCCAACACATCAATTAGCATCAGTTAAACTGTCATTTGAGCTCCTTCAAAAAAAAAAATAAATAAAATTAAAAAAATCATATATTATTTGAAATCAAAGGGGCTACTTCATATACATTTTCATCTCAAGATTACTATAAAAATAATATATTTTTCACATTTGATTAGTGTATAATTCATCAAAAAAAAGTCCAAAGTAACATAACAATCTATCTAGAAACTATTTTACCCAATAGAGAGAACTTATCTTAATAATACACACTAAATGTCTAAGTAAACTTACTCACAACAAGTAACATCTTAAAATGATTTATTTTCTCGTTTGGGTTGATTTTCATGATGAACAATCACCAGCAACTAACAACAAATCCTCTTAAATATTAAAATAGTATATTTTAAGTCTCATTAGAGCAACAATATTAATTTCTTCCAGTATAATTTAGTACTATCCTGAACGATATAATATCTTAGAAATAAATTTGAATATTCTAATATCCAGAAGAAATCAAAAAAATAGAGAAAATATGAACACAATAATATATGTGAAATATAGTGTTGACTTCTCATCTTTTCCTTCCAAAGAACGAATATAATATCAAAATTGAGAAAAGTCAGCTATGATATCATTTGATTTCTAGAGGAGACTTTCCTCTATTTTAAACATGTTGGTGTTCACTTCTCCAAGAATAAATTTTAAGCTCTAAGCAATCAAGAATCAAAATTTCTAGCACATTCTGAACTAGAATATTTGTAGACTTGTGAATTATCAAATTATCGGACTCAAGTAAGATTTCCTCTTTTGAGAAACCAATTTTTAAGCTGATTCTAAAGATTTCCTCTTTAGAATCAGCTTTTTTTGTATTTATTGATATATATAATTACTCTATAAAAATGTTATCTTATCATGTTCAGATTTATTCAATCAATGACACTCTCTTCTAATTAAAAGTTCAAATAAGATTGTAGAAGAGTAATAAAAATAATAAAATTAAGATACAACTTCAAGATACTTAACATTAATATTAATACTAGAAGTGTCGAACGGGACGTGACGGGCTGGGCCAGCCCGGCCCTTTTTTTTTTGAGCACCCTCGTGCTTTCGTGTCGGGCCAAGCACGGCAAGGTTACTGTACAGTGTCGTGTCTGGCCCGACACAATTTATTAAAGCCAGGCCCGATAAGGCCCGACAAGGCCCGCCGGCCCGACGGTAAAAGTATCATGCCGGGTCAGGCCCATAATGGCCTAGTTAACAAAAAAAAAATTTATTTTTAAAAATTTAAAGTATTATATTAAAGTTAAACTATATATAAAATATATATTATATTATATATAGATAATGTTTAAAATTTTAAATTTGTAACTTGAAAATTGTTAAAAATTTGATAAATTATAAGGTTTAATTTTTTTTATTAAAAATTTAATAAATTACAAAGTTTAAATTGGTAACTTGAAAATTGTTAAAAAATTGTAACTTGAAAATATTAATAAAGTTTAAATTTTTTTTATTAATTTTTTAAAAATTTAGATTATAATTTATTAGAATTTAATTATAGAGTTTTAATATTTAAATGAAAAATTTTAACACAAAAATAAATTAAACAAAAAATTTAGTTAAAAAAAATTATAAAGTCACAAAAACAAAAACAAATCAAATATCTAATCGGCCAATAGATACCGAACCAAAGCATATACAACGTAATATAAATAAAAAGGGTACAATCAATACAAAACAAAATATCGAAATCAAAAAACAGAATCAAGAATAAATAACATAAATCATCAACTGTGTCCGTGACCGTGAGGCATCAAAAATCAAAATCACGTGACAATAACAAATGGCATGTGACATGGCATTGACAACTGGCATCTAGCAACGAGCAAGGGAAACCAACAACTAGGTCAATCGTCAATCGACATATCATGAGCATCATCAACCACAACATCAAAATCACTATCATATGGATCATCATTATTAGCAATCAACTCATCCCCTTTTATAGCGGAAGCAATCTCTATCCCAGCTCCAGCACGATCCTGGATGGTAAATCTCGAATCCCCCCAATCCTTCAAACAGACCAAAGCCTCAATAATATCTGGACATAATCTCGATTTTCTATTTGAAATCACGTTCAATGCAACAGAAAAAATAGACTCCGATGATACGCTAGACACCAGAGGAGTCAGTAGATCCAGTGTCATCCTAAATAGTACGGGAAATGTGACCTCATATAATTTTCACCACTATAATATATCAAGATTCTTAGTATCAGAATGTGATAAAATTGAGCTGTAATAAATAATTAAGTACCACGAAAGCTCGCTCCTATGTAATGGTCCACCACGTTGTTTCTCACTCGCTAACTGAATGAAAAAATCATCTCCGAAGAAGGTATCCATGTCTGTAATCATAGTTTCACTACTACCACCACCATACCTAGTATCGTAGTATGTGAACATGTCAGTCAATTTCTCGTGAATGAACCCTTCGGGTGGGTCTTCCAGGTTCATGCACAAGGAAATATAAGTCTAGGTGTTATCTATACCTTTCACCTTAACTCTAGGATCCATACATACAGTGCGACAAAATAGAGATGGAACGGTGAACTAGTACTTTAAGTACTTGATTTCCATCTCTACAACCATATGACTAAGTGTCTAGTCACCTCGATACTTCTTAAATATTCTAATAATATTGCATATATACTTGAATATAATATAAAGCATGGAAGTATAAACCGACGAAGACATGTTCATCGTGTCATAAAAAATCTTCGGGAATTTATAAATAAAAGTCCTGAAGTCCAGTCAGTGTCGTCAATAATAAGTTTGTCACTTTTACTATTGACGTAGTCGGATATCACGTGTTCATATCCAACACATGACTCCAACATCAGGTACGTGTAATTTCAACGGTATCCCACATCCGATTAGAATTTATTCTTCTTAAGATTCGCAGATAAACAGATACTACTAAACTCCTATTATTTGCGAGGAATGCGAATATATTTTAGTGCATTACGTATATTATCCAACACGGTGGAACACACCTTCATACTTGCTTGTACAATCAGGTTAATCACGTGACACATATATTGACTTAAAAGATCTTTTCTAATGATGTGCCTCTAATATTCCTAACAAACATGTTAATCGCTAATTCATTATTAGATGCGTTATCGAATGTGTTACTAAAAATTTTATTTTGAATTTTATATACTCTAAAAATTTTCATCATACACTCAAAAATGATCAAGGCATCATGAGGATAGAGAATCTCAGAGAATCCTAAAATTTTTTTATTCATTATCCAATTAGAATCTACATAGTGACCAGTGAGACATGCATAAGATGATTCATCGTGACTTGTCCAGATATCAAACATCACGGACATCATTTCACTATATATCATAAATTCATTAATTATTATTTATTTTTCTAACTTAAAAATTTTAGTATGTCATTCCTAAATGTTGACCTAGGAATCCTATGATAAGCAGGCTGAAAATATGTCTGCATGATGCGCATTACCCTTAGATCTTCCGAAAATCTGATCGAAAGACTCATCAATGTGATAAGTTGATCATGTCTTCCCTACCCAACTCGCTGTGGTATATGAAGCAAGTAAACTTTGAGACTGAACTCGATTCAGTCTCAAAAAATACAGTGCTAAGTTGAGTTTGCCCAGGATCTAATACACCATGTTTTTTGATACATTATTCGGCATGCCTCTTAAAGTGTCCAGTCCCAAACAAACTCTTACAAGTTAAATTTTTCATACAATATTTACACTGTGTTATTTCTTCTTCCTCACTCCTAATATTTTTTTATTTTATTATATTAAAATGAGTCCAAACTACATAAGTCATCTTAGTTTTTTATTTTTTAAATGTTTGGATTGAGATGACTAAAGAAACCAAAGTTTCAAAAGCCTCAGACCTCTGCGTAAGAATTTAATTTTATAAATTTATTTATGTTTCAATATTATTAGTCATTTTTTTAGAATTTTTGTTAAACAGAAGGTTGAACCTAGATGTTAGATGTTAGATTTTCGGATTAGTGAGAGACTAGATAAAGAGAGAGAAAGCAAACAAAAAAACTTAAAATATCCAATAAAGCAA
Source organism: Sapria himalayana (assembly GCA_029783825.1). Taxonomy (NCBI): domain Eukaryota; kingdom Viridiplantae; phylum Streptophyta; class Magnoliopsida; order Malpighiales; family Rafflesiaceae; genus Sapria; species Sapria himalayana. Next base: position 12,539,713 of record JAREIK010000088.1, read on the forward strand.
TGAGGTAGATCACGTGCAAGATGCACCACAGTCTAGTTCAAAATTCCAAACCCGAGTTAAGAGTCCCAAAAAACTGAGCCAAATGACAAAATTCATATTCCCGAGAGAGAAAAGAGCAAGAGTTTTCAAAGAATTTTGAGAGAATGAGATTTAAGAATAAATATTTATGAAAAACATAAATGTTATAGAGAGAATGGGGGATTTTATAGATTAAAAAAAATTTAATAAAAAAGTATTTTTTATGTTTTTTTTAATTTTTTGAATTTTAGGGGACAGGATCATGAGGCTCGTGCCTCCTAGCCGTTGGAGGTGAAAACCAACTGCTAATATTCAAATTCTTTTCTAATTGTTGGGGGGGGAGTATTCGGGTCTGGCAGGCCGCTAGTCAGATCGGAGTGGGCCCGTGCCCATGCATTTTTCCCTATCCAAACTGAATGGCACTGGCGATGGGGGCATGGGGTGTGGGTCTACGAAACATGTCTCGTGTCGGCGGGCCATCCCACGGGCCACCTAACTGTGCCGGGTCAGGCACGACACGAGGCTCGGTTGGCCTCGGCACAGCACGACACAATTTGTGTCGTGGCTAGCACGGCACAGGTCCGAGCAAGAAAAATTCCCATGTCGGGCTGGTTCAAGCAAGCCCGAATCATGTCATGCCTCATGCCAAGCCGGGCCGGCCCCGCCCGGTTGACACCTCTAATTAATAATACTCACATATCTCTCACAAACTTTGAAAGATAAATTGAATTATCTTTCTATAAAAAAAAAAAAAATTTAAAAAGACATGATATAAGAAACAATATTAAAAAAAATTTCATTGATAAGATAGTTTATTAAAATTATATATTCCCAAAAAACTTTGAAATATTTTAAAAAAAGACTAGTGTTCAAATCATTTTAACCGTATATTTATTATTACTTTTTACAACTTCATTATGTAGAAGTGTGTTAGTACTTGGTAAGATGTATAATTTTGTGATCAATATAATAAGTATTAAAACTATAAAATATGAACTATAATACATTATCATTCCTAATATTTTTATATTTTTATTAAATTAATTTTATATTTTTTAAAAAATAACTAAAAAATAGAAAAAAATTAACCAAAAATAAAAAAAGGAACTTATTGCATCTTATAGCTTTACAATTTCTTTTTTTAGTATTTACTTTCTTGAACTTTTGATAAGAGCACCCAATTTATGAGTTGTCTCAAATATTTTTGTTCATTATATAATAAATTTATAAATACATTAGTTTATATAAGTTAATATTGAGTGTGATTGTATTTATTTCTTTACAAGTTTAAAAATTTATACAATATGAGAGGAAAAATCCTAGAAAAAACATTTCTTTGAGCATGTAAGGATCAATAATAAAAATTTCTGATATATCTACCGATATATCTCCGAAACATCCATAAATTATAAGTAACGATATATCCATCAATACCGATATATCTATCATTTATTAATGCTCATATACAAAAACATACCGATATATCTTCGAAATATCCGATATATCTGTAAAATCCAAGTACCAATATATCCGTAGAAACCGATAATTTAATCTTTGGTAAGGATTGCAAACTTTAAAGAGAGCAAAGATATGTACATTGTGCCAACACAATGCACATGTACGTGCTTCCCACAATGCATGCATGTACGAGTTGAATGAAAAAAGAAAGAGCATGTGCATGCCACTGTGTCACATGTATCATTCATCACACACCCACCATGTGCAATGGACATCGATGCCAACGGTATGCGATGGCAATTGTTTCCAATAATGGTTGTGATAAAATCCACAAATTGGTGGCAAAGAAAAATTTTTTAATCCACAAATTAAGATTTGGTTTACTTCCAACAAGGTAATGAATTATACAAAACATAAATTTAAAGGCATGTTTTAAGCATACCTAGACTCGAGATGCAACCACTTCTGAATATATAACCTTGTTAACTAAGATATGAACTCTCACATTGATTTTGACTCTATTTTATCTTTTATTAATATTTATTTGTATGATCAAAAATACTAAAAAATATTAAATTTGAAATTAAACAGGAAAAATTATATTTCTTCTCTTACATAGTAGGATATCATGTTAGGTATTTGAATGTGTTGAATAATTATTTATGTATTTTCACATTGATCACGGATCACTTGCTAAATTGAAAATAGTTTATCATAATATTAAGGCGATTTCAACCTTAAAGTATAAAACATGTTAGTTAAAAAATATATAAAATTGTTATATCTTGCCCACTAGCCTGATGTGAATAAAAACTTATCAATCTAATATAATCAAATATATAAAAACATAATAGATAAGTACCCAGAAAAGGACTTTAGAAATTTGATTATTTTTAATGATAATTAATCATAATATATACGAATATTTTTTTTCATATATTTTATAAAATAATAAAACAATAATTTAATCAAAATAATAAAAAAAATAATAATACATTCGAATATATGTCAGATAGATTTAATACTTATTATATGGATCACAAAAGTATATATCATACTTCTTGTACCAGCACATCCTCATAGAATGAAATAGCTAAAATGAAGAATACCTATCTTATTGAGATAACTTAGACGCTCCTATTTAGGAGTATTGATAAGCATTTTTGAAAATATATAATTTTAATTACAAATAATCTTATCAACCAGATACTCTCATATGTCATTTCTCAGTGTATACCCTTTTAAATCATGTATCATAAAAAAAATATTTAATTTGAGATATATTCAATGATAAAAATTTCCGATATATCTCCGAAAAATTCATAAATTCTAAGTATCGATATATCCATCAATACCGATATATCTATTATTTATTAATGCTCATATACAAAAATATACCGATATATCTTCGAAATATCCGATATATCTGTAAAATCCAAGTACCGATATATCCGTAGAAACCGATAATTTAATTCTTTGATATATTTTGTCTTTGATCTTTTCCCAATATGAGATAAGTTAGCACACAAGATCTTGAGATATATCTTCATTGGATACTCTAATAAACAAAGATATAAATATTTCTCATCCAAAAATAAATAAGATGTTAGTTAGTATACATATTATTTTTTTTAATGAAACTCATTTATTAACAAGCTTAGGGCAAAATATGAATCCAAATGTTACATTTTGACCTATTACTTTTTCTTTCTTACCTATAATCCCACTTGAATCATTTATTAGTTGGGAGAATCATTTGATAACTATATTGAATTATTGTTCTTTATTATGATAACACTCATATTAAATTATCAAATATTTCATTAAGTAGATATTAAATTGATAGTCATTATTGAGATTTCTCATGAAAGGAAATCTCGTTCGAGTCTGAATTACATTATTTTCCACGAGCTAATTCCATTTCAAGGTCATGATGAGCATAAAATTGTAGATTTGACCAATTAGAACTTAGAATCTACACTAGAAGATAAAGATATACCTAGTCAACTCAAACAAGTGAAAAATCTACCAAGGAGTCAGATTATCCTACAATCACCCTATTATCTTAGCCTTTCGATCACCCTCTGAATGAAAGAAAAATTCTACTAAGCAATCAATTTCATAGATTTTATTATACTTTTTTTTTTCTGTATTTCTTTTACTAATTATCTTGATAACACTATAATACTCATGTCTCATTATAAGGCATTATCTTATAAAGATAATGTAAAACCATGATGGAAGAGATAGAGATGTGTGTCTCCATTGTCAATATGCCCTTGTGGAGAAATTCACCTACAAAAATATTTGTTGATAGTTGTAGATAAATATTTACTATGAATACAAGTCTAAATGAAGATATATAACATCTTAAGACGAGACTTGTGGAGAAATTCACTCAAATATTTAGCGTGTATTATTATGATATTTTTTCTTTAATAATCAATATGCCCTTGGTACATATTCTTATTTTATTAGAAGCTTCTTACAAATAGAAGATACATCAGCTAGACATTGAGAATATATTTGTATAAAGTGACCTTGAAAAGAAATTACATATGGAGCATCAATCAAGTTTCAATGTCTAAAGTTAAACGCAATAAGCAAATTTCAAAAAATGTTATGAGGTTTGAAACTATCGAGAATTTGGTTTGTGATATTTTCACAAATATTCACCTCATTTGGATTACATGTGTGTTATAGATTTTTATTTTTTTCGGAGGGAATCATGACAACAAAATGATTCTTTTCAGAAGAAAAATCTTAAGAAACTTAAAAATATTTTCTTAGTATATATGTGACCTATTCCAGAAAAGATATGGTCTTATCAAAAACAAGATATGTACTTGATATTCTTATTGAAATTGAGCTTTTAGATTATGCTTCAACAAATATTCCTATTAAATCAAGTTCTAATTTTATTTCTAATATGATCTCTTCAATTGAATCTACAACTTACAAGAAAATCATATAGAAAATTAGCTACAGAATTATTAACAAATTGAATATTTTATATGTAGTCAGTACAATTAGTTATTTCTTAAATTTTGTTTGACAAATTCACCAAGACACAATTTTAGGATTTGCAATCTCTTTCAATGACCAAAAAATTTTATCATTAGCCAAGTATTCATATTTGAGTTAGGAACTAACTAGCACCGAGTAAAGGTTTACAATATTTTTTTTTTATATTTTAAAAAACAATTTTATTTTGAAAAATAAAATATATATGTTTATTTTGATATCTAATATAAAAACAGAGTGCATATGATTATGATAGTCACGTACAAGATGGTTTGAATATAATACTTACTTGAGATGATTGAATATCTACTTTTTATTCATACCATATAGAGGTGTCAAGTGGGTCAAGCAACCCGAGCACGGCATGAGGCATGGGGCATCTGAGTAATACCTGGCCCAACATGGCATGGGCTAGAACCATGCCTAGACATGGGTCGGGCAGGCCCAAAGCACGGCTCATGCCGTGTTGGGCCAGAGGCAACCATGCCTCGTGTCGGGCTAGGCATGACTCACATGCTTAGCGTGTTGGCACGGTTTACTGGCCCATAAAGAATAATCAGCCTTATGGGTTATGGGTTGCCGAGGAGAGGGCGCAAACCAGTTGGCCAATGCCTAACTTGTCCAACTCCAATACGGTAATGGATTTTTTTAAAAAAAATGTTCAATAACAATTTTTTACTTTTTTTAAACTCCACCATGTGGTGTTTTTTTTTTAATGATACCCGCCACATGGATGGCCCTGGCAGGCGCCACACCAACCACCAGGCACAAAGGGTCTGATACCCATAGGCCCTAGCCCTACACATACACTGACATGTAACAGTCTTTTTGGCTGTCACTTGTACAGCATGTACTCACCTATTGAGTTGACTGGCACTGGGCCTGGCCGAAGATGCGATGGCTGACGTAATGCCGAGTGACTCACTAGTCGGCACTCAGGCTGAAGAGCTCATGGCTCGATTCGGGCACAGGCACACCTCAGGCTACACCTGCCCACACCACACCCGAGACCTGACTCACAATACCAATGGTTACTCAGCCTAAAATAAAAAAATATATATAATATAATAATATTGTTAAAATCGAGTTAAAATTTTGTTCTGAATCTCAACTCTCTCGCTCTTCTCTTTTCTCTAATCTTCACCTCCTCTGCTCTCTGCTCTCTCTCTTTTTAGAACTTTTTTAAACTTAGAAGCAACTTAAAGTAAGTTTTTTTCTTGCTAATTGTGACTGAGAACTAGCTATATCTCTCTCCTCTCTAGTCAATAACATAATTTGGGTTTTTTTTTTGTTTTTTTTTATATAGTTATATATAATAAATTATTTATAACAAAAAAATGATTAATAGTAAATATAACGATAATGATATTAATTTAAATATTGATGATATATAATAATTATAACCCTATGAAAATGTTTAAGACCAAAACTATATTTTTTCCATTGACCTCAACTCAAAAAAAAACTATAAAAATACTTATAGTTTGAATTCACTTTAACATAATAAAAAATAAAAATACTAGATATATCAATAAAAAATTAACATAATATAAATATTATAAATATATATATATACATGTAAAAATATGTGTGAGACGTGGCACCTAAAGAGATATGCCGATCGATACTCCCAAAAATAGGGTGCATTAGATCTTAGACAAATCCAACTTAGCATGAGCATTAGAGTTTTAAAGCTTAATCTAGTTTAGCTTATTTGACCCCATTCATATACCACAATTATTTAGGGAAGAATACATGATCAAACTGATTATGATCATAGGTCTTTCAATTAAATTTTCAGAAAATCATAAGATAGTATCATGCAGATTTACTTCCAGCTTACTTATTATAAGATATTAGGTTCACATGTAGGAACAACATAATTAAATATTATAAATTAAAAAAATAATTAATAATTAATAATTAATAAATTTAGAAAATATACTGAAATGATATTGATGACATCATATATCTAGACTAATCACAATAAAGTATCATTTGTATGGCTCACTACACACTATATAAATTATACATAGATAATAAATAAATTTTAATGATTTTTTAAGATTTTTCATCATCATAACAACTCTTTCATATATGATTGAATGATGAGAATTTTTAGAAATTATTATATTCAAAATAAAATATTTAATATCATATTTAATAATATATCTAACAATGAAGTAACTATTAATATATTTACTAGATATATTTGAGACATATTATTAGGTAAGATTTTTCATGTTAGATACATGTATCATATTATTAACCTGATAATATAAACAATAATGAAAATTATTTTCCTAGCATTAAAAAAACAAACATACTAAAATATCCTACATGATGTTTGTTTAATAGACAATAAGAGTTTGGTAGTCTATGTTTGTCTGCTGATCTAAAAAAATTTCAAATAAATATGGGACAATAGGAATTATACTTACATGATATTAGAGTCATGTGTTAGATACAAAAATATAAGTGATAAATTTATTATTAACAATACTAACTAGAATACAAGAATTTCTTTTATGAAATTCCTAATTTATGATACGATGAATATTTATTCGTTTGTGTACACTCATACTATTTGGATTGCCCTCAAGTACATATGTAACAACATTAACATGTTCAGCAAATTTAGAGATGATCTTACATTTAGTATCATGTTTGTTAAGATGAAACCAAGTACTTAAAGTAATAATCCACTATTTTATCTCTTTATTGTCTAACTATCTGTATAAAACTTAGAGTTAAGGTGAAAAAAATAGAAAATATTTTGACATACAAATCCATGTGCATGAACTAGCAACACTAACTTGAATGATTCATTCATAAAAAATTAACTGAGTTATTTACATACTACAATATTGGGTATGATAAAAGTGGTAGTTAAGCTCTGAGTACAAACATTGATATCATATTCCAAAATGATAATTTTTCTATTCAGTTAGTGAGGAATAAATAATGAGGTTGTTCGTTGAATAGGAGCGAACTATCTCAGTACTTAGATACTAAATATTGTTCAATCCTATCAAATAATAATAAAAAGAAACTTGATATGTTATAATAGTGAAAATCAAATGAGCTTGCCTATCTCGAGTTGTCTAAGATACCATGGAATCTACTCACTCTTTTGATATCTAGTGTAGTATCGTAGTCTACTTTTTCTGTTATAATTAATTTTATTTTAGATAATAGATTGAGACTACAGTTAGATATCATTGAGAAATTTATATGTATGAAGAATTGGGAAGATTCAAGATTAAACATCCAAGATGAGAGTAGAACAAGATCAAGAAAGTTACTGGCAGATGATGACTTGTGGGACTTGGAAAATACTGAGATCACCACTAGTAATACTATCAGATACTTATACGATGATAATGATGATTTGTATACAAATACTGATTACCATTAGAATTGACGATTATTATTTTATTTTGTTGTTTTTATTTATATTATTATTATTTTTGTTTATCATTTTTTATGATATCATAATGAATATCTTTTACATGTCATACAAATGTTGCATGTAAGATACAATTGTATTTTTCATTTTTTTATTTTTGCATTGCAAATTTATGATTTACATACTTAAAATCAAAAATTGACACAACCCAACTTCTGGCACAACCCAGTGCAACTCTACCCAATTCTACCCAAACTCATGCCAGTCAAGCCATGTCGAGTCGAGCAAAACACAAGTCGTGACATGCCGGGCACGACATAACTTCCTTCCCATGTCGTGCCCAGCACAGCACGATGGCTCAACTAGGCCACATAAAAATAGACCTTCTAAACACCTCTAATACCATAATTATTATAAGTGCACCACAGACATGCATGATGCCTGCTCCATCATGCCTAGGCAAAAGCACCTTGCATAACCTTGTTTCACCATAACCCTGCCACAAAACATATTATTCCCAATTTACACCACAAAAAATTAATAATTCCAAAAGATCCCCCCCCCCCAAAAAAAAACATATTATTCTCAAAGCTCTCATCCACCACTCTCAAAAACTATAAATAATAAATTTGATATCTTAAAACTTTATTTATTTGATTTTTAAAATTCAATTATTTTATTTTCGAACTCTAAATACTTGTAATGATAAAAATACTAATAATGTTTAATTTTTATATTTGATATTCATTACATAATATATTATTAATAAGTAAAAATTATATATAATATTTAAAAATATATTTTATTTTTATATATATTAAATAGAATATATCTCACATAATATATCTCAAAGCTCCAAAAAGATTTTGTGCCTCTTTATGTCTTTTATCTCAAATAACTATGATTAATACTACTATTTAATGTGAAAGTAAGACAAGGCACATAGCATCTAATATGATATTTCACGAATGAGTGAAACACAAAAACAAATTATTTTTTACCCAGGAAAAAAATTAATAATAATCATCACATCATATATTCATCATGATAACTAATGAATAACTTCACGAATACCTAGAAGACATGTCAACTTACCTTTCTCTTATCTAAATTTGATGTTCTGAATCTTTACACACTAGCTTATGAGAGAGTATTTCATTTACAACTTACAGCTTTATAGTTGCCTTTTTTTCTTTAGTATTTTTATTGTTGTATTTTTTATGGGAGCACCTGAACTATGTGATGCCTCAATCATTTTTTATTATTATAAAAGGACTTTTCAAGTACATTATTTTACATGAGTTGTATGGAGTGTGACTGTATTTATCTCTATATGAGTTTGCCTGTTTACAAAACTAACCAATTAAAATACATAAAATTATCAATAAATATAATAAAATATATAAATTCATCTTAAATATCATTTCTACTAGTTCTCATACGTTTGAGTATGTTAGATTAAATAGGTTTACTCATACATGTCTAATAGGAAAGATGAAAAGTTCTCGTGTTATTTCAAAGCTAACAAATTTCACACTCTAATTTAAAGATATTTTTAATACTAGATTTCAACATTCATAATTTTATCAATGACATATAATTAAATCAAGAATAAACAAATAATTAATTAATTAATAATATTTAAATATATAGTGAAATATCAATTATCATATCAAAAAAGTAAAAACATATAACTTACTCTATTTAATCCTAAAGAAATTCTTCCTTAAAATCATTCAATTATACAAAATAATATCAATAAAAAAAAATAAACTTAAGATTAATTTTTTTAAAAAGATCTCACAAAAAAATTAAGGAAACAAAAATAAATAAATATAACAAGTGAGAGAAAACAATATAAAGTTCAATATTATCATAATTAAGAGTTTTTAATAATCAATCATTAATGACTAAAACAAGAGCAAAAAGAGTGAAACAAGCAATTACTTGTAATGTTATTATTGTTATCAGAGTTTATTACGCATAAAAATATATATATATATTATTACCGAAATTGATAACACAAAAAATTTAAAGCGAGAAGACAAATCACAGAGATTATAATATCAGAAGATCAAAAACCACTTCAACTAAATTATTAGATAATGTACCTCTAGAGGTGTCAACCGGGCCGGGCCGGGCCGGCCCGGCACGAGGCACGGCACGGTTCGGCCGTGCCTGGGCCGGCACAGCACATTTTTAAACCATGTCTGGGCCCGTGTCGTGTCCGGGTTAGGCACGACCAGTGCCGTGCAGGCCCGGCACGGCTCGACCCTCCCGAATTAAATACCGCGGGTCGGGTCTGATTGGATCCTGACCCGCAGTCCCGACTCCCGACCCGGCACGGTACTGCCTGCCGTGCCTACGGACCATACCGGGCCCGGATGTTTTTAAACTGTGCCCGGCCCGGCCCGGTAGCACGTTCGTGCCCTAAAAAAACAGGCCGAGCCGTGCCGGGCCGGCCCGTTTGACGCCTCTACCTCTATGTACCTCATGTATGAAAGAAAACACTCAACCACCTAAATATAGCCAAAAATTACTAAAAACTAATTTGATAATGAATAAAAAAATATTATGCCAAGAAACAACATCAAGTATCTCACACTCTCTGATACATCAATTTCTACTGATAAAACCTTCAAGAACTACATAATTAACTGTGTGAAGCGAATAAATTGAGAAATGATCTACTCAAACTCTCTAGATTCCTCTAATCTCATTATAATAAGTTATGAAATAATATCTTATATCTATGTTTTATGGGATGAATACAATGATATTGATATCTCACATAAGATCTTACATGTCATACATGATAAAAATATATTAGTCAACTCTAGCTAGATGTATCATCACATGACAAAAATATAATCAAGAGTCGATATGTAGTATATCTCATTTTGTCTCATCAATGGGAGACTTATTCATCAGGTAATCCATAATCTCCTTACAGAAAATCTTGTTTAAACATTTATAACCAACAGTATATATTTTTTGTGCCCGAGCCATCATAAAGTGACGACCAAAACCCTAATTTCCTCTATACGTAAATAAACATATGAGTTACAATTACAACACGCATGAATATCCCATCTCACCAAAAAATTTCTGAATGCCAAATATTTGTGCACATCAGACAATTACTTCACACATGCATTGTTCATCATGCACCATTGAAAAATTCTGCACACACGTGCACTTGTCCACGTCGATGTTGAGGGCATCGAATTCATGCACATCACCACAAGATTCTCCACACACACATAGTGGACACGCGAGGTGCATCTACTGTCGCACATTCATGCATTTTTCTTTGCCCACACACAGTGCACACATATACATTGTTACAGATGCACGCACCCACAAGCATGTGTCTGTGATGTTACGGAAGCATGCCTCATGCCAATAATTTGTCTAACTTCAGGTTTGACTCTAATATCATGTTAAACTGCAAAATACAACCCCATAAAAAGGACTCTACTCATATGTACAAAGGAAACCCTAAATAGATAACCCTAACTTGGATCAGAACTACTCATATGGTGGGGACTTTCATCCATGTAATACAACATTAATAACAAAATAATAAAAACAAAGGATAAATCATAACATTTATAATAAAAATAAAAATTTAGAAACAAAACAGTTTTGCACAAGCCAAAATAGTCATGAGAATGACCCACCTGAGCTATCAAGCCTAAATACTCTGAAAAAAAAAATTTAATGATGTTGATAATATTTTTAAATCCTATTGAAATTTTATTTATTTCATTCTTAATAAACATAACTTGATGTAAATTTTTACTTTTTTTCACATTTTTGAACATCAAGTGGATATCTCCATTTTAAATAAAAAAAAAACAAGGCATACCCAATATCCTCTAGGAACCCCTTTTCCACAAATTTGGAAGTTTCTCAACTCACTTTTGTTATTTCCAACAGTGTACTCAAAGAATTGTATGCCTGGCGGATACCAATCATCAAAATTAACTAGTAATTCAGCAGAACCCATCCGGCATCTGACATAAATAATCAAAGAAAAAAAAAACATTGAAGAAAAAATTATTAAACGAAATGAGGCTCCTGTCAAGAAATAACACCTCTTGGAAGGATGGTGAGCCACTAAAAGCTGAAGAAATTTAATTAGTGGAGCTCGAGTATTGGACTTGATCATCTGCATCAAGATCACCAGTAAAAGTTATTATGTTCATGGATAAAGTAAGGCATCAACAAAGAATGGGTCAACCTTGTGTTCCAAAATGATCTCAAAGGAAATGGACGTTGCCTCCTCAATGTCATAGAAAGCACGTGAAATCTATCATGGGGTCATTTGCACAAGATATGAAAGTTCAAGCATTAGAACATACAATGAAAATTGAAATTGCAAAAAAAAATTTAGAAATATGATGCTAGAAAACCTCTCCAGAGTCAGAAATGTTTGAATGAAGATTCTGATTTTCAAATTTCTCATCGACCAAACTATATGAGCTGTCAACAATCAACAAAAAGAAGAAAATTGACAAGATAATCAGATAGCAAGTGCAGCAGCAATGATCAAACATGTTTCTAAACCTCCCCAAAATAAAGATATTAGCTGTTCAAAATGTTTTTGGGTTAGATATTGATGTTATGCCATAAACATGGTAGCTAACACAGCTGTTTTGTAAATTCATATCTGGAAGATGTAAATCTGGTACAGTGATTTGCAAGCAACACTGGCTTATATTTATTAGACAAATTGATAATTTTTAATGAATATTGTGTAACGCCAGAACTGTCGACTCCACGTACAATATTATTCATCAATATTTTGGAAAACAATTTTGTAACTATTACATGATTTATCATGTAATAGCTCCCTCCTGATCAGCCATCTCCATGCTTTATCCATCCTGATCAGTATAACAGTGATGTGAGTAATGCATCAAGCAAAAGCTGCGTGATGCTTTCCTAAATGCTGGCTTTACAGATAACTGAGGATCAAAAAGTGAAGTTTTTCCATGAAACTGAGAATTGTAGCAAATAATACCTGTCTAAATGCTTATTGATCCAGTCCAGCAAGCGATCTGCTGTCCGCCCATCATCAATTAGATGTATTTTACTTTTCACTTCTTTAGGATTCCAACTGCCAGATACAAAGTCAGAAGGTGGGCCCCAGAATAGCATTGGAAAGTGGCCAACAGAAAACTTATTGCAGAGTTCATTGTTTATCTGCGCTGCCAAATGAATCAAAAAAAAAAAATGCTTGAGTTGAAATAGATGTAAATAAATTTAAAATTCAAGCTAATAAATGAATGCTAAACCAGAAAAAAAAATGATAGGACTATAATTTCTCAATCATGAATTTCAAGCCAACAGATCACACAAACTATAAATTACTCAACTTGACCAACTAATAATTTTCATCAAGTTGGAGTTGATTATATGAGTTATTTTTTCAATGGCCCCAAAGTCAAGCATATTTAGCAACTTAACCTAACTCGACATGACATTAATTCTAAACTATTTTAAAAATGTCTTGAGTAAAAAAATGTGAAATATAAAAAACACCAACTCATTATCAAAAGGTATAATATGCATTCATTCAAAGTTGATCCTCTAACTTAAATAACAAAAGAAAAATCTAAACCACAAACAGTTCATGGTAAGCAAACACATCAATAATAATAAAATAAAAATATATAAAGAAAAATAGAAAAATAAAATAAAATTTCTCAAACGAGTACATATATATATATATATACATCTCACATCAATCTTGTATGAGATGGTATTAATCTACAGTTCCAAGAACATTTTTATACACATGCCAGATAGTTTATTTATGATTTGTGTTAAGATTTATTGTTTTTTTTTCTTTATTAACTTTGTTTATCTCCACTTTTATGGGTACACTCTTCATGTGAGCTGCCTCAACCCTAGTCATGTGTGTGTGAGTGTGAGTATGCGATTTTTTACTTTTTTTTTTGGGGAAATGAATAATTTTCATATTTCCTTAACATGGTATCAAAGAGAGGTTTTCAAAATCTAAACAACATGTGCAATAATGTGTCCATGTGTAGTACAATGAAAAAAGGTAATTGTTGGCATAGACGTGTGGGCGGGAGTGACTATGGAGATATGGAAAAAGTGTGCATCGGCAGTGCAGTGAAAAAGGTAAATGTGAAATGACACAATGTTGCAATCAATGTGGTACAGTATCACATCAGCATTTTGTTGGCATAAATGAGGTGTTTGTGTCTGAGATGGCAGCACACAAATGGGAAAATAATTGAATGTTGATGAATTAGGAGGTAGATAAATAATTCTAGTCTATTCTACTAATGAAAGAGATGAATTAGTTGCTAATGGTCACATTCTTCTCTCTTACTCTTAGTTTAAGTGTTGCACAAATCATCCTTAATTTATGGTGAATGCAGTGTAGAGGTATCAGAGGGGCTGGATGGCCCGGGCACTGCCCGTGGCCCAGCCCGGCATGTTCCAGAACCATTCCTTGGGCCGGGCCCGACCACCCCATAGCACGATTCTTGCTGTGCTGGGTCAGACATGAGGAGTGCCTCGTGTCGGGCTAAGCGCAACCCATGTATCTGGTCAGGAGGCATGGTAAAGCGGCCCAAATTACTACCCGACAGGGTCTCCATCAAACGGTCACACGGGCAGTCAAATTTTTTTAAAATAAGTTGACCGCCTCATCATGGGGAGGTACAATTTTTTTAAAACAATCAGCCACATGGCGATGGTCATTAGCTGGCTCGTAAGTCAACCACCATTCACGCAATGAGTGCCGAGTCTCTTACGCGGTTACACCAACACCATTTGCCATTCACGTGCACATGGAGCCACCAACCATGCATCTTGCCATCTTTGGAGTTCGGCACGGTCTAGCATGGCCATACACTCGATCGTGCCACCATCCATGCTAGACCAGTAGACCACGTCATCATGTCATGCCTAGCACGAGATGAGAATTTAACCATCACGGTGGCACGACCCATTTGATACCTCTAATGCAGTGTAGTACAGTATGATACTGAAAAAAAAAATGATAACATCCAGCATAGGACAACAAGCAATAATTAATAATCAACAAGAAATTAAAGACATACACACCTGAGATTATTCAAATGAGTAGTTAATAATTAATATACAATTATTTGTTCATTTGTGATAATCAATTAATTTAAGTATTTCAAGTATTTTTAATTCTTATCAGATGTGTATGAAACTTTGACATGTAGTAATCTCAATATATTATTTTAGAATATTTTATTTATATGATAATATTAATTAAATATTAGCATATAGACAAACATATTCGAATAAAGTTATCCACAATGAATCCTAAACGGATTCATAGGAAAGAATTGATGAAATAATACATGTATTAACAAATTTGATTACACTTAAGAGATTAGATAATCAGATTCATAATATTCTTTACTCACATTAATTGGAATAGCAATATATCATTCTGTGAACACATATACTTAATGAAGGGGCATTCAAAATTTTTTAAAAAATTTATTAAATGATGATCCAAACATCTACAGGTAAACCCAAATTTAAATTAGTTAGGATGATTAATCAAACTACTATAGTTTCTTCTCTACGTGGTAGCGATGAAAGAGCCAAAAATGAGACTTTTAGAAAAAATAAGTTGATTGTGACTTGATTTTTTTTGTAGGAGATCGAGCCATACTCAAGAGAGATATTAGACTTTGGATCCTAAATTACTGAAGACACTTCAGGGTTCTAACGTTGTACCATAGACTATTAGATATACTCGAGTTGGATCTTTCAAATGTACACCTATTAATCTTATTACACTTACTCAACATGAGCATTTCATACTTTTTCCTTTGGGAATGTTACAATACAAGTTATAAACAAAACATCAAAACTTTAAAATAAAAAATTTAATAATAAAAATACACAAGGATATCTCATTATATTATGAGCAAATTAGATTAGGATAACTCATATATAAGGTGCTCTCATTCATAATAAAATAAATAAATAATAGTAAACAACTTGTAAACTAAAATCGAGCTAAAATTGTTAGAATCACAATATTACTCATCCAAATATATAAATTGTGACCTCTTCAAGGTAATTTAAACACTCACCATCAAATTGTCTAAATATAAGGCGTAATAAAAATTATATCTTTAATTTTATTCTTGAGAAATATGTAATCTATTTTTATATGTTTCATCCTCTCAACCTGGCATGACATGTTTGTCACCTTTAACAACGAGAGTATGAAATTAATTGTGATAATACATGTTAGATAGAACACATCATCAATTCCTTCCATTGAGCAATTGGAACAGAACTAACCTAGGTTTTCATTGGGCCAACAGGTCATGCCAGACTACCCATTTTTTAGATGTGTCAGGTCGTGCCAGCTCAACAAGGCCAATGTATCACTACTCTCCTCAAAGTCCTTTGTAGTGAGTGGATCAATTGTAAGCATATGAATAAAAGCAACAATTACTTCTTCATGAGAAGTAATAATTGAACATACAAATAAGCTTACCACTATAATACTTGAAGATATGTTCTCTTAGACTAAATCGTCATAGAATAATTTGTCATCAAAGTCCGTTGTAGGTTATGGCCAACTCCAACAATACTCATAGAACATCACAACAAAGACACATTTGGTAACACACACATTCATTTTCTCTATGCATAGAGAAGGATCCTAGATAAAACAAAGATAGACAAATCTTGGGTGGAACATAAAAAAGTCACTCTCTTAAGTATAGAAGAAGATATGAAATATAGCCTAGAAATATAAAATATGAAACACATTTGACATAACCCAAGTATGGAATAGGTTTTAGGTATTTTTACAATGCACCAAAAGAAACTACAAGTGTACAGGTATGATAGATAATAAAATGGACTAAATAAATCATAATATTAATCCCACGAGAAATGAACTATTATGCTTGATTAACCAAGTACGTTAACTAATTAAACTTTTCACTACTAATGATATGTTGAGACAAATTTCTAGAGATTACTCAATGAAATGGATCCTAGAATTGATTTGTTTCATCATATATGAATATGATAGATTTTTTTTCTTCAAAGTTCATGGATATATAATTTATGAGTTGTTGGATATAAGGGCAATATAACTTCTTAATTTTATCACCTAATCACCAGCATCAATTTATATAGACAATAAGAATGATATTAAGGCATTTCGTCCATTTGAGGTAAGTCATCGATCACCTATCACAATCCATTGAAGAGTATCCCAACTTTGTGCTTTTATTTATCTACCATAATCTATCTAAGAGTCATACAATGACATGAATAGCAAAATGGTCAATAAAGATTAGAGGGTAATTTATTGGTCACCTATCACAGTTCATACGATGAATGCTCATTGGTAATAAATTATTTCAATAATTTTCAAGATGATTCATCATTCACTTATCATAATTAATACGATGGATGTCTTGAATAAGTTAGCTTATTCACCTATCACAATACATCTAAGACTCACACAATATCTGAGGTTATCTCAAATCCAGTCACAACCAAGTCATTAATATAATTCTCAAAAATATCAATTGTTTCATAAATTATAACTCAAATCATATTACATAGAAGCAGTCCTTATATATAAATTCATAATTCAATCCTAAGTATAAATTTAGCCTAGCATCAAGAAGTTCATTATATAAGAAGAAAAATAAAAAAATATTAAATATATAAGAAATGATAACAAAAGATATCAGGCTGGCACAAGATCTTCTCTAATCTTCAATCTCTTTTTATGTCATAATCCATCTGAGACTCACACAATGATATAAGTTATCTTAATTCTAGTTACAATTAAGATATCAATATAATTCCCAATGAAATCAACAATTTCATAAATTATAACTCAAATCATATTACATAGAAGTAACTATAATATAAATTCATAATCCAATCCTAAGTACAAGTTTAGCCTAACATCAGAAAATTCATTATACAAGAAAAAAAGTTAAAAAAATTCAAAATCAAAAAAAAAAAAAAGAATAACAAAAGATATAAAGTTGGCGCAAGATCTTCTCTAATCTTCAATCTCCTAGCTTTTGATTTTAGTTCCATTTCTTCTCCTTTTCTATCTTTTTCACTCTAACCTCTCCCTCTTTTCTCTCTTTTGGTGTTTCCCTAAAGTTTTCTATTTATAGTGTTCCTTGATGAGCCCATAAGTTGAGACATTCTCATCAACCCAAAAATAAATGCTAAAGAGTGCCTTGTATTGTTGGTGCATGCTTGTGCTAGTCCATGTCATAACCAAGAAAGATGGTGTCGCCACTTCAATTGAAGTCGTGACTCGAAAAAATATCACAATTTTAGTTAGTATCGTAACTCAGAAAAATATTATCGCAACTTTAGTTGGTATCATGACTTGTAAGCATGATGTTCAATTTGTTAATATCATACCTTATAAGTTTGATGTCGCAACATGTTCATCTCACCTTCAAAAAATATTGTCATGACAATCTCATTCTATCACAACTAAATTTCTTCATTCTTTTTTCATAGAATGAGGTCGTGATCAGAAAATCTGAGTCGCGAATACATTTCTTGTCCAATTTTATTTTTTTCCCTTTCTAATTTCTTTATTTTTAATAAACCTACAAAACACTAAATTTAGTGAAGTTTTCATAATTAGCTTTAAATCATAATAATTATGTCAATAATGAACTAAAAATATATGTAATATTTGTCTATCGGTGGGAGCAGAGACATTCATGTCCCAAGAGTGAAAAAAATGAATTCGATTAATTAAAAAATTAGTAATTAACATTATTTTTCCCAAATAATATTTAAGCGCACATTTATCTCATTCTATACAAGAATATCAACAATCATATATATCGACTCAGATTTTCATAAAAAGTAAAAAATATAATATAAAATCATCTTGTGCTCCTTAAAAAAATAAAAATAAGAAATATATTCTAAATCATTATTATTTCTCAATATTTTAATGTCATTTAAAAACTAAATTTTTGTTTTTTTATAAAATTTCATAAAAATTAATATTTTTTAATATTTCTTCTTTAATATTAACAATCATATATATCGAGTATGATAATAAATAAAAATAACAATATATTTCAAGTCATCATATATGGTAGTACTACAAGATTCACAAATATTTGAGTAAAAAAAAATAAATCCATACTTGTACTCTACTGATGTGCTAGATAAAATATCTTAATATGATTTTATAACTAGCATATCTCATAATTAAAGTTATTACTCATCTGATATTCGATTCTAAAATATTAAGTTTATCCAATAATAAATGTCCTAGCTAAGAGTATATCCAAAATGGATCAATAGTAGCATACATCTAGAATAGTTCTTGTATGTAAAATAAAACAAGTACAATCCATATCACTCAATCCCCAAAAAGATCATTTGTTTAGTCTACCAATCTGGCATTTAAACTTCTAAGAAAAAAAAATATTATCATAATATTATTATTTCATAAAATACTGATAAAAAATAAATTATGATAAAATATTGATACATATAATATATGTATCAAAAAAAAAGTCAACATTGATATTTTCTTACCCTCTAGTTCGTACAACAATGTCGTTAGTTACAAAAATATCATAAATTCTAGATTATAGAAGTAAAATGAGTATGATAACCTGTAACATGAATATTGACTCCCAAATCTATAATCCAACAATCTATAATGAAGTAGTAAACAAAAATGACGATAAATGTAGATATGCTTAAAGGTAATTGCATCTAAAGAAAAAACTGACATACTCCTACTAAGAAAGAGTACGTGTAATTAGACCAATATGCTGTTGTATAGCCTTTAAACCTCAAAAAGTCTATCAAAACATGGAGAGCAACAATCAACACTTTTCTCATGTATGTCTCAACCTCCCTTGTAAAGATAGTGTCATTATCTCCTTTCTTCCTCTTAGGATGTCTATGTCAACTCTTTCACTGCCACTATGTGACAAAGATATCATAATGCTATGATTGGTTATATAAATTCTACTATATTTAGGGATAACTATAAATGACTAAGTAACCCTCTAATAAATCACTGAAAAAAGTAAAAATGTATTCTTACCATAAATTTTTGTCCGCAAAATGACATCAATCTTGCAATGCAATTAAATAAAGAATATTATAAATTTGATTATCGAATCTCCTCAAAACAATCTAATCTATCCGTATTAATATCACACCAACAATTTATTTTTATAGTTATGTCCAAATCACATAACGAGTCATTTCATCTTAATCAGTCAATTTAAATATCAGTAGATGAATAATATCATCATATAAATAAAATATTCCTAAAGAATATATCAAAACTATTAAATCTCAAACTCTCTTGAGAGTCTTATAAGAGCTAAATACCTGAACACACTAATATCAATTGATTGTCAAAAATACACTAATAGTTATGTGTCAATCATTATCCATTATCAGTCTCGGTTTAAGATTGATTTTCTAATAAATGACCAACATAACATTGGATCTCTTTTTTAATGACACCTATGTATCAACCAAAAATCATTGAAAAAATAAATGAGAATATAAGTTTTTTTCCTCCATTCAAAATAGTACACCTCCCTTATGAATGTTCAATCAATCAAATAGTAATATTTGGTTGACCCAAAAAAGAAATAAAAAATAAAATATCATTTTAAGAAATTTTGATTTGTCACCCCATGTGGGCATCCCCAAAAAATACAAAGATTTTATCCATGGCTTTGAAACTCAATGTCATGTGCATATCATATGGGGTCGTCACCTATATACATGGCAAAAACAAATATCCTCATTCTTCTACCTAGGTGGGAAAATGTTCTCTCTTCCACAAAAGTAAATTGATTGCTCCCATAGTACTTAAAAGCTAAATTGATCCATTCCAACTCTTCTTATAAATGTCCTTATAATCCTCCCTAAGTGGAAAACTGTTCTCTATCAAAGACGTAGATTGATTACTCTCATAATACTTAAGAAAGCCTAAATTAATATGTTACAAGTCCATTTGTGAAATCCAATGATTATTCATCTTTGAAGACCTTTTCATTGAACATGATGTTACCAAATCTCTTCCCCAATGACACCTTGCGTGTAATCTGAAGATCAAGAAAAACATAAACAAAAATAAATGATTTTTTTTCTCTCCATTATAAATAATACACTAAAATTTATATAGCCCAAAAATATACCCTTTTAAGAAATTTTGGTTGGTCACCCTTTGTGAGCCTCCCCCCATAAATTTCTTGGAAGCTTTATCATTGGCTTTGAAACTAAATGTCGAGTATATGTCAGATAGTGTCAAAACCTATAAACATGATGAAAATGAATATCCTCATCATTCTTCGCAGTAGAATAATTATTATTTTTATCAAAAAAAGTAGATTGATTGCTCTCATAGTACTTAAGAAGGCTTGGACCAGGATTTTTCAATTTGATTTGTGAAATTCAAATGTTATTCATTTATGGAAGTCCCTTTCATCGAACAATGTACTTGTAAACAAGGGATATGCCTAGTTATATGTTCAATATCAACGTACTTGTAAACAATGATCATTTTAACATCAAAAATATCAACATAATTAGTCAAAATGGGACTACTAAAATAATGTAAAAAGAGTGTATGCACATGCCTAGTTGTATGTTCAATATCATCATGGTTCACAACCAAGGGATTGTTTGGATCTATGCTCAACCAAATCTTAGCATAGCTCTTCTCGATATGCTCATAAATCTCTTTAGCAATTCATATGTGCGAGACACAAAGGCAGAGATTGGCTTAGACACTCGTTGTTGTCCAGAATAACCACAAGGTTGACAGGCTATCAAGATCAAAAATCATAGACAATCTCTATATGACTAATGCATGTTATCTAGTTGACGTAGTTATTATATTCAAGCGTAGTTATAAGCAGATGAGAATCCAAATCCCTTAAGTTATTTCTGCCTAAAGATTAAAGAAGACTTCAAACTTTTATTGACGACTTTGGTTTGTCATCAAAATGTCTTCTAAAAATAACTCATTAATTTCATAGGAGACTTAAAGTTGGACCTCAAAAAATGATCCACAACTACCAGAATCGAGTCATGACATTGAGCCATCTAAGGGAGTTTTAAAACAAAATACAAGCTAGCAAATTTTTATGATCGACTAGGTGCCAACAGAGGAGTATAGAAACTCGTATTCTGCTTCCTTTGCTTGATGAGGTAGCAGGTGTGACATCTCCCCACCATTTTTTTGAAGTCCCTTCATAAACCAAGCCAAAGGAATTGCCTCTCAATGGCATTCATATCATGGAACATGGACCAACCTTAGAAAAGTTATACTAAATATCTATCTGTTAATTTTCCCCTGAGACAATTTAAGAGGAGTGAAAATGATTTTTCCCTTAGGAGGGTATAGGATTTCATCCAGGTTTTGTCTATAATTCAAGACATGCCCAATGAAAGAGTGTCAGATCTCATCTAAGTTTTGTACCAAGTCATAAGCTCCTTCCTGAGTATCATTATCCCAAGCAAAAAGTTGGCTTTCAAGTCAGGACGAAGACCTAATCAAAACTATGAAAAAATCTTCATGGGTGCCTCAGTCTCAAGAATGTTATGCTAAATTAGAAACATATCAAACTTGGCAACATACTCCTTTATAGATTAGTTATGTTATAACAACTAGTTGTATTGATCTAATAGTCGAGCATAATATGGCGAAGGTATTAATTTCTAAATGATTTTTAATTTCTCCAAGTGAAAACAGGTAGCTCACCCCACATTTCTCTTAATTGCTCGATATTAGAACAATACTAACTGACGTTATTGGTTAATTTCATAGAAGTAAAGCTAAATTTATATTCTTCGAGAAGAGTATATCACTTAAAATAAAATTGTATACTTTTAGTCAGTCAAGAAAATACAATGGGTTGAATTGCACATCAAAGATATAGATTCAACCTGAATGTTATCAAACACTAATCTTCTAAGTTAACTCAATCTTGTTCTCTCGGTGGCTCTCGGTGGAATGGAGGAATTTTGATGAGCATAACCAACAGGTAATCAATATAGAATTCTATTTATACATTTGGGTTTTGGGAACTAAGGTTTTTTTAGGAAAGATTGGCATATTGAAAGAATTGCCGAGCTTCCATCTAGAACTTTACTTCATGATTAGATTTCTGGATCTCCCAATGACAGGTGAAGAAAACCCTAATTCAGGCTAAGGGATGGCGAAGAAAGGCTGTCGAGAAAGGATGGATCAAACATAGTTCGCTGGAGAAAGAGGTTGTCCACATAAACTCCGTGGAAGCTTTATTATTTGCCCTTTTAATATTAGTTTGACCCCTAAAAAAAATAAAAAATACAAAACAAAAAATAAATAAAATGCCCTTTTAAGAAATATTAGTTTATCACCCTATGTGGACCTCTCCACATAAACTCCGTGGAAGCTTTATTATTTGCTTCAAAACTCAATGTCGAGTACCCATTACATGGTGTCATTGCATATATACATGAAAATAAATGTCATCATCACAAGCATAAAGTAATAGTCACAACTACTTGTGAAATTCTTTAAAATAAACATCTATTTGAAAAAATTAAATTTTCAATCACTTCTCTCATTATTCTCTAGCGTGATAAATAGTGAGTGAGACATATAAGCTTTGTAGAAAACTATGCTAATAGGTAAAAACATTCAATCACTATTACTCAACAAATATACATATCTTATAAAATGAGCCAATTAATTGAGCAGCCCACATATTGGGTGCTCTCATTAATAATCAAATAAAATAAAAAAAGAATACATAGAGAAATGACAAATTGTAGCGCTTCTCTCAAACTGATACGTAAAAATATAGAACATAAAATATAGAGACAAGAAAAATAAAATGTGGCTTCTTAAATGTTTCTGTAAAGATGTTCGTTAATTATCTTTATTTCTGAATATAAGTTATAGTAATGTTTACAACATAAATCTTCTTCTTAAAAAAGTAGTTCACTTATAAGTATTTTGACTACTTCAGAAATATCAAATTGGAGGCTGTATGGTTCAAGTAAATGTCAAAATTTAAAATATCTCACATGTAATCATCATCATTGTTTAGAACTTTGTCTAAGTATTTGATGTCGATATAATCATCTGTCTGTTACATTTTCAAGTAATAAAATTATTATAAAGAAAAATACAAAAATTTATAGCAGATCTTATCTTTGAGCAAGTTGTTGCACATCTCAAATCTAAATAGATTATTAATTATATTTATCAATGATCATTGTAAGAAACTTCAAATTTTAAAAATTTATTCTCATACCTAAGTATGCAAAGTGCATCCAAGTAAGTCTTCTAAAAAAATATAAGAAATAATTAATTATACTAACTGTTTAAATTATATATCATATAATAATGATTAGTTAGTTAATCTTTCTTTTAACTCTCTTTAAAAATAATAAATCAACTTGGGGAATCACAGTGGACAAGAAGTTAATATTGAATCAGTCATAATATTTATAATAGCACAACCAAACAAACCAACTTCTCTTAGTGTACCAACTATATATTTTAAGGATCAAAAAACAAAAACAAAAAATTGCTCCACAAAATTGGAATGGGTCCTAAATCAATATATGAGAGTGTCTTGTCTAAAACAATAGGTGTCTTAAAAAGTGAGAGAGTGTGTGTCAGTGAGAGTGGGGAATCTATTACTAGGAGACCTATAAATAAATTTACTATTTTACAATATCATCAAATTACTTAGAATTCAAGATTGAAATAAGCAGAAATGAATGAAATATATAAAAAACTTAGTAAATTTTTATATTCAAAAAGTCTTTCATTCAACACTGTGAATAATCCTTATTGGATTCCTATGCTATTACAAATTTTGGACATGAGTTTGAGCATCCTTCTATGCACAAATTGAGGATATAAATTCTTAAAGAAAAGTGAATGACTTAAGTATCATTATGAAAAATCACAAAAAATCTTGAAAATAATATGGATATTCAATTATGTCAAGTGGCTGAATAGATAAAAAGAGTATTTGTCTTATTAATTTTTTAATGAATAGTCCTACTAGGACTTTATTTATGAAATCAATTGAAGCTTTTGATTTAATAAAAAATTGACAATTGATGTTCAAATATGCTGATGAGATGTGATTGAAGAAATTAGGGAAAAAAATATTGAGCAAGCCATCACTAATAATGCCTCCAATTATATGAATGCTAAAATGAGACTTATAAAAAAAGAGAAAAAATTGTGATGAACTCTTTGTGTTGGACATTGTATTGATTTAATATTTGAGAATATTGAAAAGGTATGTTCATGATATTACACTTGCTAAAGCTAGACAAGTAGTAAGATTCATATATGATCATACTTGAGTTCTTAGCTCGATGAGAATATTTAGAAAAAATCATGAACTTTTTCATCCAATAATTACACAATTTGTAACTTCATTTCTTACTCTCCAAATCCTTTATAAGCAAAAGCAAACTCTTATAGCAACTTTCTCCTCTAAAAAAATGAAATTCAAGCAAATATGCTAAAAAAATTGAAGGTGTGAAAGCTCAAATTACAATATTATTTGATCTAAATTTTTGACATCATGTTACTTTTTGTATTAAGATCACTATTTCATTAGTTAGTGTCTTGAGAGATGTAGATTCAAAGAAAAAATCAATCATGTATTAAATTTATGAGTTAATAAATTTTTCTAAAAAAAAAATACATTTAATTGTGAGGATACGGAAAGAAAATATAACCCAATTTAAAAAAAAATTATGCAAAATGAACTATATAACTTCATTAACCTTTACATGCAGTAGGTTACTATCTTAATCATTAATTATAGTATGAAAATAAATTCTCTAATGTTAATGATGTAAGGAAGAAATTATTTGAATACATAGAGAGGATTAAAGATCTCAAGTGAGTCAGGGGCGACCCAAGGATGGCCCGACTAAGCAGTGCTTTGCCCGACACATCATGGTACAACCGTACCTGTACCAAGGTCGGGCAAGCCCAAGACACAGCTCAAGTCATACTGGGTATGTGATTGTTATATCTCATGCATAGCCAAACATGACCCGCAAGTCTGACCCGTTGGCATGGTCCAACTGCCCAGTTGGAGTTACACAAGTACCCAACGGGTTACGAGTCACCAATAATATGGTACCCAACCCGTCCGCTTCTCGGTAATGGTAAAATTTTATATTGTGGTTAGGTGGGGTGGGTTTTTTGAATAATCCGACTTGCCCGGTCACATCCACGTGACAATTCTAATATTTAATTATTAATTGGACCTAGGGTTGGATCTTTTTAATGAACCCAACCCCGATGCCATTGCATTCGACATCGGCCCGACTGGAGCTGACCCTAGGGAAAACTACCATGCAATAGGGTTGGGATGAGCTTAGCATAAGCTTAACCCAACCCCATCACATGTCGGCTATGAGTTCGACTAAGACATAGGAGTCACCATCGCACCACCTACCCAAACTGCCTGACCACTATTGCACCACAATTACAACCACATCCGCACCACACCGCACCCTACCTGCCCCAGCGGAGAGGCCGAGACCCGAGAGCTCCAAACCGTGCCCGCAATTCAAGCCTTAAAGTGAAAAATCCAGAAAAAAATAAATTTTTTAATAAATTCAGAATGCATCATGACTATTGGATTTCATTCCAACGGCTAGGGCAGAAATCTAACTAACGGGTTTCTGCCCACTTAAAAATAAAAATAAAAAAAAAAATTCAAAATAATTTTTTTTGTTTTTGCATTGCAAGTTGTAACTCCTAGAGTTTAACTTACTAGTAAGTTTTTTTTTATTGTTTCTTTTTACTATGAAAGCAGAGATTCAAGTGAGATTGTGACTACGGACTATGGTTGTATCTAGGATCTGTCTCATCTCCTTCAGATTTCAACATATTATTCGAGTAATTTTTTGTGTTATTTTTTTTAAATAGTTTAAGTCATAAACAATAAAATAATAAAAAAAATGTTAATAGTGATTATAACAAAAAATAAGATTATTTTAGATATAGACATAAACAATAATGATAATCTTATTAAAAGGACCAAGATTTAAACTATTTTTTCTCTCATGACTCAATTCAAATTCAAATGCCTAAAAAATAAAAAATTAAAAAAACTTCTATAATTTGAAATCACTTTAACATTATACAAAATAAATATGCTAGAAATATTGATAAAGAATCAGCACAATATAGATATTACAGAAAAATATATGCATGTAGAATTACATATGAGACTAAGAAATAAAAAAAACATGCTGATCAATACACCAAAAAATATAATATATTAGATCCAAAGAAAACTCAGCTAAGAATGAGCAGTAAAATTTTTGAAACTAGATCTAGTTCAGATTCTTGGACCCAATTTATAATAACAATGACTTAGGGGGAGAAAAGACATAGTCAAACTAACTAACATCATAAATCTTTCGATTAGATTTTAAATTCCTAGAATTATCAATATTATAAAATTTTAATGCCCACATGTAAAAATGATATTATTAAATATTATAAGTAAAAAATAATAATAAATAATCAATGAATTTAAGCAATATAGTAGCGTGGTATTCATGGTATCTGATATCTATACTAATCACAACATCAACAATATATTTTTGCATATCTCACCACTAGATACGCCAAACAGGCCGGGCAGGATCAGGTCAGGTCAGCTCTAAGTGAGGCAGGGCGGCCCTTTTTAGATGGCCCAATCGAGCCACTGTGTCGTGTATGGCACGACAAGGCTTCGACATAGCCAGCCCTTCGGCCCAGCTATTTAGTTTTTCAAGCCAGGTAGTGCCAGGATAGGCCAGACCTAACCCATTCGAGCTGAGTTTGCATTGGGTTTTGGCCATTTGGGTTGAGTTCGAGTTAGGTTTTGGCCGGGTTCGAGACGGTTAGAAAATTTTTAATCAAAAATTCAAATTTATTACAAAAGTTAAATTTTAATTATTTAATACTTAAATTAAAACAATTAAATAATTAATTGATTATTTAATTTTTAATTTATTAAATTAAATAAAACATAAATAACTAAAATTTAAAAACTAACTGTATCTGAATAATAAAACTAAAATATTAATACAATTCAATACAAATCACAAAAGCATAAGTGTTTAAATTAAGTCTCAAAGTAAAATGAAAAAAAAATAAACAAAAATAATCTAAAAATAATAAATATAAATGATAAATATAAATCTCGTTAGCATATGATTAATAATGATATCAGTATCGGTATATTAATAGCAATATGCCGTAAATAATAAAGTAAGCTCAGACAATCCGTTCAATCATTAATGCCTCAATATCAATCTCATATCAATAGTTTATCATCATCAACAACAATATCATATGAATCATCATCAGCACCAACTCTTCTGCTTTTGTTGTAGTCCCAGTCGATTTCTGGATACCCAGCTTGAATCGTCACAATCCTTCATGCATGCTATACCTCAGCAATATCTTCCGTAATCTAGATCTCCTATCAGAAATCATATTCACTGGAACAGAAAAAATAGACTCCGATGATACGCTCGACACTGAATGAATCAATAAATCTCGTGTCATCTTAGATAGTAAGTAATAGATGAACTCATATGATATCTACCTAGAGATGTTAAACAAGCCGTGCCGAGCCGACCCAGCATGGTTTTAGGTTGCCCAACTGGGCTACCATGCCGGACCAAGCATGGCACGATTACAGTACAATGTCGTGCTTGGCTCGGCCCTTTTGACACATCTATTTATATTTCTGTAAAATATCAAAATTTTTATTATCAAAATATGATAGAAATGAATAGTAACCAATATATAAGTAATAAGACAGCTCGCTCCTATTAGATGATTCACCCCATCATTTTCCCCTCGCTACCTAAATGAAAAAATCATCATCTCCGAATATTATATCTATGTTTAGAGGTGTCAAACGTGCCGGGCCGGCCCGGCCCTGCACGAGGCACGGCACAGTTCGGCCGTGCCTGGGCCGGCCCGGCACATTCAAAAACCATGCCCAGGCCCGGGCCCGTGCCGTGCCCGGGTGAAGATGGACCCGTGCCGTGCCTGGCCCGGCACGGCTCGTGCCTTGGCACGGCACGCCGGCAAGGGTCCATCACGTGCCGGTTCACGCAGGCACGCGTGGCACTGGCGGAGTGCCACGCGTGCCGTGGCGTGAGTCGTGAGTCGCGACTCACAGTCATGACTCATTGAGTCGTGACCCAACCGGGCCCCCCCCGCCGGTAAAAAGACCGCGGGTCGGGTCCAAACAGACCCGACCCGCGGTCTTTTCTGCCGAAACCCGAATCCAAAAAAATTTCCAACGGAAAAAAAAAATTTTTTCAAACTTGAGCGATTTTCAGCCCTTGGATTCGCCTCCAACGGCTAGGGGGCAGAATCCAACGGTCCTCGTGATTCTGCCCCTTAAAAATATTAAAAAAATTCAAAAAATTAATAAAAAAATATTTTTTTTAAAAAATAAATCTTTATTTAGCCTATAAAATCTACCCCCCTCCCTATAACATTTTATGTTTTTCAAAAATAAAATCTCTCAATATTTTCTCTCTCTCACATAAACCGTGCATCTCTCTCTCGGCCCTCGTGAATTTGATTTCGGCTTGGATTTTCGTGAAACTCAACTTGAGTTTTGAACATCAAAGCTTCCTGCGGTGCACCTTGCACGTGAGTGACCTCATTACTTTTACCGGGTAATATAATTTACTTTTTTTGTACTTTCTCTCTCTAAAGCTTCTCTCTCTAGAAAAACTTACGAAAAATAAAAAATGACAAATACACCTAACACGTATTTAAATTTGGAAAATGAAAATGTTAGTGTTACACAGTCGTCCGTGGCTCCTGAAACTTTGGTTTCTCATGTCGTCTCAGCCCAAAGTTCTAAAAAACAAAAAACTAGGAGGACTTCTGTAGTTTGGACACATTTTAAAATCATAACACAAGTAGATGTTAGGGGTGAGGAACATGAAATGGCACAGTGCAAATATTATATGAGACTTTTAACATGCAAGAGTACATGTGGGACTGGGCATCTCAAGAGGCATGCTGAAATATGCTCCAAAAAACATGGACCGTTAGATCCTAGGCAAACCCAACTTGGCACTACATTTTTTGAGACTGAATCGAGTTCAGTCTCAAAGTTTACTCCCTTCGTATACTCCAGCGAGTTGGGTAGGGACGGCATGGCCAGGCTCATCACATTGATGGGTCTTCCGATCAGATTTTCGAAAGATCCGAGGGTAGTGCGCATCATGCAGACTTATTTTCAGCCATCCTTTCGTAGGATTCCTAGGTCCACATCTAGGAGTGACATACTAAAGATATATAAGTTAGAAAAACAAAAAATAATTAAGGAATTTTTGGCATTTAGTGGAGTGGTGTCCGTGACGTCCGATATATGGACATGTCACGATGATTCTTCTTATGCATGTCTCACGAGTCATTATGTAGATTCAAACTGGATTATCAATAAAAAAATATTAGGATTCACTGAGATTCTTCATCCTCATGATGGCCCGGCCATTTTTGAGTGTATGATGAAAATATTTAGGGAATATAAAATTCAAAATAAAATTTTTAGTGTCACTTTCGATAATGCTGCGAATAATGGAGTAGCGATCAACATGTTTGTTAGGAATATTAGAGACGCACCATTAGGAGAGATCTTTCATGTCAGATGCATGTGTCATGTTATTAACATGATAGTTCAAGCGGGTATGAAGGTCTGTTCCCCCGCGTTGGAAAATATACGCAATGCACTCAAGTATATTCGCACTCCTCGCAGACTACAAGAGTTGGTAATCTCTGTTTGTCTGCGAATCTTAAGAAGAAGAAATTCCAATCGGATGTGAGACATCGTTAGAATTACACGTACCTGATGTTGGAATCATGTGTTGGATACGAACACGTGATATCCGACTACGTCAATAGTAAGAGTGTCGAACTTATTATTGACGACACTGACTGGGATTCAGGAATTTCATTTATGAAATTCCTGAAGATATTTTATGACACGACGAACATGTGTTCGTCGGTTTATACGCCCACCACTTGCATTGCATTCCGTTGCATATGCAACATTAGTAGCATGTTTAGGATGTATCGAGCGGACCCGACGCTTAGCCATATGGTTGCAGAGATGGAGACCAAGTACCTGAAGTACTGGTCCACCATTCCATCTCTTTATTGCCTCGCAGCATGCATGGACCCTAGGGCTAAGGTGGAAGGGGTTGAAAATACCCTGACTTTCATTTCCTCATGCATGAACCTGGAAGAGCCACCTGAAGGGTTCATTTACGAGAAGTTGACAGACCTGTTCGCATACTACGATACTAGGTATGGTGGTGGTGGTGGTGAGATTGTGAGTACGGACTCTGATACCTTGTTCAGAGATGACGCTTATTCCATTAACCTAGCGAGGGGGAAACGTAGGGGTGGACCTTCACATAGGAGCGAGCTGTCTCGGTACTTAGATACCGATTACTGCTCAATCCTATCACCTTCTGACAATAAGAATCTTGATTTATTACAGTGGCGGAAATCATATGAGTCCGCCTATCCCGTGCTATCTAGGATGGCACGGGATCTACTGACTCCTCCGGTGTCGAGCGTAGCATCGGAGTCTACTTTTTCTGTTGCAGTGAACGTGATTTCGGATAGGAGATCGAGATTACGTCCAGATATGGTTGAGGCCTTGGCATGTTTGAAGGATTGGGAGGAATCGAGATTTAGCATCAGTGATCGTGCTGAAGCTGGGACTGTGACAGACACTGCAGTCGCATCCACATCCATTACGATGACGGAGGAGCTGATTGCTGATGATGATGACCTATATGATACTGATCTTGATGTTGCGGCTGATGATTCTCATGATATGCCGCTTGACGATTGATGCTCATCTGCTCTCTTTTTTCGATATTTTTTTATTTATTTTATTTATACGCTTTGTTTGTACTTTGTATTATACGTTGTGTTGAAACTTATACATGTTTTGTTCGGACTATTGGTTTCAAAAGCATGAATGGTAATTTTTCATTTGTGTAGTTTAAATTTTTTTTAATTTTAATTTTTACTAACTTAATGTATTTATTTATTATTTTACGATTTAAATTTTATTTTAAAAATTAATAACTTTAATTTTTAATATATAATTAATAAATTATAATAATAAAAAAAGCTAAACTTAATTGAATAAAAAAAAAATTTTCTAATTTCTAATATTTGTTTGTTTTATTTAATTTTAAATTTTATAATTTTTACAAAAAATTATATTTTTTAATTATTACATATACTCTAAAGTATATACAGAATAACAGAAACTTAATAAAAAAAATAAAAAATAAAAAAATTTTTTATAATCTGCCAAGTGCGGAAGTGCCAAGCAAAAGCACGGGCCGTGCCCGTGCTTGGCTCCCGGGACCCGGACCCCGGTTGAGCCGGTCCAGGCGTCCAGGCTAGACGCCTGCCGTGCGCTCGTGCCCCGCCTGGCCAAGCCAGGCCGTGCCCGACTTTAAAACACCGTGCCGTGCCGAGCACGGCACGGCGGGGCACGTGAAAAACGGGCCGTGCCGTGCTGGGCCGGCCCGTTTGACACCTCTATCTATGTTCATACTCGGAGCTTCACTACTACTACCATCATACCTAGTATCATAATATGTAAAGAGCTCAGTCAACTTCGTGTGAATGAACCCTTTAGGTTGATCTTCTTGGTTAATGCACTAAGATATATATATCACAATATTTTCTACCCCTTCTACCTTAACCCTAGAATATATACAGACAATCAGATAATAAAGAGATGAATTGGTGGACTAGTACTTTAAGTACTTAGATTCCATCTCTACAACCATATCGCTAAGTAATGGGTCATCTTGAAACTTCATAAATATGCTACTAATATTACATATGCACCTGAGTGCAAAGCAAGTCGTGAGAGTATAAATTGACGAACACATATTCATCGTATCATAAAAAATCTTCAAATTTTCATAAATGAAATTCATATAGTCAAGTTAGTATAGTCAATAATAAGCTCATCACTCTTATTATTGACATAGTCGAATATCATGAATTTGTATCCACCATATGACTCTAACATAAAGTATATATAATTCCAATGGTGTCTCATATCCGATTAGAATTTCTTTTTCTATAAACATGCAGACAAACATAAAGTACCAAACTCCTATTATCTACGAGACATACAAAGAAATTTTAATGAGTTACATATTTTTCTAAAGTGAGGGAAATAACTTTCATTCCAGCTTGTATTATGAGGTTAATGACGTGACACATACATCTAACATAAAAAACCTATCCTAATGGTTTATTTATAATAATCATAATAAACATGTTAATTACTACTCTATTATTAGATGTATTATCAAATATGATACTAAATATTTTATTTCGAATTTTATATACTCTAAAAATTTTTATCATGCACTCATAAAATGAGCAGACAATCATGAGAATAAGAAATATCTAAGAATCCTAATATTTTTTTATTTAGTGTCAATTTAGAATCTACATAGTAAGCGGTGAGACATGCATAAGATGCATTATTGTTGCTAGATTAGATATCGGACATCATGGACAATACTCCACTATAATACCTAAATTCATTAATTATTATTTCTTTTTCTAAATTATGATATTTTAATATGTCATTTCTAGATTTGATCATAGAAATCCTATGATATGCTGGCTAAAAATAAGTCGGCATGATACTGATTACTCTTTGATCCTCCAAAAACTTAATCAGAAAACTCATAATGATAATCAATTTAGTCATGTCTTCCTTTCCTAACTCATTACGGCATATGAAAAGAGTCAACATTGAGGCTGAACTGGATCAAGCCTCAAAGAACTCACCATTGAGTTGGGTTTGCCTAAGATCTAATGTACCATATTTTTTGATATATTATTTGACATGCCTCTTGAGGTGCCGAGTCCCACACAAACTCTTACAATTTAAAATTCTTTTATGATATTGATAATATGCCGATTCTTCTTCGGCACCCATAATATTTTTATATTATATTATATTAAATTGAGTCCAAACTATTTATATTCTTCTAGATTTTTATTTTTTAGATGTTTGAATTGAGACGACCAGAGAACCCAAAATTTTGGTGACTTTAGACCTTTTCGTAGTGTTTTCATTATCTATATTAATAATTTTTAATATTTACATTCAAATTAATTTTGTTATCGTAATTAAAATTATTATTTATCCTTTTTATTTTTTATTTGTTTTTTTATATTGTATTTAATGTTTTTAAACTAATATATTAATTAAAATTAATTAAACTAAAAATTAACTCTTAACATTTAGAATTTCAACTAACATTAACTAAAATTTAAAAATAAAACTTAACTAAACAATAAAAAAATACACATAAATCATAATGCATAAAATTATATTTGCCTTTTTTACGTCCGCACTACACCACAAT
Source organism: Sapria himalayana (assembly GCA_029783825.1). Classification (NCBI taxonomy): domain Eukaryota; kingdom Viridiplantae; phylum Streptophyta; class Magnoliopsida; order Malpighiales; family Rafflesiaceae; genus Sapria; species Sapria himalayana. The sequence goes on from JAREIK010000088.1 coordinate 12,574,160, forward strand.
CAACAGGTTGCACTTACAATCCATAGTCCACATCCAAATCCCAAAAGCCAAAAGAAAGAAAAAAAATGAGAGTCGAGAAGAGATGAAGAGAAAAACAAAATATGAGAAAGAGAGATCAATGTGAACATAAATGAGGGGGAGGGAGGTTATAGATTTGATAAGTATTTTTTCAAAATTTTTTTTTTTTGAATTTGGGGTAGAATCCTTAGGGCCATTGGATTCTACCTCCTAGCCCTAGGAGCAAAATCCAACGGCCAAAATTTAAATTTTTTTTTGAAGCTTCGACCCTCGGGCTCAACCGCTCGGGCTAATGCTGGGGAAATGGGACTGATGGGTCCGAGTCAAGTTTAGGACCGACAAAAAGTCAGGCCTCGGGAGGGGGGGGGGGGGGCACGATTCCGATCGTGCCGAATTACCGTGCCCTCAGGCCAGGGTACCGAACCATGTCTGGCCCAACATGATATACCTCTGCATGGCATGGCATGAGCCATGCCATGAGCTGGCCCAACACGGGCACGGACAATGGTCTGGACAGTGCCATGTCGAGCAAGGCATGGCCGAGTCAAGTCGTGCCTCGGGTCGAGCTCAGGCTGCTCAACCCATTTGACACCTCTACTCACCACCCATTATGTAGATTCTTGGAAGAAGTATATCTTGGTATACCATTCAAAAAAATAATAAAAAAAGAGAACCCAAGTAATTAGGTTTTGGTGCATTGCTTTATATTAATATGAAATTGTCCTAATGTTAAACAAACTAACTTAACTTACTATATGCAATGCTGGAACTCCAAATAAAAAAATAACTAGAGCTCGATGAGTTCCAAGAGAACATGGAGCTCATAAGGAGCTCGATGAGCTCCATCGAGATCATAACAAGCTAGTTACGAGGTTAATGAGCTCCTGGAAGCTCGTAATATGCTCATCATAAACTCGTTAGAGCTTGACGAGCTCCATCGAGCTCAATGAGCTCCATAAAGCTTCACAAGCTCATGGAAGCTCATCAAGCTACACGAGCTCGTTGAAACTCATTGAGCTGGTACAAGCTCGTCGAAGCTCTGCACGAGCTTCCAGGAGCTTCATCAAGCTCATCGATGGAGTTCATGGAGCTTCCAAGAGCTCCATCAAACTCACTAGAAGCTCGTGCAGAGCTTCAATGAGCTCAAGTGAGCTCATCAAAAGAGTTTTTGATGAGCTTGACGACCACATTCAGCTCATCCACCTGGTGACGAGCTTTACAATCACAATTAGCTCGATGGAGCTCCTGGGAACTCTATGAGCTCCATCAATGGAGCTCATCGAACACCATGGATGAGCTCATTGAAGCTCATCTAGCTCCATCATTGAGCTCGATCGAACTCCATCAAGTGTCATGAGCTTGCGTCCAACTCATAACAAGCTCATCTAGCTCGATTGAGCTCCTAGAAGCTCCAAGAGCTCGATGGAGATCATTGAAGCTCCATGAGATCGAACGAGTTGGATGAACTTCGGCGAGCTCGTGGAGCCCAACGGGCTTCCATAAGCTCATCGAGCTCCAAGGTTTTTTTTTTTTTTGGAGTTCCAACATTGCAAATAGTAAATTAGGTTAGTTTTTAAAATAAGGACAATTTCATATTAACATTATTCAATGCACCAAAACATAATTACTCAAGGATTTGATGTACCTATTTTTAAATAATAAAATTTTGGTTCTCTTTTTTTCAATTTTTTTTTGAATGGTGCACCAAAACATATTTCTTCCTAGATTCTAAATGGAAACTTAAAAAAAAAATTAAAACCCTCAGAGATCTTCATCATCATCATGATCCTATCATATATGAGCCCATGATGAGAATATTTAGAAATTATCATATTCAAAATAAAATATTTAATATCAAATTTGATAATACATTTAACAAAAAAAAAATTATTATTATTTAGTTTTACAATTCAATCACTTTATTGTCTGACTACTTTCATAGATCCTAAAGTTTAAGTAAAAGAAATTGAGAATATTTTGACATACATATCTACGTGTATAACTATGGACACCAACCGGAAGAATTCATTCACAAAAAATTGACTGAGTTATTTACATACTACGAGACTATGTATAGTAATAATTATAGTCAAGCTCCAAATACCAACATGGACACCATATTCTGAGAAGATGACTTCTCCATTAGTTAGTGAGAAAAAAAATGAGATAGACCATCAAATAGGAATGACCTGTCTCAGTACTTAGATACTGATTACTATTCAATCATATCACATAATAATAACAAGAACATTAATATTTTACAATAATAAAAATCATGAGTCCACATATCTAATACACGTGATCTACAGACTTCTCTAGTATCTAGCATAGTATCGAATTCTATTTTTTATATTGTAATCAATATTATTTCAAATAGGAGATCGAGACTGTGACCAGATATTATTGAAATAGTTACGTGATGATGACTTATAAAATTTTGAGAATTTTGAGTCTACCACTAGTGATACTATCAGATACTTACGTGATGATGATAATCATTTGCATACTAACACCAATTAATATTGGGATTGAGCTTGATAGATAATTGTTATGTTATGTTATTTTATTTTTTGATAATAAATTTTTTTTATTATTTTTCATTATTAAAAGTTTTGTTAATGATTTTATTTTATTATGATTTATGTAAAATTACATATTTACTCATAATAGATAACTTAAAATTTGCATTAAAATTTAAAATAAAAAATTGGTCGACCCAGCCCAATTCTGCCCAGACTCGATCCGTGTCAGAGAGGCATAAAACAAGTCGTGTCATGTCGAGCCAACATAAAACAAATTGTGTCATGTCGAGTTAGCATAAAACAAGTCATGTTGTGTTGGGCAGGACAAGACTACCTTATTGGGCCGTGCTAAGCCCAACACGGGGCCCAACTGGGCAACCAAAAAATGGGACATTGCGACATGGCATGGCCCATTTGATACTTCTAGATAGGATGTTGAATTATCAATAATATTAAAAGCTTACATTCAATTGGACTCATTTGACCATATAATAGATAAATTTAAGAGTCATATTACAATTAATTTTTGAACAATAAGTCGTACAAATTAATGAATCTATTTTGATAATTTAACACCAAAATTGCAAAAATTTGTTATTCAAGTCATTAGCCTCACTTGTAGTGCTTCAGGTTGTGAAAGAAATTAAATCAATAATATTTTTATTTTTCATATATTTCTACTTCGATGTTAGAAAACTTTATTTATTTTTAACATATAAATTTCTTTGTTTTATTATTGGATGATACATACATAAAAAAGAAATTGACTTGAACATTAAAGATTGAGTGTTCTTGTGTATGTAAGGTATATCACTAGATTGAGAGAACGAAGCCTAAAAAAAGAACATAAGATGTTGACCTAATTTTGGTAGAACTGATTAATTTGGATGGTGAGTGGATTGCAAGGAAAGAATATCCCCTCCTCCTCCTTGATCTTTGTTAGCTTCAAGATGATGAGTAATTCAATATTAATATTATTAGAGATATGTCATCTAACTCCTAACAGACTCAGGAATTATCGAATCACATAATTTCTTCATATTCTTATAAAATAAAATATAATGAAATACCAAGTACATAAAAATTAAAGTTATAAATTTAATTAAATTTAATAAAAAAATTATACTACTAATATTTATACCTAATTAATAATTTATACTATGTACAAATGAAGGCAAAGGCAAAAAAAAATCAATTTTAAACTAATTAATGAAGATAAAGATTTACATAAAATAAGGATAAATGATAGTTGACATTGTTTTTTACTTTTGATACATAGAATGAGAATGATAATTCTCGTGAAGAGAAAAAAATTTAATTAAAACAATTAATTCTATTTCTTATTTCATTACTTTACTATAATTTTTTGTTAAAGTTTAAAACTATTATTATAGTTAAATTTATTTTCTATTTTATTATTTTATTATGAATTTTGTGAAAATAATAAACTAGTATGTTTTTTTATAATAATTCTAATGACTTATTTTCATATTTTTTATGCTATTTTATTTTATTTTGTATATTTTAAAATATTAATTAATTATATATTATGATACTCAACAAACTTATGTTTCAATGTCTCGATGCTTTCGCCATATAAAGTTTTGGTTATTATTATTAAAGATTGATCATTAGGTGAGATTTTCTAGTTAAGTACATATGTCATATTATTAACCTAATAGTAGAAGCAGAAATAAAAGTTATTTATCCCACATTAGAAAAAATAAAAATCTCACTAAAACATTTTAGGATGTTTAGCAAGCAACAAGAATTTGATAATCTTTATTTGTCTACGGATCTAAAGAAGAAAAATTTCCAAATAAATAAGAGATGGTATTGGAATTATACTCATCTAATATTTGAGTCATGTGTTTGATATGAACACATAATATCTAATTACGTCAATAATAAAAGTGACAAACTTATTATTGATGACTTTGACTAAGATACGAAAATGTATTTTATAAAATTATTGATGATTTTTTATGACATGACGAACATGAATTCATCTGTGTACACTCTCACCACTTGTATTACATTTAGATATATATATATACAACATTAATATCATGTTTAACAGGTTTAAAGGTCATCCTATATTTAGAGGTATGACCATTGAGATGGAAACCAGGTATTTAAAATACTAATTCACTATTTCATATCTTTATTATTTAGCTATATACATGGATCTTAGGATTAAGATGAAAGAGATAGAAAATATTTTAACATACATATTCATATAGGATACTAACCTAAAAATTGTATTCACGAAAAATTGACCGACTTATTTATATATTACAATACTAGGTATAGTAGTTGTTGTAGCCAGCCTCCGAGTATGGACATGAACACCATATTCGGAAATGATAATTCATTTTATTAATGAGAGATAAAGGATGAGACGGTCCATTAAATACGAGTAAATTATCTCAGTACTTAGATACTAATTACTATTCAATCCAATCACATAAAAATAATAAGAACATTAATATTTTATTATGATAGAAATCATATGAATCTACTTATCTCATTCTGTCTAAGATGACACGAGATCTACCGAGTGAGAGATCGTTGAGACACTCATATGCATGAAGAACTGAAAAGATTTAAGGTTAAGCATTCAGGATAAATAAGGTACACAAGCATTGCTAGTAAATGATGACTCATGAGACTTGAAAAATATTAAGACCACCACTAATAATACCAACATACGCTTACATGATGATGACGATTTGCATATAGACATCGATTGTCATTGAGATTGATTATTATTTATCCGAGTTAACTTTACTTTATGATTGTTATTTTCATGCAATACGATTCGTATTTGATATTATGAAAATGATTTATAATTTTTTTTGTTATTATTGGTAATTATTATTTATCATTTTTATTTCATTTCTATCTCTTGGACCTTAGTTTGAAATAAAATTTTTATTTTATTTTTTATTGCACTTACAGTCATAGTCTATACATTTTTAATCATATATTTATATTTCATTAACATTATATCTAATATGTGTTGTACATATAATTAGTTTTTTATATCTTTATTTTTTTATCCCATTTTTTTATTTGTATATTTCTATGGTGACCAATCATCAGCATATGGTGGCAATGGCGATGGCTGATGCCTATTGTTATGTTGCCCACAAAATAGGGATGATCCGGCATGACCCAACATAATAGGCACAAGTCTGTAGGAAATCATACCAATTGTGCAATGCCGAGTCACATAGATAATCAATCATGTTGTGCCGGCATGGTACAACTTTCATGTCGGGCCGTGCCAGGCACGACATTGTAGCCCAACCCGGCCACCCAAAAATAGGTCATGCTGGCACAGCACGGCCTATTTGATACCTCTACCCACTAGTCCATACAATGATACCATTGATCAAGGCAATATCAATAATTCAAAATGCTACAAAAAAAATATAAAGTGAGTATGATTACAAGGACATAGGTATTAGGCTATTGGTTCTTGAATTTATGATTCATGAGTTGAAAATAAGATAGTAAGAAAGAATCATAAACATAGAGGTGTCATAGGTGATATAGTAAAAAAAAAGAATCATAGACACATTTACTCATATATAACAAAAGTATCATAGTCGTCTTAATCAAATATTAATTATTTCTCTCGGTTATCTCATTCCATGTGGTAGTATCAGCAAGAGATATCTGATAAATCATATCATGTTTCTTAAAAATAAAAAAAATTAATTAAGAGTATATTCAAAAATATTATTACTCCTATAAATTTTAATACCGCAACCAAATAAAATATTTATTATTTAATAGAATTTTATATAAAATCTTAAATTTTTATAAAAAACCAATAATCATAAACATAATATAATTATCAGCATAAATAAATAAATATAACAGATCATCATATATTATAGTCCTACAAGAATTCCAAATATTTAATTAAATCATAGTGAAAAGATCTCTCTTAATACCTTGAAAACATGGCGGATATGAAGTTTTATTATGTTGTCTTAATTAATGTAACTTACAGTTAATAGATATTATCCTCTTAATGGTTGACTCCAGAATCTTCAATTTGAGTAAACGACTAGAGGATCAATGTCAGCTAAGCACCTTGAGGGATTTATATGGATAGAAAAAATTAGTATAATTCATCTTGCTTTATTCACTAGTAAGTTATCCGCCCGATCTATCAATCATGTATATAAACATCAAAAGATAAAATAAAATATTACAACATAATTACTTAATAAAGTAACTAACTGAACATATATTATAATAAAATTATAAAATAAAAAGAATTCATGTTAAAAAATATTCGATATTAACATTATCATTCCCCAAAGCCCATACAATGATACCATTGATCACAAAAATATCAAAAACTCTACACTACAAAAAATATAAAGTGAGTGTGATCAAGTGTGACATGAACATTAGGCTATTAGCTCTTGAATATATGATCCATGAGTTCAAAGTGAAATAGGGGAAAAAAAAGAATCATAAACATAAAAGTGTCACAGCTGGAACTCATAACACCCAAGGACATAAATTTGGAACACTCCCCCTTGGTGACCATAGCAAAGCCAGTGGGTATACATGTAGAGGATCCATAGTTATGAAAGGCACGCCTGAAGCTCAGGTGCCACCACTCCCGGGAAAAATGCCTCGCTTCAGGCGAGGCGCAGGCGGGTGAGGCGTAGCAGGCAAGGAAGCACGGATACGTGTCCAATACGCCACGTGGCGTATCATTAATAAATCCGTATCCGATACGCCACATGGTGTATCTGACAGTGGCGTATCGGACGTCCAGTGGGCGGCAGAGAGCAGGCGCGATTTGAGGGGGGGAGGCAGGGGACGAGCGCGAATTGAGGGGAAGGGGGGGAAGGGGCGGGCGCGAATTGAGGGGGGGAGGCAGGGGACGGGCGAGAATTGAGGGGGAGGCAGGTGGGCGAGAATTGAGGAGGAGGAGGCAGGGGGCGGGCGGGAATTGAGGGGAAGGCAGGCGGGTGGGAATTGAGGGATGAGGCAGGCAGACGGGAATTGAGGGGGATGGCAGGCAGGCGGTAAAATAAAATATTTTTATTTTATAAAATAAAAAAATATATTTTTATATAATATAAGATAATTTTATAAATATTATTTTATAAAATAAAATAATTATAAATATTATCTTATAAAATAAAATAAAATAGAATATTTTTATTTTATAATATAAAAATTTATTTATTTATTTTATAAACTAAAATATTTTAATTTAATTTAATTTATTTTATAAGATATCTAATATTTATAAAAAAAAAAATTTTATTTTTAATTTTATTTTTTTTATCATGACGTATCCTAGCCGTAGCCGTATCCATATCCGTATTCGTGTCCCCGTATCCTGTCGTGTCGTATCCTCGTGTTCGTGTCCGTGCTAAACCAAGCAAAACACCAACACCAAAACCAAAGTCAAGACCATCTAGCTCTAAACATACTCCTACTATTACTTTGATTGATGAAAATGAAGAGATTATCTATTCATCGGGAAAAGAAGATGAAGTTGAAGAGTGAAAGATTGATGATGGAAATGATATTAATGAAGACTTTCTTAATTTAGATTTAGATGTAGATACATGAGTGTTTATTTTGTTTTAGAACTTTGAATGTTTGTTATTTTATTTTGAAACTTTGAATATTTGAATGATGGGAGCACTATTAATATTTGATTTTTATCTTTGATGTTCTTTAGTTTATTATTAGGTGAAAATTAAAGACTATATTTAGTAAAATGTATAATTTTTATGTGTATTAGGCTGGGTGCGCCTCAAATAAAAAAGCATGTGCCTCAAGTGCGCCTTGCGCCTTAAGGCCCCAAAAGGCTTTTGCGCCTCAGTGCACCTTGCACCTTAAATAACTATGAGAGGATCTAAAAATCTATTATATAGCCTATGAATCTCAAAACAACCTCAACGAGTATAAAAACATAACCAAACCCTAAACTTTGTTGCATGTATCACAAGAATCAAACATGATAAATACACTCGAATCAATCAACTATCATAGATAAAGTAGTAATTATACATAACTCAACTGACTCAATATGAGATAGGTGGCAAATGGATCAAGAAGCCTTGGCATAGCCTAAAGCATAACCCATAAAAGAAAGCCCAAACATAACCTAAAGTGTGACCCATAAAAAAAAGCCCAAACATGGACTAAAGCACGACTCATGAAAGGAAGCCCAAGCATGGCCTATGACACGTCCCACAAGCCATGCCATGCCGTGAAGTCTGTACCACATGTTGATTTCCCATTTGGCTTGGCATAATTTGAGTGGCCACCCACGTGCCTACCTTCGAGTCAAACATAACACGATTTGAATTGGCATGTAATATACATGCACCTAAATATTTTTTAAGTTTTGAGTAAAAGGCATATGTGGTTCATGTTCTCACTTTTATTAAATGAAATCAAGTTGATTGCGTAACAATGATCCAAGTACATTTAAAATATTTTACCAACAAATAGTAAATTATTTTATGGTATCAAAAGGTAATACAATACAATACAATAGAAAAAAAACTTCAGCCATTGTGACATCAAGTGAGTGCATAAGCATGGCAATTTAAAAAAAAATAAAACTTTATAACTAGACAAAAGCCTTCAATTTGTTGGATTGTCTCCAACAAACTAGACATAATTCAACAACATACAGATTCTTTCCTAAAAAATGTATAAAAATTAATATTTGAATTTTTAAAATTTAACAAATAGATATAATATTTATATTTTTTTCATACTTAAAATAAAATCTCTTTTATCTCTAATTCTCTCATTTTCTCAAAATTTTAAAATTTTTCTTAAATTATTTTTTTACATAAATAATTTAATAAAAATAAAAAGTTCTAGATTGGAAAAATAATTTAATAAACAATTTTTTATTATGAATTTAATAAAAATAAAATCAATATTAATGATAATTTTAATTTAGATAATAATAACCAACCCAAAATTTTTGGATTATTTGTCTCTCATTCATAATAACTCTAGCTCTTAGGCAGGTTAAAAAACCTAAGCTTTATAGATGAGTTTCTATGATTTGAACTCACTTTAATATAATTAAAATATATATTTAAAAAATTAAAGAAAATTCAATACAATATAAATATTATAAAAAAAATAATTATAATATATCACATAATTTAGAATATTATATTCAACACAATTTAAAAAATTATAAGATTGAACACCTTATGAAACACATTGAATAATGCATCACAAAATATAGTATATTAAATCTTAAGTATATTTAACTTGGTCATGGTGTTATTTAATCAAAATCTACTTCAGGTTCAATGATTATTTTTATTTGCTATCATTAGCACACAAGAGAAAGAAATTGTTAGGATAATTATTAATGTGGATCTTCCACTTATGCAAAAAATCCTAAAGTAAGTCATTTGTATACAAAAATATATTCAATCCACATACTATAGGATCCCTAAGTCAACCAATAGAATTGATATTATAAAAAATAATAAATTTAATAAATAATTAATAATTTAAAATCTTAGAAAATATAATTATGCGAACACGATGAAGCTTGGTATTTAGACTAATCATGATGACATTCATTTCACATGTATCATCAACTAAAAAATAATTATATATTATGATTTCGTGAAATCTTGCTTCCATATAATTACCCTATCATATATGACAGTCTTGCTATAGTTTTTCAAAAAAATAAAATAAAAAATAAAAATAAAATATATAATATAACAATTGATAATGTAACAAATAATGATATTGTTGAAAGTTTATGCATAAGAATCATTAGAGATGATCTCCTAATTAAGATTTTAGATGTTTGAAGTACGTATAATATAATAAACTTAATTATAAACATTGACTTAGAAAATAATTTATCCCTCATGAGAACATATTCAAAATTTATTAAAATATATAAGGCATCCAGCAAACTATAAGAATTTTATTGTTTATATAACTCAATAAGACTAAAAAAAAAATTCTAAATTTATGTGAAACATCATTAGCATTCAACATATATAATATTGAATTCATATATTAGTAATAAACATATAATATTTAACTTTATAAATAATAATATTGATTAAACTATAATTAATGAATATGATAAAAATATAGGATTTTTATTTTTAAAATTTATTTTTTTTTTCAAGATAGCATTAACTTGTTTTTTTTGTATACTCTCACATCTTGTATTATACTTAAGTGTACATATAATATGAATAGTAAAATTAAATAATATAGATAACACTTATATTTTAGTGATATTATTATTGAAATGAAAAAAAAAACATCTAAAATATTAGATTATCATTTAACTTCTATATTACATAAATGCTTGTATTAATCCAATGATTAAGATCAAAATATTTGAAAATATTATAAAATTCATATATATTTGTATGAATCAACCACTAGAATAATAAAATAAAATTTATAAATAAATACATAATTTATGCAAATATTACGAAAAATAATATAATAATTATAACAAGCCTCCAAGTATGAAGACTAATACCATATTTAAAGACTGCTATTTTTTTTTAATTAATTTGTGATAAATGATAAAATAATTTATCAAAAGTATATATTATCAAGATATTTAAATACTAATTACTACTATATCTTGTCTTATTATAATATAAAAAATATTAACATATTAATTTAAGAAAAATTATATGAATCTATCTTTCTTATACTATTTAACATAACATATCATCTACTAATCACTTAGATATCTAATATAATATTAAAGTCAACTTTTAAATAAAGATGAAATTTTTAAGCACAAGAATTTAAAAGAACATATTGGCCAAATAAGTCATCATATAATAAAAAAAATCAAATATTATTGAAACTTTGATATTTTTAAAAAATTAAGAAAATACACATAAATTTTTAAGCACTACAATTAAAATATATATTACCTATGAAACCAAAATTTTAAGCTATGAAAAGCATAACAAGATACGCTGACACTGACATAAATTGATTATTATTCAACTTTATGAAAATTAACTGGTATATGATGAATATTAATTCTCTTTTTTTTATTTTCAAAGAATTTGTCAATTTTAAATAAGTATATTTTATTTTATTATTTTATTTTTCTTTTAGATTTTAATTTTAGATAATTTTTTTGTTATTTAAATTACACTTTTTAAAAATTCCATATAATATATTATATATAATATATTAAATATAATATATATTATGTAATATATAATATATGTAGTGTGCGAGCACTATCCTAGAAGGGACCAAACTAGCCAGCTACCAGCAGGCACAGCAACACACTTCACCTAGCCCTAGGCTGGCCTGGATCTGTCCAGCCTAGTCTGCATCGCATCCAGCCCCCAGGCTAGGCTAGACCAGTCCAAGCAGGCCAACACCACACCTAGGCTAGCCTGCACCATACCAAGCCTAGCCTGGGTTGGGTGCATGTCAGATCAGGCACAACCTGTGCCCATGGCCTGGCTCGTGCCAAATTAAATGATGGACCAACCTGGCAGCCCAGGATTGCATGCATGCCAATGGAGCATGCTGGGGCTGTTCTCATTAGCAAACATGCCGGCACGATCCAACTTCTAAACCGGGCCAGCATGACCTGGCTGGGCCACAAAAAACCAGGTTGTGTCATCCTGGCATGACCTATTTTTCACCTCTATCATGAGATAACTCACCCAACAAACATATCACCTATCATTGACTCATGAATAAAATCTTCATCGATATAGTCTACAGTGAATTTATTTTTGCTAGGTTATTCCAAGTAGTCTCGTACAATTTCTAGTCAACATTTCCTTTTGTATAAATGGCACGCTAACAATTAACAAAACATCATACATGCAACAACACCACATATTACACGTCACAACTGGAGTTTGTCCTAAATTTAGCACTTGTATTCCATGCATCAAGTTCTATTCCTTTCACCTCTCAAGATACTCATCCTATGTTTAACACTTGTATTCCTCCAAAAAAAAAGTAATTAAATTCTGCTGAAATTCATATTTGTTGGCTTGTACTACGTTGAGAATCACAGCATATTCTTGAATATCCTTTGATTTATTTCTTATCTTTCTTATATATTATTTTCTTTTTAATTGTACTGAATATATTTTTTCCTTTTTTGTCTTTCTAATCTCAATAAATAAATAAGGCCTATGATGTATTTAATTAAGTCAGAAAGAAAAGAAAATTATTCTTTTCTTCTCTATTAACATTTTATTAGAGGGATAGAAGGTTCATGTTCGGGATTTATCATATATTCAATTATGATAATTCATCCGATAGTCTAATCTCGTTTTGGCCTTTTCACCTTTATCACAAAGAGTATCAAGACTCTTCCTCTCCATCATAACTTCACAGCCACCGACAAACTATTCTGGCATCATCTCCAACTATTCTCACTGGCGAGATATCACCACCATTAGACTCGTCGACAGCCGATCAACCTGCCAGAGGAAAGAACTCAAGCAATCACCCACCATCAGACTCGTCTGCTATTTGATCAATCGCATGCTCTCTTCTGTCATAAGTGATCAAGTTTCTCATTCTCTTCTCTTTTCTAATCAACCCATTTTTTGTCTTCCTCCACATATTTTTAATTACACTTATTTTGTTCACATCCTTACTCCTGACTAATATAAACTTTTTACTAAGACAACGAAATATATTTTTCTTGGTTATTCTTGCCTTCAACACGGGTACTGCTGTTATTCTTCCAATACACGTTGATACTATGTCTGCTGATGTCACATTTTTTTGAACATACTTCTATTTTCTCTCCTCTGCTGCCTCCCAGTCCCAAGGTCTTATCTATGTCTCTCATCTTTCATCTTTCATCCTTATCCTCTGAGTCTCTAGCTACTCCACCTTGTCCTTTACAAGTTTATATTCATTCATGTACCATCGACAGGACTCCTAATGACTCAAACTCATCCCCCATGGCACCCTCCTCCTCGTCGTCAATCTTGCCATCTTTCATTGATTCTCTAATCATCATTCTAAAAGGCACTCGTCCATCTCGTAATTCTCATCCTATTTATGTTTTTTTATCTTATCATCGTTTATCTCCACCATTTTCTACTTTTATTTTCATCTTGTCTTCTATTTCTATTCCTCACACTGTCCATGAGGCCCTCTCTCATTTGGGCTGAAAATAAGAAATAATTAACAAAATAACTATTTTGCATTCTACTAGTGAATAGGACCTCATCCCCTTACTTGTTGACAAGTCCCTTGTTGATTGTAGTTGAGTTTATATGGTTATGATTAATCCAAATGATCAATGGATCATCTTAAGAATCATTTGATTTCCAAGGGGTATACTCAGATATATGGGTCCAATTACTATGATACTTTCTCTCATGTTTTCATGATGGCTTCTATTCATTTTCTCTTCTTTATGGCCACTATGAGTTCTTGGCCTTTATATCAATTGAATATCAAAAATGTCTTTCTCCATGACAACCTAGCTGAGAAGTATATAGGAGCAACCGTCGAGATTTGTTGCTTAGGAAGGTCTGGTTTAGTATGCAGGCTATGTCATTCCTTGTATGAACTAAATCAGTAGCCTAGAGCTTGGTTTGGTCGCTTTAGCTCTGTGATACATAAGTTCAATATGACTTGAAATACATTAGACCACTCTATATTTTTTATCATCAGAATTATTTATGTGAACGATATTATTATAACAAACATTGATCATGAATTCATGATAGTATTAAGAAGCTTAAACAACATCTCTTCAGCCACTTTCAAACAAAAAACTTGGAAAAACTCAAATACTTTTTAGGGATTAAGATAGCTCAGTCTAGTTCCGGTATGAACATGTCTCAGAAAAAATATGTCTTAGATATATTGGATGAAAGTGGTATGCAAGACTATAAACTAATAGACACTCCTATAAATCCAAATGTCAGGTTTATACCTGGACAGGAGAAACATCTACAAGATTTAGGAAGATATCAACAACTAATAAAAAGACTAAATTATCTCATCATCACTCGATCAGATATTTCTTTTTCTGAGAATGTAGTTAATCAATTCTTATAATCATCATGTGATAGCTACTGGGATGCTATTTTTTATATTCTCCGATATATCAAAAAAATACTGAGCCAAATGATATTATATGAAAACAAATATCACACCCAAATTATTAGATATTGTAATGCAAATTAGGCAGGCTCACCTGTAGACAGATGCTCCACTTCAAGATAATATATATTTATTGGAGGTAACTTAATATCTTAGAAAAATAAGAAATAGGATATAGTGGTCATGTCTAGTGTTGAAGCTAAGTATTGAGCAATGAATTAGGCAACTTGTGAACTTATATGACTCAAATAACTTCTTCAAAAGCTAAGATTTGAAAATGATGATTAAATGACACTTGTGTGTGATAACCAAGCAGCTCTACACATTATTTCCAACTAAGTATTTCATGAAAAGACCAATCATATTGAAGTGGACTGTCGCTTCATTCGAAAGAAGATTGCCTTAGGATGCATGACTACTAGTTTCATCAACTCGAATGACCAACTAGCAGATATTTTCACTAAGTTACTTTAAGGTTTAAAGATTCAGTTCATTTATAACAAGTTTTGTACATATAATTTATATGCTCCATACTAGCAGTTCTTTTCTTCTCTATTAACATACTAGACTTTTTATGACACACAACCAAGAGTTTGTCCATCCTAAGTGTCTATTTTAAAATATAATGGAATCCTTGTGCAAAAAAAAAATACTTCAAAAAATACAATTAAAATCTAACCTACTTAAACATAACTGAAGTATGTCTTCTACCAACGGCTTGGTAGTTCGATCCCAAGGGCTACCATTAAATCATTGGGACAGGAAACTATGCCTCGTGGAGTATAGGTTGTTTGCCTATGGCCCATTTGGGACCAACGGAATTACACCAATTTAAAAAAAACTGAGGTAGATCTATTGTTGCTGATTGTTTTTTATACAATCACTAGTGCCAATCTAACATAACTAAATTTTACTGAGGTAAGTCTTCTATTACTGCTTTTTTTTTTACAATCATGAGGCCATAAAAAAGTTTTGAAATGGCTTACATGACCAAATTAGGCATTATTTAAAAAATTAATGTATGTACCTTAATTGCACAATCCACTGATGTCATTAAAATGATACCAGGATGTACTGCATCAGGTCCATTAAATAACCTTGCTACCTTTTCATAATGAGACTGCATATTTGAAACGAACAAATTAGGCAGGAAAGCATGTGCTGTAATTTTATTTTCTAATAAGATACAAATTTTTCTCATATTTTTGTTGTAAATTGTACCAAAGCAGTATTTAAGGTATAAAGGAGATGTCTTGACCAACATTTAATTCAACTAGATTTATTTGTGTTACCTTATAAATTCTGCAAGCAGGGCACCTGAAAAGAGGTTGTTTCAAAGTCAGGAAGTAACATCAAGTATGTCCCAATTGATTAAGCAGAAAGGGGTACTTATATCACTAACACAACAGGAAATGCTGTCAGCCCATCATTCAGATGAACATGGGAAAAATCCTTATGGAAATATGACTAATAAAGTTAACATGAATTTAATTGTCATGCCATAACACAATACCTGTCATATGCATAAGGTCACCAGCCAGTGTTCCCATCAATATGATGTGATGGGTTGATCTCAACATGAACATTCAGAGTAAAAGTATATTCAAATTACAATTGGATTTTAGTGATCACAGAAAATGATATGTAAAATTTTAATATTTTTTAAAAAATATTTAATTATGTTTAGATCTATTATAGAGATATAATACAAAATTATAGTATCTATTACTTATAAATATTACTTGATCAATCACTTCTTAGAAAAATTTAACTTACCAATTTAGTGTTAATGACATTATATTATGACAGTCAAGCAGCTCGACACATTAATACCAACATGATATTTTATGAACATGTAAAATATATTGAAATTGATTATCACTTTATATATTAAAAAAATTTAAGATAACTCAATAATCACTATGTATATATTTATCAAAAAACAAATTACAAATAATATTTGTTGTAGTTATTACAAATATGATTTGTATATATCTTCACGAAGTCCCTCAAATAATTACTAATTATTTTTTTTTCTCTTTTAAGTTGAATATATATGACATATACATACTAGCTTAAAAAAATATGTTTGGATTTATTTTAGTTTTTTGTTATTTATTTTGTTTTTTTTTTTGTTATTATTTGGGAGCAACAACATGTGAACTACTACAAATCATATATAATAGTTATTACATTTTCAAAAAAAAAATCAATTAATAAAATTTTACTATGTTCTTCTCTCACTCTCTTCTCTCTCTTCGCTCCCTTCCTAGATTCCAACAATGGTCAAAACCCTAATCATCCGTCCACAATATGAAAATAATTCACTCTACTTTTGGTAATAATCATCATCATAAAAAATGTACGAGGGGACACTATGGGTTACAAGAACTAAGCCAACCCAACCCAATCAACATTGGGATAAATTAGTCGACTATGATCCAACTCAATTCAAATCTAAAGATTAATCATCTAACAAATTTATACTCGAGTAGAAAAAGCTCGGTCATTATGTATCCAAATTCTCATAATTAAATATTTGTCGCCATGAAAATTATCTTACTAATTATTTATATATCTAGTAACTACACCAAGATTTATATGTATTGACAAAAAAATCTAAATTAGTCAAATAACTAAAACAATTGAGAAAGCATAACCAACATAAGAAAAATTATAGAAAAAATATAATTTGACTATCAAATCAAAAATTCTAAAAATATTTATATCTATCAATTACACAAACAATACCAGAAATATAATAATCATATCTGATTCTTCTCTCAAAATACTAATATCAAATAGTAAATTTATTATTAAATAATCAAATCTTTTTTATATCTATGATTAAATTTTCAAACTCATTGGACATAAGAATTTTTGTCCAACTTACTCTGAAAAATAATAGTTATTTCACATGTAACCATAATCATCACCATAAAAAATATATCAATATGGATCAGGTGCTACAAAAAATAATATCAACCCAACCCAATCAAAATTGAGCTAAACTAATCAACTCTAATCCAACATAGCTTAAATCCAAAAATTAACCATTAGCTAATGAATTCATGTTAAGTAGAAAACTCTTGCTCAGTAATTAATTAAGTTATCATAAATGAATGTTTATCTCCAAAAGAATATTATCTCACCCACTATCTAATTTTAGCATAAAGATCTATATGCATCAGCAAAAACTTCTAAAACTAGTCAAATAACTTAAGCAGCTCCATATAATAACTATTTTCATCCAAAATCCACAAATATTTACACAAATAATGAAAAAATCATCTCAAACATATGAAAAATGTTGGAAAATATAATTTAACAATTAAATCACAAATCTTATTGCACGTAATATATTAGTATTGAATATATAGAACAAAAATCATAAAAATACTTGTATCAATCAAGTATAACAATAATATCAAAAATTGAACATTGATCAAATCACATTTTTTCTCAATTACTACTAATAATTAGTAAATTTATTATCAAGTAATTAAATCTTCTTTGTTGAAAAATCAAATTTTCAAACTAATTGGACATAAGGATGATTATTCAACTTCCTCTAAAAAATAATAGTTGATTCACTTTTAGTCATAATGATCATCATAAAAAATATGTCATAACAAAGCAAAAGTTGCAAAAAAATTAGGTCAACCTAGCCTAGTCAACATTAACTAAATTGGTCAACTCTGACTTAACAACCTTCAAATCCAAAAATTAATCATTATTTAATGAATTCATGCTCAAGTATTGAAAAAAAAAAACTGAAACTAGTAAAATAACTAAAGTAGCTCTATATAATGACTAATCTCATTCAGATCCAAAAAATGATATCCAAGTAACTAAAAAATAATCTCAAATCAAATATTTAAAAATGACAAAAAAATATAATTCTAAAAAAAAATCAAAAAACTTGCATCAATCAATTACATCAATGTCAAAAAATAATTATTAAACATCTCTTTTTTTTCTCACATATTTATCATTTAATAAATTTATTGTCAAATAATTAAGTATTTTCTAGCTTACGAATTAATTTTTCAAACTCATTAAATATAAAAGTGATTGACTAGATTTCTCTATAAATAATACTCGCCCCACTTTCAGTCATAATTATCATTATAAAAATATATCAAAATAGGTCAAGAGCTATAAAAAATTAAGTCAATCTAATCAATCAATATTAGGCTAAATCAGTATGCTTTGATCCAACTTGGTTCAAATCTAAAAATTAATCATGACAATATGGTTGCAATACTAGATCACTCAATGTCTCAAATAAATAAAGTCAAAAAATTCAATCAAACATCCAAAAAAATCAAATTAGAATTTTAATATGAAAATTAAAAAAATCTAAAAACTTATTCAAAACTTACAATCAAAATAAACAAAAAAAAAAGAGATGAATGAATGAAAAACCATCAAGATAACATTGCATTTGTTACTAGAAGTAGTCAACAGTCAATTCAGCGACCATCAATGATCATCTACAGTAATCATTCATGTCTAATAGTAGTAGTTACACTAGTAAATAATACTATGATATAATATTCAAATTAAAAATATGAAAAAATACTTATATCTTTCATTAACATCATAGTATTTATAAACACTAAATGTGAATATGAAAATATAGTATAAAAATACTTATAATATTCAAATTAAAAATACTTGTATCTTTCATTAACATCATTCGTGTACATATGAAAATATATATCAGAAAAAAATAAACACTAAATGTGAATCATTATTTATAAACAAAAAATACTCATTGTATAACAAAATACAATCAAAATAACTAAATTATTTAGTATAACAAACATAACTAATATAATAATTGGATGATACAGACTACTTATATATTTCATTAATATTACCTATTATAATTGCAAATTTTGTTTTTTCATTATTATTGATTGCAGCACCCAACATATGAGACACCCCAATTCATTAGCCAGTTATATAATGACATGACATAAATTGTTATTGTTAATAAAATTGCTTAGATTTTTTTCTTGGTTCTCTAGATGGTATCGAAGCAATACATTAAGGGAAATAGACCCTAGAGTACACGTATAGGTACGATTGGAAAGAGAATGGTGTTTAATGTAGTAGCATAGTGCACCCACATATTCTGGACTAGAAAAAAATAAACACACTGTGTACAACAGAGGCAATGCAACATCAATATAGCAATACCAATAAATATGCGATAGCTAGAGGTGTCAAATAGGTTGTACCGACACAGCACAACATCACAATGACTCAGCTTGGCACAGCCCAATTGGCCCAAAGCTGAGCTATTCCATACTGGTTCATGTCGAGTTGATTCTGAGTCATGTCAGGTCATATTGGTTGTGGGCAGCCTAAATGCCCAATTAAATTTTTTTAAAATTTTAATTTTTTATTTATTAAAAATATTACATATCATATCAAAGTAATATAATTATAAATTATATTATATTAAAAATTTAAATGAACTAAAATCAAAATAATAAATAAAATAAATATTTTATATTCAGCTCAACTCAAAATTTCATATTAAAAAATACAATTCAAAATATTATATATGACATAAGCTGAAGTAGAAATAAATAAAATATACATCATCATCACATTGGTCATCACATGAGTAATTAGTTTGTGTCTGTAGTATAGTAGTACGGATGCATATTATTATTATCATATGTAATTCTTAAAATTGGACTAGCGATAGCCTCTATATCCTTGATGTCTCATGAGTCATCATTCGTTAATAATTCTTTTATTTTATCCTAAATGCCCAATATTAAATCTATTCAAGTATGCAATTATCTCTAGGATATCTAGACATAATCTAAATCTCTTATCTAAAATAATATTAATAGTCACATAAAAAATAGACTATGATACTATACTATAAATTGTATAGGTTAGTAAATCATATATCATCTTACATAACATTAAATAAGTAGATTCATATGATTTTCACTAATTCAAAATATTCAAATTTTTATTATCAAGTGATAGAATAGAGCAGTAATCAAAATCTAAGTACTAGGATAACTCTCTCTCATATTCAACGAATCACCCCGTCGTTTACCCCTTGCTAACTGAATAGAAAATGTATTATCTCCAAATAAAATATTCATATCAATACTCGAAGTCTCGCTATAACTATCATACCTAGTAATATAATATATAAATATGATAATTAATTTTTCGTAAATAAAATTGTTAGGTTCATCTATTTAGTTCATGCAAGTAGATATGTATATTAATACATTTTATACTCATTCATCTTAACTCTATGATTCATATAGACAGCTAAACAATACAAAATTTAAATAAAAATTAATATTTACAATATTTGGTTTCCAACTCAACGAACATGACACTAAATGCAGTGTGTCCTCTATATTCGATAAACAAGTTATCACTATTGCATATACACCTAAGTGTAATGCAAGTAATGAAAGTGTACACAGACGAATATATATTTATCTTGTCATAAAAAATTATCAAAATTTTTTATTAAAAAAAATTCATGTATATCAGTCTGAATCATCAATAATAAATTCATCACTTTTACTAATGACGTAATCGAAAATAATATGTTTGAAGCAAATACATGACTCTAACATTATGTAAGTATAATCTAATAGTATCTCATATTTGTTTGAAATTTTTTTTTTTATAATAGCTAACAAAATATAATGATAAACTATTGTTATCTGCTAGGCATCGTATGATATTCTAGTAAATTTCTTACTTTTTCTAATAAAGGAAAAATAATATTCATTCTCATTTGTACTATTATGTAAATTAGGTGACACATAAATCTAATGTGAAAATTATTACTTAATAACTCCTATATAATGATTCTGACAAACATACTAATGACGACTTAGTTTTTTCAAAGCATAATCAAATATAATATTAAAAATTTTATTATGAATATCATTTTCTCTAAAAATCTTCGTCATATACTCATATATGACATGATCATCATGATAATAAAATATCTCAATAAAAACTAAAATTTTTTTATTAAATATTCACTTTGAATCTACATAATAGATGATGAAGCATACAAATTGTACATCATCACGACAAGTTCATGTGTCAGATGCTATAGACATAACATCTAAAGGTGTTAATTGGGTCGGGTGACCTAGGCACAACACAAGGCACAACATGATTCAGTTGTGTCTGACACAACATAGCTTGATTTAAAGTCATGCCTAGATGTGTTGGGCCAAAAATTTTAGCATGAGAGGCACGACACAACACAACTTAGCATGATGACTCATGCAAGCTAGTTACAACCTAGTTGGCCAAACATGCTAGCTTGGTCCTGCCCCAAGCAATCCTATACTTTATCTAGGCTAGCCTAAAATAAAATAGGCTAGCCTGGAATAATTATAAACCAAGCTAACATGGAATTAATCAGGTTAGCCTGGCCATGCATGGCCTAACTTGGCATGACTCGTCATAACCCAGCATGATCTAGCATGATACGACCAAAAGGAATGTCAATGAGTCATACCGAGATGCTCATTTTTAGAGCAGTGTTGGCACCGCATGGCCCATGCTAAAAACCATATCTTTTAGGGCATAACATAGTGGCCTGAATGAGCCTAAAAAAATAGGTCATTTCAGCACAACATGACCTGTTTAACACTTCTGGGAGATATCACTTTACTATATTTCCTAAATATATTAATTATTAAATTTTTTATAACTTATAATATTTTATTTTTAATCATACTAGTTGACCTATGAATTCTATGATAAGCGAGTTAAAAATAAGTATGTATAATATTGACTATCTTATGATCATCCAAAAATTTAATTAGTGGACACATGATAACAATTAATTTAACTGTCTTTCATCACAAAATCATTGCAGTAAATGAAAGAGATCAATGAAATTAAAATTGATTCAACTTCAAATATTTCACTACTCAGACCGGGCCTGGCACAAGGCACGACCCAACCGAGTCATGCCTGGGCTCATGTCATTCTAGGCCAAGGGGTACCAAGCCAAGGGGTGTCAAGTCTAATGCCAAGCCAGGCACAAACTAGCTACCTGGCCCAAAGGCATGGTCCAATGGCACGACCTGGCACCGTGCCCCAGAACTTAGGCCAGGTACCAAGTTTTGGGAATCAAAATCCATTGATGCGTGACTCATCGACCGTCAAACTTGGCTCGTACCTTGGGGGTCAGGCTCAGCCCTAGCCCAATTCCAGATCATTCTGGAACCATTGAATCAAACCAACCCAAATGTCAAAAAAAATTTAAATCAAGATGCATCTAGCTGTTAGATACACCCCCAATCGTTAGGACAAAAAATCTGATGGCTATCAGGTTTCTACTCTAAAAAATTAATTAAAAATAAAAAATTCAATAAAATTATTTTTTTTATTTTTATAATATCTATATATATATATATCTCCCTCACTTCTCAATCTTACACCTCACATTCTCTCTCTCTCTCTAATATGAAATCTCTAACTATAAGTCTAATTTTTATCCTCGGCCCTCTCTCATTCAAGTGTTCAACCTTTCAGACTCGAGTGCAGACTACGGATATCGGATATCGAATTTCAGCTTTGACAATCAGAAATGCCAAACTGATATTATTTTTAAAATTTTATTTAGTTTTTTTTTTATTTTTATTCATAATTTAATAACAAATATAATTTAATTTAAAAAATAAAATATAAAATATAATTAATAAACTATTAAAAATTTAAAATGATAAATAATAAATTTAATAATGATAACCATATTAACATTAACGTAAATATTGATAATTTTAATATTAATAACGAAAACCTTACGAAAAGATCAAAGGCATGGACTGTCAAAAAGTTATTTTCTCCCATGATCTCGATCCAAACATCTAAAAACTAAAAAATTAGATAAAAATTTATAGTTTGGACTCATTTAAATATTATACAAAATAAAATGTTAAAAATATCGATGACGAATCAGAATAATATAAATATTATAAGAAAATATTAGCCTGTACGAGTACATGTGAGACTGAACAACTAAAGAAATATGTCAAACAATATACTAAAAAATATAGTGTATTAGATCTTATCAAATCCAATTGAACAGTGAAATTTTTGAGGTTGGATCTAGTTCAACCTATATGTTAACCCCTTTATATATCATAATAAATGGTATATGGGAATGCATGGTCAAATTGATTACCATGATGGATCTTCCGATTAGATTTTCAGAGAATACAATAGTAGTTAATATCATACAAACCTATTTGTAGTCTGCATATCATATGATTCTTATGTACACATCTAGGAATGATATATTAAAATACTATAAGTTATAAAAATAAATAATAACTAATAAATTTAGAAAATTAGTGGTGTGATATAAGTGATATCCAATATCTGGACTAGTCATGATGATAAATCTTATATATAACTCACCACCCACTGTGTAAATTATAAATAAATACTAAATAAAAAGATATTATGATTTTCAAAGATTCTTCATCCTTATGATGATCCGGCCATATATAAGTACAAGATGAGAATCTTTAAAATAACATTCAAATTAAAATATATAGTATCATATTCGATAATGCATCTAATTATGAAATAGTCATAAACATATTTGTTAGAACCATTAGTGATAAGCCTTTAGAAGAGATTATTGACATTAGATACATGTGTCATGTTATTTATCTCATAGTATAAATAGAAATGAAAGTTATTTTTCTCACTTTAAAAAATACGCAACTCACTAAAATATCTTTAGACGCCTAGCAGACAACAAGAATTTGATAGTCTTTATTTGTCTGTGAATTTAAAGAAAAAAAAATCCAAACGAATGTGCGACAGTTGAAATTACACATACTTGATATTGGAGTCATGTATTAAATATGAACATGTGATATCCGACTACGTCAATAGTAAAAGTGACGAACTTATTATTGAAGATACTAACAATGATACAGAAATTTCATTTATAAAATTCCTAAAGATTTTTTATGATACGACAAATATGTATTCGTCAAATTATACTCTCACGACTTGATTTGCACTCAAATACATATGCAATATTAGACGCATATTTAAGAAATTTAGAGATGATCTGATATTTAGTGACATGACTCTTGAGATTGAAACTAAATACTTAAAGAAATGATTCACTATTTCATCTCTTTATTATCTAACTGCCTGCATAGACCTTAGGATTAAGGTGAAAAGGATAGAGAATATTTTGACATACGTATCCTTGTGAATGAGCCAAGAACACTAACCTGAAAGATTTATTCACAAAAAATTGATTGAATTATTTACATACTACGAAATTAGGTATAATAGTAGTTGTAGTCAGGCTCCAAGTACGAACATAAATATCTTATTCGGAGATAATGTCTTCTCCATTCAGTTAGCAAGTAAAAAACAATGAGAAAAATTATCGAATAAGAATGAACTATCTCGGTACTTAGATACCGATTATTGCTCAATCCTATCACATAATGATAACAAGAACCTTAATATTTTACAATGATAAAAATCATATGAGCTCACCTATCTCATGCTATCTAAGATAACATATAATCTATTGACTTCTATAATATCGAGCATAGCATCAAAACCCTTTTTTATATTACAGTCAATATGATTTCAAATAAGAGATCGAGACTACGGCCAGATATTATTAAGACATTAGTATGTATACAAGATTAGAAGAATTTAAGACTGGGCATCCATTATCAAAATCATGCTGAAACAAGAACGGATGAATTATTGGCATATAATAGCTCATAAACTTTGAAAATGTTGAGCCCGCCGCTAGTGATGTCATCAGACACTTATGCAATGATGATCATTTATATACTCATACAAGTTGGCATTGAGATTAAGTCATTAAATCAGTTAAGCTTGTTGCATTATTATTATTATAATTAAGATTGACGATATTTACAGTTTATTTTATGTTATTATTATTCATGAGTTATACTTATGACTTTGTGTTATTTTATTTATTTTTGAATTAGATGATAAATAGATAATTGATATATTTTTTTGATATTTTGTGTAATTTATGTGAACTTAATAAATAATATAATGTAATATCACCTTCACAACTTATAAATATTATCTTAAAATATAAAATTTATAAAAAAAAATTTAACCAATTAATCTACAATTATGAGACCGAGAGGATGAGTAAAGTCACGAGTGCAACTGTGCAAGTTAATCTCAGACTTGGACTAGAAGTCCTAGCCTCCTAAGACCTAGCTAAGTTAGGACCTAGGCTAAGATGCTAAGCTAAAAAACATGAGCTAAATCAACACTGCCTGACATGCCCCGACACGAATCCAACCAAACTCGGACTGAATAACCATGCCGAGCCAGCGAGTCATGCCGGACCAGCCAAATATGAGTCATGTAAAGCCAAGCACAGCATGGTGGCCTGATTGGGCAACTAAAAACTAGGTTGTGCCGACACAGCATAGCTTATTTAACCATCTACCCAAAATCTAATACACTATATTTTTCAATACATTGATCTATGTGCCTTTTAATGTGACCAGTATACATGTACTCCTATATATATATTACAATATATATACTATGTTGATTCTTCGACACCTCTAAAATTTTTATTTATTATTATCTTAAAATAAGTTCATACTACTAAAAACTTATCTAATTTTAAATTTTTTTGGTAAATGAATCGAGATAATTAATAAAACATAATTTCTTTCTACTTCGGATATTTTGATCGAGTTATCATTATTACTTATATTTATATCAAAATCATTATAATTAAAATTATTATTCATCATTTTTTATTTTATTTATATTTCTAACTTAAAAAATCTAATAATTTAAAGTTTTTAAAGATTATTAATTATAATATAAATTAATAATCAAAAAATAAATGTGTACCTTAAAATATGCAATTTACATAATGCATGTTTTAATCCATTCAGTACAGCAGCTCCCCACCCCCTACAAAATATGCAATTTACATATTGCATATTAAAATATGCAATTTACATATTGTTTAATAATTATAATCCATAAAATTCGACAGCACAGCAGCCCCCCTCCCCACAGAATGTCCTATATATCTTTAAACTTATGTTAGGATTTCGTGATAGTTTTTTGACTTGTAAATTTTTAGCTTTATCATTCATTATTAGTCAAATTGAGAATATTTTATCTTAGCTTTAAGGATATCACTATTATAAAGTATAAGACGTATCAACTAGAAAAACATATTAAAGTTTTATATCTTGCATGTCATCTCAATATAATTGGGAACTCGTTTGATCATATACATATAAACATAATAGAATTTAGTAGACATATATAGCTAGAAAGGCCCTTAAATAAAGTTTGAGGTATTATCTCACCAAGGATAGCGACAATTCATGATACAAAGATAGTTGCATTTCACTCCAATATAACCTGAAAAATAGTAATATAACCTATATAAAAGTCTACTATTAGTTATAGGTAAATGTTCACCATGAAGATTGATCTGGATCCAAAGGTAAATCATCTTAAATAAGGCTTGTTGCATAAAAATTACTCTAATATTTGATGTGGATTATCAAAACACTCTTATAGTCAAAATGGCTTCGGTACAAATTCTTATTTTACTAGTAACATCACACAAATGATGATATACTAGCTAGACATTAAAAATATTTTTTTCTAAAATGATCTTGAGGATTATATATATATATATATAATAACCACCTAAATTTTTAGCAATACAATCAAACATAATTTTTAGATTCCAAAAATTACTTTATGATCTATAATAGTCATTGAGAACCTTATTTGTGATATTTTCACAAATAGTCACTAACTTTTTATTGTTCTTTTATAGGAGCCTTGATGGTATGGTGGTTTCACTTATTATATATGTAGATGATATATTAATAATATGAAATAATAATCTTAAGGGATTCGGATATTTTTTTGGTATAAAAATTATTTACTCCAATAAAAATATTATCTTATCACAAAAGATGTATGAGTTTGATACTCTTACACAAGTTGGACTTTTGGGTATTAAATATACTTCTAATATGATAACTCCAACAAATTTCACTAATAAAAATTCATAAAAAATATTAATTATCTAAAAATTATTGACCAAATATAATATACACAGTTAATATAATTAATTATTTCATAGATTCTTCTCGACATATTTATATTAACACAACTCTACCCATACTGAGGTATGGGAAGAACTCTACAAGATTTAGAATATTTTTTAGTGATCACAAATACATACGATTGGTCAAGTATTTAAATCTAAGTTGGACATCAACTTGCAACGTCAAAAGATCCACCATAGGATATTATATTTTTCTCGAAAACAATCTTATTTCTAGAAAAATAAAAGACATGATTATCTCAAGATCCAAAATATATGTATGGTTCAAAGCAATGACAATTATTACTTATGAGATAATGTGAATCTGATAATTAAGAAGATCAAATATTTACTTCTCCCACTATTTTTTTTGTAACAATCAAACAAATAGAAATATCATTTCAAATCTAATATTACACAAGAGAACAAAGTAAATGAAGAAAGATTACTTCTTTCTTATAAAAAAAATTTAAGAAAAGACAATCACTATAACATATATTTGGATAGCAAAATAACTAATAAATATCTTCATAAAAATTTTTAAAAAGCTATATTTTTTTTTATTTCCTCTAAACTTAATGTTTTAGGCTTGTACACATCAGCTCAACATGGAATATTATATATTATAAGTGTACACTGTATTTATTTGTTGTTATTGATGGGGATACCTGACATGTGGGCGGCACAAACCCATTAGCCCATTATATAAGGATATGAAATGTATTATCATTGAAAGTGAAATAAAGATATCAACTAGATCGAGCGACTCGGGCATGGCCCACAGCATGGCACAGTCAGTCATGTTTGGCACAACACAGCATGGTTCTAAAACATGCATTGACATGCCAGGCCAAACACCTTGGCACGGGAGGAGCAGCACAACACAATCCAACACAATGGCCCATGCAAGTCAGGTTTAGCCCGATTGGCCAAACTGGCTAACCTGGTCCTGACCCGGTGTAGCCTTGAATCAACCAAGCTAGCCTAAAATGAACCAGGTTAGCCTAGTCAGGCATGACCCGACTTAACACAACCCAACATGAGCCTCCTAAAAGTCGTGCCAACGAGCAATGTTGAGCTATCCCTTTTTAAAAGCATGTTAGCATGACATGACCAGTGATAAATATCATATCATGTTGGCCATGGCACGGTAGCCCAAACAGGCCTAAAAAAATCATGTATGCACAGCACGTGCACGGCCCATTGATACATATATGTTGAGTTTCTTTTTTTATCATTGATTCTCTACAATTAACATCATGATATTTTGATATTTATACATATAAACATACATAAGAAAAAACATTAAATATGATCAATTATCGATAAACTAGAAATATTCATTGTATAATAATAATAACAATAAAATAACTCAAAAATAACTAATTAAAAGTTTTAACCTGAATGAAAAATAACAATTCAAAAAATATTATATCTAAAAATATACATAAAAATCTCTTATACAAAAAGAAAAATAATTTGAGATTAATTACAAGTTGAGTGCTCTCATCAAAGCATAAAGAAAAAAAAATAAATAATAAAAGAAACTAAAAATTTCAACATTACCATCAAGTTGGTGCATACAAAATTTGTAATAAATAATTTAGAGGAAAATAAGAAAAATAAAAGTCTCTTCAAAACCTTTATGAAGATATATGGTAGTTTTTTTGCTATTTGAATGTATGTTATAATCATAATCTCATCTTGAATCTTTTCCCAGAACAAAAAAATAATTCATCTTAATATGTTTTGCTTACTCATGAAATATAGATTTAAGACTATGATATCGTTGCCTGACTATTACAGTAAAGAATAGTGGAAAAAGAGATAACATATATGATCTCCAAAATCAATGTCATATCCAAAGTATTTTGAAAAAAATTGGGAGTATCACTCTAAAATCTATTCTTACATTGTATTTTAAAATAACTACTTACCTTATTTTTAAGAGAGAATTATCTTCAATAAAAATATAAAATTTCATGATATATTATCTCTAAGTGTATGTTGATGCTCAACTCAAATTTGAATAGTCAGCTAACTATAAGTACCTATGATCCATTAAGAAAATCACAAGTCTTTGAAATTTCTTTGTATATCATAATATGAAAAGAGCTACGTTAAGATGAACTTTGCCGAGGAGAATCTAAAAAATGATTGATTATACCAACTATGTATGTTAAATCTAATCTAATCATAGATAAATAATTATTCTTTCTTATGACTCTCTTATTAGTAAAAACAACTAGAAACATCATATTAAAAATTAAGTTAATACATGAATTAATAAGAATATTTACTAAAGCATAAATCAAATTAGTAATTTCTGCAAGAATATTAAGTACATATCTCCTATGTGACAAGAAGATACCCCTAG
Organism: Sapria himalayana; assembly: GCA_029783825.1. Taxonomy (NCBI): domain Eukaryota; kingdom Viridiplantae; phylum Streptophyta; class Magnoliopsida; order Malpighiales; family Rafflesiaceae; genus Sapria; species Sapria himalayana. Next base: position 12,604,368 of record JAREIK010000088.1, read on the forward strand.
TAAAATAGGTCATCTCTATGCTAAGAAAATATTTAAGTTTCTTAAGATCATTGATCTAAAATTATTTTAAAGAATACTCATTGAGTTGGATTATTCTCAACTTATTATCTCATAAAATTAAAATATCATTCAGATAGATAAAAATAAAATCAACATATTATCAAGACTATTTTAGAAGAAAAAAAAATTAATAACACATATATAACTTAAACAAAATGACTACCTATAAAAATCTCATAAAGCAAATTCTAGGTGACTCATTTTAGCAGTATAATGCAATCAATAATTTACAAACTAACCTAATTGTATTGCTTAAAACTTAGTGTATTCTCCAATAATGAGATATTATAATAAAAATATAAATACTTACTAAGGTCATCTTGACTACTGAAAAGTATGTATCATAAAAGTTCATGTCAAATACTTGAGTGTATCCCCACACTACAAGTCTTATCTTAAGGCAGTCTACCTTCCCATCTAGATATCTTTATCATGAATATTCACTTATAACTAATAACAAATATTCCTAAAAATTATGATATTAGTTAAATTTTATTAGAGTATCTGACATACAACTCAGCTATCATGATCAGACATCATTCTAAAAAAATAATAATTTAGAAAGAAACTTGGATACTAAATTATCCAATAAAAAAAAACTCTGTATCTAATGCTATATGTTATTTTGTTCCTACTTGAAGAGCAATCAAAAATAAAACAAATACATTCTAAAAAATTTGAGACAAGCTACATAACCTCTCTCCAATATATAAAATATATAAAATATATGCTAAGAAAACATCTAATTAATGTGACATATTGTAATTAAAACTATTTTTTAAAAAAAAATATTTTGCAACACTCTTTTCAAGTAGAGGTATCCAAATCATCTCAATTAAATATTTATTTTTTCTTTTGGTTATAATCTCATGATTAATATAATAAATCTTAAATTAATTTGATATATATTTTAATATATTGTCACTTCTTAATTTTTTAATATTTTTATCGAATTAAATTTTTATTATATTAAGAAAAATCTAAAAAAAATTATAATCTATCACAAAAGGGATATAACCAAATATATCTCGAGCAGTCATCAACAAATATGATTAGATATCAAAACTCTTTTTGATCGTATATGTACTAGATTATCATATATCTAAATATATCATATTGATTTGACTCTACTAATATCAGACTAGCATAAAAAGCATGAAACTATGATAAGATTTTCTAGATGTTATGTCTAATACTCTGATCAAATAGCCTCAAGATTAAAATAAAATATTTTCAATTTGATTAATAATAAGTACACAAGCTAAAAATATACAAGTAATAATTCCAAATTACTCATACATCTAAAAATAGATTTTATCATAAAAAAAAGAGCATAAAAATCTAACATGTATAATCTCAAATAAAAACATGTATAATCTCAAAGTCTATTAATCATATAAATAAATAATAATAAAAATAAAAATAAAATCAAAATTAAATTAACTAAAAAGACAGCTTACAAAAAATAAACTAACAACATAATTGAAATAAATATCACACAAAAAAATAATAAAGATTTAAATTGAATAATATCAATATCAATGATTTTCAAGCATTTTTCACTAGTGAAAATAATATTCTCAAAATAAGAAAAAATATAAAAAATAAGTATAATTATAAATATTATGAATATTTGCTCATATATCAATATACCAAGAATCTAACATGTAACTACCAATGATATCTTACAAAAATAAAAGATCAATTATTACCTTACTAACAAGTTTTATATACTCCTGACTAATAAGTATCATTGTGAATAAACTTTGTGAGAACTTCTAGATGGCTCTGACAATCAGCTTGTCTCTCTTACTATTGCACAATTCTCTCAATATCTTCTCCAAAAATAAAATTCAACTCTTCTATGTGTCCTATCATCCTGCAATAAAAATATTGAATTGTAACTCTTCTTTATTTATTCTTACCTTGATAATTAATACATGTCACACACGTGAGATTCCTCCAAAAGATACAAAAAATAATACATCAAATAATCTTTTTTATTTAACCCAAATGAAGTTCCAAAAACCTAACTATCTTCTATCCACCTCTATGCCAACAATTGTCATCTCTACTACCATCAATATTGCCACTAGCATGCTATACTCTGTTGGTGGGGCCACCTCCAATGACTACGGTTTAATTAAGAAAAATAAATAGTATGTGTTATGTGCTCCACTGCACGTCATCAGCTATCACCTCCATCATGCTCCCCTTTACTGTGTGCATGCCTGAGCAAACTTCTTCCTTTGTTGTGTGCCTCTGTGCACCTACACTATGCATGCACAAGTAATATGTTTACGGCAATATTGTCCAGACACTACACAAGCACACTGCCACTTAAGTGATTCATTATGAAAATAAAAACAACACAAAACTCTTGTCTAACATGCTCTAATACCATGTAAAATCTTTAATCAAAATAAAAAATAATAATTAAAAAATATTTTATATATAATATACATAAAAACTTTTATATAAAAAAAATGATTGGGACATCTCATAAATTAGTACTCCCATCAAAACATAAAATAAGAAAATGAAAAAATAAAAAACTAAAAAAATCAACAAATTAAAACATTTAGGATAAAATACATAATTAGTACAACAATTGAGCATGCCAAACAATTGGATGAGGTGTTTAATGAAGACGAATCACTTGGGAATAATCAAAGTGTCATGGTATTCTTCCAAAAACTACGTGTGATTTATAATGCTTATATCTATAATAAACTATAAGTGGTACGTTCTATCCACTTACCTAACAAGTTGCATCTACTTATTATCTACTATCAACCATAGATACGATACCTAATTGTGTGGACTTAACTGATTCTGGCTTATTCAGCCAAACAGGAGGCTTTAAACAGCTTATCTATGTTGCCATCCATTTCCCTGACGTCAAACATTCTATGAACAAGAAATAAACACTGTTAACAAAACTTATGTTTCTGAAATTGTTTTAAATCATATAACACTAACTTTTCAATTGATAATCAAATATCAGAGCCAAATAATTTTTAAGGCACGCAAGTAACTTTCTAATGAGCCACAAACCCATGGTGGAAAAGAAACCCCAGCGATAATCAAGGCTGTTTGGAAGTAAAGAGTACAACCAGTGTGCGAAGAACTCGACGATAGCAAACGAAGTCGAGGTGTTGTCCAGAACTGCATCGAAGACCGTGGCGTTCAAAGAAAGAGCGTGATCTACTTCTGGTTTGTCCTTTGTATAACCTCCAAGGATTAAACGTGAACCTGATTGGACCGGCGCCGCCTCCTGGCCCAATAGCAAGAGAATGCCCACGATTTGGGGAAGACTAATGGGCAACATGGATGTCGCTTATAAGTACAGTTGGAAAATATTAGCTGATAACTATTTTTGTTTCTCTGTAACGAGTTGAATGAGGAACACCCAAAGACATCAGATTCTATCTCTATGACGTGACCAAAACAGGACAGAGAGAAATTCCCTGGATTATGCCTTAAGGTTGACAACCAACCCCATCGGCCATGGTTCTTGTCATCTGCTCCCGCTTCACGAGATCAACGATTCTCCAACAGCAAAAAAAAACAGAACTTTTTGGACAAATAAAATAAATAATATATTATTTATAGGAATAACTATTTTCATAATTTGTTTGAAGATCTGCTTATTTTTCACACAAATAATAGTCAAATACTGATATTTTTAAAGTATTTAAAAATATAGTTTCAAATAAATATTTTTTTTATATAATAAAATAATGAATAATTATTGTAAAAAAAGAATTAAAAAAAAATTAGATGTCCAAAATCATATTTTCAAAAGATCATTTTATCAAATTATCCTTAAAAACTTACTATAGCCGTATTTTTTTATAAATTCAAAACTTTTTTTTAATTATAAAAAAAAATCATGTTTCATAATTTTTCCAAAAAAAATCTTCATCAAAACATCTATCTATATATATGCCTTGTCCCTAAAACAATCACTAAAAATTTATATTTTTGGTCATTTTTCATAAAATATTTACAAAAAAAAAATTGATTTATTTTTTTCAAATTTATAAAAATATACCAAAAATATAAAATTTCAATATTTTAGTACATTGAAAATTAGATTTTAGATTATACCCCCGCATTTTACACTTCGACAATAAACAAAATTGTATTTAAATTTGGTCTGTTTTTTTTGAATCCCAAAATGAAGGCAATTTTTTGTTTATTTAAATCAACGCATACTGTTTATATGTATGTATATATATATATATATATATACATACACATATAAATATTTACATTATATATATATATACACTACACTACAAGAAAAATCTCATATAGCTAGAGACAATTCTCTAGCTAAATGGGAATTTTCTGTCGCTAAATGGAAATAGCGACGGAATACCGACGGATCGAGCCCCTTCTAAAGTGATTCTTGCTAAAGTTTAGTGACTAAAGTTTCCCTAGCTAAAAATTTAGCAACGAAAAAATCACTTGTTAAAAAAGAAAAATTCTATCGCTAAAAAAGCAATATAAATGAGATATTCCGTCGCTAAATAAAAATAACGACGGCTGATTCCCTAGTTAATGAAAATTAGCGACGGAATATCCATCACTAATTATAATATTTCCCTAACTAAATTAGTTAGGGAAATTTCCCTCGCAAATTTAGCGAGGGAATTTTCCCAAACAATTTTTATTTCAAAAATATTTTTAGAATTTAAAAAATTTTAAAATTTTTTAATTAAATATTTTATTATTTTTAAATCATATTGAATAAAAATTGAAACTATAAATAATTTATAATAAACAAAAAATAAAATCATTTAATATCTTATTGAAATTCAATATTTTACATAATTGAAACAAAATAATAACAAACTTTTATTTTTATTCATCAATGTATCTACCGACAGTGCATAAAGCATAATATATCTATTCATTGACGTTGCTTTCTCTCCATCTGCTCCTCCGATCATCATTTTTCTACTGCGACAAAGCTGTCCAAGTCACGGCACATAATGTCTAGTGAAAAATCTCATCACTTATAGAAACTTTGTATGAGGAACAATGCGGTATCATATCTGTAAGAAAATTAAACCACTCAGTCAAATTTAAAAAAAAGTTATGTTTTGATACATATATAATTCTGCAGTATATATGTAAATATATACTAGCAATTCACTCGTACATTTATTACAACAGTATATGTACATATAAACAGTAATATTAAGTGTATATATAAACTGAGTACAAATATACTCAGTATATACGTACATAAATTACTACAATATTAAATTTACGTATATACTGACTTATTCGTATGTATATATCTCAATAGGTGTTGTTGTTGCTGCTCCCGCTGCCGCTCCTGCCATTGCTAATATTGTCGATGTTGCTGCCAATACCACTGTTGTTGTCGCGGTTGCCGCTGCCCTCGCTACCGGAGTTGTTGGTGCATGCCACTATCGCGGCTGTGGTTGTCGTTGCCGATGCTGTCATTGCCGCTGATGCTGATGCTGTCGATGCTACTTGTGCAGCCGTGGCTACCGCCGCTGTTGCTGTTGCTTCCAGTGTAGCCGTTGCGTCTGCCTCCTTTGCTACCGCTCTTGTCGCTGTCACTCCTGCTACTGCTGCCGTTGTCGCTCCTACCGCTGTTGCCCCCGCTGCTACCGCCGCCACCTCTGCCACCGCTGCAGCCCCCGCTGCTACCGCCGCCGCCTCTGCCATTGATGCTTCTTCTGCTGCCGCCGCTGTCGTCGCTACCACTATTACTATAGCTGATAATAGGCTTTTACATACTTATAATAAGCTAAAACTCTGTCCAAAAATTTCGGAGCCACACAAACATTTTCACAGATATATAAAAAATAATTATTTTAAACATGAACAAACACAAATTAAAGTTAATTGTCATACAGCTTAAACTAAAATTTAATTCAATAATATAATATTTTTATATTAAATTTAATAAAAAATGAAACTAAATTTGAAAATATTAAATTAAACAAAAAAAAATCATTTAATAACTTATTCTAATACAATATTTTAAATAAAAAAAATAACAAAAATTATATTACATCTTAGTAATCAATGTATCAACTGACTGTGCATAAAGTATAATCTATCAATGCATTGACGTTACTTTTTCTTCCTCTACTCCTCTGATCAACAACTTTCTGCTATGAAAAAATTGTCCGAGTCAAACTATTTCATATCTGTTGAAAAATCACTTCACTTATACAAGCTTCATATGGAAATTAATACCGTACCACATCTGTAAGAAATTCAAACCACTAAATCAAATCAAAATAAATTTAAAAACAACTATATGTTGATAAATATATATTACTATAGAAAAAATGTACATATATATTAGCATTTCACTCGTACATATATTATTGTAGTATTTGTACATATAAATTATAGTATTATACGTACATATTTACCGAGTATTTTTATACTCAGTATATACGTACATAAAATACTACAGAATTATATGTACGTATATACTAACTATATATATACGTATATACCACATTTGTTGCCATTCTTGCTGCTCACACTATCGCTGCCACCCCTGCTATTGCTGCCGTTGCTGCCTCCTCTGCCACCGCTATAGTTGCAGCCACTGCTGGCACTGATGTCGATGTTGTCGCCACTTCCTCTATTGCCTCCGCTGCCGCTCTTGCTGCTCCCGCTGCCGCTGATGCGCCACTGCCTCCACTACAGCTGCTGCCGCTGCTGCCGCCACCACTGCCTCCACTACCGCCACTTCCGTAGCTACCTATGATGATAATAGACTTTTAAATACCTATAATATGCTAAAACTGTACCCACAAATTTTGTAGAAATACAAACATATTCACAAATATATAAAAATAGTTATTATAGACATGAAAAACAAAAATTACAGTTGAATATCATACTATTTCAACAAAAATTTAATTAAATAATTTAATATTTTAAAATTAAATTTACTAAAAACAAAAACTATAAATGAAAATTTTAAATTAAAAAAAAAGTCATTCGGTAACTTATTCTAATACAATATTTTAAATAACTAAAACAAAAAAATAATAAAAATTATATTACATCTTATTAATCAATGTATCTACCGACTGTGCATAAAGTATAATTTATTAATGCATTGACGTTTTCTCTCCCACTGCTCCTCTGATCACCAACTTTCCACTGTGAAAATATTGTCCGAGTCACGGTGCTTCATGTTTGTTAAAATATGTTTTCACTTATACAAGCTTCGTATGGGAAATAATGCAGTACCATATCTGTACGAAATTTAAACCACCAAATCAAATAAAAATAAATAAAAAATAACTATGTTTTGATAAATATGTATTGCTACAGTAAATATATACATATATACTAGCATTTCACTCGTACATTTAAACTACAATATAATGCATACATATGTACTGAGTACATATATATACTCAGTATATACGTACATAACGCATTTGTTGCCATTGTTGCTGCTCCCGCTACCAATGCCACTCCTGCCGTAGTTGCCAAAGCCACTGTCGCTGCTGATGTCACGGCCGCTATGGATGTCACTGCCACTACCACTGCTATTAATGCCATTGCATGTGCTGCTGCTGCTACCGGTGTTGTAGCTATTGTTGTGGTTGCTACCACTGATGCCGCTCCTGCCGATGTTGTCACTTCTACCCCTGATGTCACCTCAGTCGCTGCTACCGTCGTAGCTGTTGTGGCCGCCGCTGCTGCTTCCGCCGCCGTAGTGGCTGCCATTGCCGACGCGGCCTTCACTACCATATTTTTCGTTGCTGCCGCTGCTAACTATATGCTTTTACATACCTATAATAGACTAAAACTCTACCCAAAAAATCTAGAGACACAAAAACATATTCACATATATATAAAAACAAATAGTATTGACATGAACAAACACAAATTAAAGTTTATTGTCATACAGCTTCACCAAAATTCCAAAAGATATCCAGCAATTATGTTTAGAGATAAAGAGAGTGCAAAAATAAAATATTTTTAGGATAATAAAGATAAGATAAGCAAGCCCTCTTTTTGATAAAGCTGAAATCGGTAAATATGGGACCCATGCATTGGAAGAACCGTGATAATCTCTGAATGCTTTGAATCAGAATGTTTTCTTTTCTTTCACATAATGTGTCATACAAAGATTCATAATTTGGTTAATCAGAAAAGCAAAGAATAAAACCAAAATAAAAAAAATTGAAATTTGCAAAAAAATATCATGATTTTTTACTACACATAGACAAAAATAAATAACAGTTTAGAAATAATTCTCATACTCAATCATCCTCATAATTTATAGGGAATGCTAGCCTCTTCTGCGAGGATTTGCAGCTAGATCTCGGAATGCTATCTGATGCCCAATGCCGCTAACTGTGACTCCATATAAGACATCTGCTGTTGCATTACTTTTTTAATTTCTTTAATTTCTTGCATTTCTTCAATCAAATTAGTTATCTGCTCATCCTTCTTTTTCATTTTGGTCTCCAAATCTAGAATGCATTCCTTTATTTCTAGTGCTTATTGTTCGACCACCTCATCCACCATTGCTGAGATAGATGAATTAGAAGCACGACTACTACAACAAAATGACACTTCCTTAGAGCCGATTCCGTATACTCACTGCTTCTTTTGACCTTCTATTGCCTCCAAATAAATAGGATCATAGTCAATTAGTTGAAGATCCATAAAACCCTCAACTTGTTGATGAGCAGCTGTCACATGTTCCTCTATTAGGTCCTGAGATTAAATAGAGAAAAAAACTATTCTAGATATACAAAATAAAATTAATATTTTGCATTCCAAACAATTTTCAAAATTTTATGTAGTATAATAAAATCTTATTAATATAACAAATTCTTACAGAAATTATCTAAGACTTGTCAACAAACTGACCATCCACTTTTTTCACATGCATCTTTCTAAAAATCTCATAAAAATTTGGATCTCAACCCATTTCTCCAGCCTAGAAAATGTTTTTATTGAATCATTATAAAACAAATGATCAAAAAATTTAACAAAATTAATAAAACCATTCAGAGATTTTATTTATTGAACTATTAGGACCACCACTAAATATATAAATATTTAAAATTTTAAAATTGTACCATATCTCGAGCGTGATCAATGCTCGACTTTGACCCTCCTGTGTGTCGACAAATTTCTGCACCTAGTACAGCTATCTCACTTCGTGGATTTTTGCTGGCAATATCTAATTTTTTCTTAACATCTATCTCCTCCCAATACTTAAGCCACTCGGGTCAGTCATCCTCGGATATAAAATCAAGCCTTTCTTTCATATTCTTCAATTTATGGACAAAATCAGAATATCATTGAGCAGCTTTGATCTCTCATAATGACTTTATCTTTCCATCTAATTTGGGTGCCCATGTGCACTGATTCTATATATATATAAATCATAAAAGAATTTATATTAACAACAATAACGTAATTATTTACTGCTTGAATAATAACCAACATAATTGTTAAGTAATTTGATAATTATTTTTCGATGCTTTTATTTTGTTATTTTTACCTGAAAGTCATTAAAATAAGACTCCTTTGTCGATTCTAAAACTTTCTTCCAGGATAAAGCTTTAGGATCAGCCATTTTCTTGAAAGACTTTATAATTATAGTAGAACACTTATGAGATGAAATAAAACTATACACATAAATAAATAACATTGAAAACAAGTAAATCATAATAATATAAAAAAAACCACTAGTAGTAACATCAAAATTTTTTTATCAAATCATTTTTATATATTTCTTTTACCTCTCATCCATAATCTCAATTTCTAACTTTGCACTGACTGCATAGGAAGGCACAACATTTGATGATATCGTTGGTATTGCAAATGGGGGAACAATCTGTGTATATTTTGGTGTATAAGATAGAGATGGATCAAAAGTGTGTACAGGAAGCACAATCGGTGGTGGGCTTACATCAGATAAAGATGATAGTAGAGGTCTCAATGATGGTGATTGTGATGTTGAAGTCTAGATATGATGGCTATGAGATGGTACTGATTCTACAACATGATGTAACATACTAGATGAATTTGGTTCATTTATGTGTTCACGTCCACCTCCACCATGGCCACATCCTTAAGGCACCATCTACTTTACAAAATAAAACAAAGAACAAAAAATAAAGATATGATGAACAAGTATGCATTTTCAAATAATTTTATATGTCTATACATATAGTTATGCATAGGTATAGATATAGTAAAATACATTTTTGAATATTATTATGTACAAATGTATATTAAATATAAGTTATAATTTATATATTTAAATATAGTTATGTATAAAGCTTTTATAGTAATACATATAATAAGCTACAATTATTTATAATTATATGTTATTATACATATAGTAATACATATAATAGTATATGTTATTATTTATATTAATATACATATAGTACATATATTATATATAAATGTTATTATACATATATGTTGGGCAATCGCGCTTTCACGGGTAGTGAGATTAAGAACAGAAACAACAGAAAACACAGAAAAACAAGCAATATATATATCCCAATCCAACAACATCCACGACAGAATCAAAAAACACGAGAAATCAACACAGGAAATAACGTGGTTCGCTAGTCGCTCAGTACGACTAGCTACCTCCACCAGAAAATACTTATGCATTACAGATTAAAACCAAGAACAGAACATCTTACAGTATGCAGCACGGAGTAGTCGCGAAATCATGCAGAGAGAAGAAGAGAGGATGATGAACAGTTCAACCGGGTCAAAAACAGCCGCCCGAAAAAATAAATACAAATCATTTTATACAAAAAATAAACATCCGGTTCATTTAACCGAAGCGGGTCGGATCATGGAACGGGCCAGGCTCTGCTCCAAAAATTTCAGCGGGACCTCCGTTATTGTGCTACTGCTGCATCCCCAGGCTTTTAATATTTCTTTTCCTACACTTACATGAAAATATTAAAACAAATTATTAAGTAAAAAACAAATTACATATACAGCAATATAGTTATACATAGATATATTCATAAAAATAGTTATATATGAATATATAAAGTTATAAATATATATATAGATTTTGCATATATGTATACATACTTACAAATATAGTTATATTTAATTATATAGAGTGTTATATAGTTATATAATTATTTATATATAGTTATATAAATATTTATATATAGTTATACACATATAGTTAAATATAATGTTGTATGTTATTATATATGTAATTATAAATATAGTTACATGTGGTTATACATATAGTTACACATATAGTTATACTTATATTTATACATGTAGGTATATATATTTATTTATATAATTTTATATATCTATACATATAATTATGTATATGTATAGATATAGTAAAATATATTTTTGAATACTAATATATACAAATGTATATTAAATATACAATGTAAATTATATATTTAAATATAGTTATGTATGAAACTTTTATAGTAATACATATAGTAAAAGTCAATTATTTATAGTTATATGTTCTTATACATTTGGGATCCAATGCCAAAAAGACACAAAACATAAAACAAAAAAGTTCAGCTTACAACAGATCAGAATAAAATAAATGCGGTCTTGTATTTGAGGCATGCAATATATAAATATAAATATAATTTGAATTTCCCTAAAAATAGATGATGTCATCCACATAACATAACAAAACTCAAACAAAATAGGCAAATATTGGATCTACATCCAGATATGTCAACAAAATTTGCCTCATTCTACTTAAATTGTTTTTGACTTACTAGCAATGTAATTGAAAAGCCAATCAAGACCCTCGTACAGGCCATTGCTAGATGTAGCACAGGTGCTCTAAATGTGCCAATGAAATTGGAGAAGAGAGTGAAGTCCTAGCTTGTCAGTAATTTCAGCTGCATTCATCGCAATAGGAAGATCTTACTTATTGGAAAACACCAGCAAAACTGCATCTTGAAGTTGTTCCTCATTTAGCATCCTATGCAACTCATCTCTAACTTCAACTACTCAATCTTTGTCATTATTGTCCACCATAGATATGAGACCTTGGGTATTTTGGAAGTAATCCCTCCACAAAGGGTGAATCTTGTATTGACCACAAACATCCCACAAAGTGAAATTGATGTTTTTGTATTTAACGGTCTCTACATTGAAGACAATAGTAGGAATTATGGTGACAATTTCACCAAGCTTCAACTTATACAGAATGGTTGTCTTTCCGCAAGCATCGTGACCTAGCATCAAAATCCTCATCTCCTTGTTGGCAAACAGCTTGTTAAATAGCTTTGTGAACTTAAATCTCATTTCTTCCACTAAATCTCAAATCCTTTGTCGTATGGCAGTAATGAGATTTGATGAGAGAAAGAAACAAAATCAATAAACCTCAAGAGATGGTCACTAGAGAGGGAGGTGAACCTCTATATGTTTTTATACCTATATCCATACAAGTAGTTATAAGTAGTTATATATAAATATATACAAATTTATAAATATATATATATATAAATTTTTAATTATATGAATACATATATGTATATATAGATACAATTATAATTATATTTAATTATATAGAGTGTTACATAGTTATACAAATATTTATATATAATTATACACATATAGTTATAAATATGTATGTAGTTAAAGATATAGTTATATATATCATTTTTATAGTTATACATATAGTAAACTACAATTATATATAGTTATATATTATTATACATATGATATATTTTGTTAAAAATATAGTTATATATAATTACTCATATAGTTATATAATATTATATAGTTAAACAAATAATTATATATAGTTATTAGTATAGTTATAAAAATAATTAAATAGTTACAAATATAGTTAAATATAATTATAAAAAGTTTTATATAGTTATACAAATATTTATAAATAGTTATCATATACTATGATAACAACACACTCTCAAATGTCCAATTGAATTACACCACTATAGAGAAAGAACTTGTATAAATAATATTTTCTTTTGGCAAGTTAATATCATATTTAGTGGGAACCAAAGTCATAGTATATACTAAATATTTTATAATCAAATATCTCATAGAAAAGAAATATATCAGGCCTAATTTGATTTGATGGATTTTACTATTACAATAGTTTGAACTAGAGATATTAGATAACAAATGTACATATAATCAAAATTTAAAATAGCTTATCAAGACTAGAAAAAGAAGATAGAAGAGTTGTTGAAGAAGATATTAGATAGATTTTTTTATTTGAATAAATTATATTATTGAATGAAAATGTAGCTCCATGGTAAGTAGTATTGAATGAACCTTATCATTGCAATTAGTACTCTAATCAAATTATGAGCCAAAGTGTTATAGATAGGAGATTATTAGCATATTGCAATAATATCACTTTTTGCTCGTGCTCTCATGAATTTGTGGAACCTGTTAATAATTATGTGCTCAAGTATTTTTATTCTCAAAAATAATGTTGATATTTACATATATATGCATAATATATATGTGCATTTACACTAATGTACACACACACACATTTATACATCAATATACACTACTATACATTATATATCACAATACACATTTTTGTACTTTTGTATATATTCACACATGTTTCTACATTTTCAAAGTAGTGTGTATATATAGTATGCATGCATATACTACTAAACACTCACACAAACACACACATATATCTATATACATAATGTATTTTTAAAGTTACACATGAAACTATTATATGTGTGAGTGTGTGTGTGTGTGTAAATGTATTTAAAATTTTATGATTTTGAAATTTTAATTAAAATAAAATATTATATATTGTACACAATTTATATTTTAATTATAAATTCTTTATATTTAAATTAAATTTTTGTGTATGTGTATATGTGTGTGTGTGTGTGTGTGTGTGAAGCATATTAATGCATAAAATAAAATTATAAATTAACTATATGAGCTTATATTTTATTCAAATAGTTGTTTTTTAAATATTATATTAAAATAACTATCATTATACTCATCTAAATAAATGAAAATGACATATTTGTAAATTATGTTGTTTTTACAATTATGTTAAAAATTAAAATAATGGTCATAAATAGATAATATTTTTTTTTTCTATAAAATTTTTTTATTAAAATATTAATGTCAATGAAAAATTACTACATATTATTTATTGTTATTAATAAATTTTTAGAAACTTTAAAATTAAAACAATTATAATGTTGTGCATATAAATACATGCCTTTAATGTTTTATAAAAATTCAATTATTTCTTTAATTATGTTCAAACAAAACAGGTTACCATATAAATACATGAATAAATTTTTCTACAAGTTATTATTTTTTTTATTCAAAATATATAAATGAACTTATAAATATATGAATTTATTTTTATAAATAATAAATTTTAATTTTTTTAAAAAAATTGAATACACGACAATGTTTTTATTTGTAATTAATAAATATATTTTAAACATTTTTTATTTATAATAAATATAACATATTGCATATTATGAGGTGCAAATTATATTTTGTAAATAAATTTTATTTTTAAATTTTTATTTTTGTAAATTGAAACTACATCACATATATATTTTAGAAATTTTTTATAATATTTATTACACAAACATATTGTTATTTTTTTTGAAATTTACATGAATTTTAACAAATAAATATTTTATTAGAAATCAATTTTAGTAAAATGATATTAAGTGAAATAAAAATACAAACCCTAAACATATTAAATCATAATGATTTATACAGACATATAAAAATACATTAAATATACATATAAGGTTGAAAAAATTAAATTTAAGTTCCTAAAATATATGGGAAAATGCTAAAGATTTATACAATATAAAAACAAAATATATATATGAATGAGATGAATGATATGAATGATATGAATGGATATAAAGTTTCTGAAGCATGTAGTTATACATGTTGTAGATGCAGTTATCTTAGGTTTTCATGTAATTAAATATATTTAGACATATGGCTATGTATGGGTATTGATGTAGATAAATATATTTATATATAGTTATATATAAATGTATAAATCTTTATACATTTAAGTTCCTCAAATCAATAAGTATATTTAAATATAATTATACATCAATATGCATGTGTGATATAATTCGAATTTCTTATATAAATATATTTTACTATATCTATAACTATAAAAATAGTATACATAAACATAACTATGTATAAATATAATAACATATATTTAATACACACACACACACACACACACACACATATATATATATATATTTTTTATATTTATATTTATTTGTATGAAATTAATTGATGATATACACCTTGCTTTTATTATTATATTTTGGAAAGTGACTGCATAAAGGTAGATATAATTGTGTGAAGTGGTTAGATGTAACAAAAAAAAAAACAAAAGAATACTCTCTATCATTATTTTTGCCCAACAAGAGACTCTAGTTGGCAAAATAAGCTAAATATAAAAATGACATTGGATTAATCATATCTATGTTTGGAAAAATACAACCTATAAGACTCTAGTTGATATTCCAAAGTTTTTTTTTATTATTTGTTTGTTTTTTATTTTTTGTTTGTTTTTTAGTTTTTTATTATTTTATTATTTTTTTAATTTTATTTTTTTTTTTAATTTTATTATTTTTTTTTAATTTTTTTTAATTTTTTTAATTTTTTTAATTTTTTTAATTTTTTTAATTTTTTTAATTTTTTTATTTTTTTTATTTTTTTTACTTTTTTTAAATACCATAGTTTGTTATAACCAGGGTTTTAAATTAGTTGAATAATAACATTTATAATATTAATAAAAGATATAATGCTTTCTTATATCCTCTATGTTATATATGGAAGCTGTTAAAGTTTTATATAAATGAAATAATGAATGATTAGCCAAGATTGTAAATAAATCTAGTAAAATTAAATAAGTTGAAACTATTTTGGTGGCAAGAATCTTTGTAAATATATTTTTTGACAAATTATCTATATTCATGATTTATTTATAATAATAATAATCAAAAACAAATATCTTATTCTGAGAATTAATGAAATGTTTGATTAGTTGGATATAATAAAGCATTATGTAAAATAGATTTGTAATCTAATTATCATGAAATAAAATATAAAGAATCTTCTTTTATGAAATACACGTGCCAAAATATAAAACACATATAAGTGGTCAGTATATTTAATGTTAAAATGGGGGACGTCTACTCCCCATTTTTGTCAAAAAAAGAAGCATTACCTCTTTTTTTTTGTTTTATTATTTTTTTAGCATAGATCAACATATAATAAGCATTGAGATTTCAAAAGTATATATTTCTTACATCTTTTAAATTCGCCTAATTCATATTAAATAAGAAAGGAAATGAGAAGAGCCCATAATTTAGGTAAGCATGTGCCGAACAATATAAATTTTGTGTTTCATTTAATATATATATATTTGTTCTCTTTCACAAATCTGACAAATAGGAAATCATGTTATTCTCAACAATTGGTATTGGAGGTTTAGGTTGTGCATTATGATGCCCCATTGGGTGAAGTTACTATTGATGATAATAATGAATTTAATAAATATAATAAATTTTGCAGACAATATCAACATGTCAAAGGAGGTGTTCTCAATTCTCATACATAGTGTTTTGCAAGAATTGTTTAGAAAAAGTCATATTTTGTAGACAGTAATGACTGCATATGAAGTAAAATTGAAAATAAAAAAAATCTATTGAACGAAATTTGGATTCTATAAAATATAGATAGAGGATTATATATGCTATAAAAATCTATACCAACCCCTTCTAAGGAAGAAGATAGAATCTATGAAGACAGAAGAGCACGTACAAGCACTTGAATTCATCTGAAAAATGATATCTTGCAATCTTACTTTCAATATAAAAAATGAGAAGAGCATAGTAAGGCTTACGAAGGCTCTTGCTGGTATATATGAAAAACTAATTGATGCTAAAAAAGTGCAAATGATGAGATATTTTTTCAATCTAAAGTTGACAGAAAGCATGTCAGTGACCCAATAACTCAATGAAGTCAACACAACCACAACCGAATTAAGTTTGTTTGGTATTGAAGTTGATGAAGTATGTGTATTGATACTTCTATGTTCTCTATCAAAAATTAACGTATTACAATTATAGTTGTACATAGTTCATCAAGAACTAATAAATTGAAATTCGATGATGTAAATGATCTAATTTTCAGCAAGGAGATTCAACAGAGATAGACAAGTGAAACATCAACCTCTTTAGAATTATATACAAAGTAAATTGAAATAAATTCTACCAAGAGAAAATGTAAAAGTAAATCAAAGAACAAGAGGTCTAAATCTAAGGATCATTGTAATTATAATAGCTCAAAGACCATTAAGTATTGAAATTATAGAGAGACAAGACACTACAAAAATCAATGAAAGTGTTAGTTATTTTATAGCACGGTAAAATAAATCACAAATTTGTGAGTTAAACAAGTAATAAAATTAACTTTATGAATCTGGATTATCATTTCATAGATATTGATTATTTGGATTAATTATCAAAGTTTCTTCATTATCTAAGCTTACAATAAATAAATAGTGTTTACTCAAGTAAACAATTCTATGGTTAGCATACAATAAGTAAATAGTCTCAAGTCCATGGGTATACAATTTATGAGTTAATGGCTATAGAGGTGATAAAATATTTGAGATATACTCATCCATATAGGTGGAACTTCTCAAACCAATCAAAAAGTCATCGGCATCAATTCATGTAGGAAATAATATATGTCAGATGAGCTAGATATCTTATATATTTTAATCTAGTATGAATCATATTGATAGTCAATGCTAGGGTATTTATAAGGGAGCCTATGCGGCATTTAATTAAACATAGTAATTAAAATATAGTCAAATATATACATGTATTTAAATGTCTTGTAAATTAGTATTAGTATATGTTAAGCCTATTACATTTTTTTCTGAACTAATTAAAAACCGGTCAATAAATATTTACAGATATTAATTTGACATTTATATATATTAATGTGACTATACTTTAAATTTACAAATATTAAATACTCTTACATTTTTATAAGAGTGTGTTTTTCCATATACATAAAACCATGTATAAAATATAGTTTACAAATATTAATTTAATTATACTTAATGGGTAGGCACGACATTATGGAATAATAGATATTTTCATAATGCAAATTTATTAGATGTGTATTTCATAATGATGACTTACAAATTTCAAATATACATTATTAAAATCCTATCATATATAAATGTATATAATGTATATTAAATGTATATAATGTTATATGTATAATACTAATTATATCTTAAATACATTTACATGTATATTAAATGTATCATATATAAAATTATGATAGATATATATATATTAAATTTATGTTGTTATATTTATATATAGTTATGTTTATGTAAACTATTTTTATAGTTGTATGTATAATAAAATACACTTATATATTTATGTGTTATATACACACTGCCCAACACAAAACACTCATTTTGTGTTATATTCGATTAAGTTTATATAAGTAATCCAAGTATAATTAAATCAACAGAATATGTATTTAAAAAAAGTATAATTAAATTAACATATTATGTATTAAAAAAAAAGTATTATTAATTTAAGTTTATATAAGCATACCTACTGCCCAACACAACACAAATGCATTAGGTATGTATCACAATAAGTATAATTAAATTAATGTATATGATTAAAGAAGAAGAATTTCAAAAAAAAATTAACAGAATCAATACAAATTAAGATAATCGATGAAGAATTAGGGTAGAAAACATACCTCAAATCAATAACAAATTTTCGCTTAATTCGAATATGTTTATGTTGCGTCGGTGAAGAGAGAAGGATGGAGGACAACGGAGGAGTTGCTTCGCTTATTATTCGTAAAATATTGAGAGAAAGATGGAGGACTTAGTCTCGACAAAATAAACATAAAATAACAAATTATATATATTTCCAAATTATTTATATTTTTAATTATAAAAACATTAAATAAATAATATAATATATATATATATATACATATATGAAATAAAAACGACTCATTTATTTTATTTACTATCAAAATTATTTCAACTAAATTAATATGCGTGTAGCAAGGTACAAATTAAAAATATATACCTAATAATTTTTTATTATAATATTAATTAAATAATAAATATATAAACAATCTAAAAAAATATATGTTTAGCCTTATAAAAAAAATATCAAATAGCGACAAAATTAACAAACTTTAAATAATAAGACATACATGAAAAGTTGATTTGTCTTCTAGACACTCTCCTAAGAGTTGTAAAATGCTTTTAAAGTTAAAAAATATATAAAAATTTTTCGTCGCTAATACGTCGCTAAATCTATAGCTAAATTCTCCGCTTTTCTAGAGTAGAATTTATGAAAAATTTTCCGTCATTATTCCATTTCTAAATTTTATTTCAATGAACAATCATAAGTCCCTTGCTTCCCTAGCTAATCCATCGCAATTTAGCTAGGGATTGATCCCTAGCTAAAATTCCCTAGCTAAATCTATATTTTCTTGTAGTGAGGATCTCAATAGTAAAGCACATGTATTACATTTTACCTATACTCATCCACAACATCATAAAGTGAAAAATTGGCAACTAAGAAATCAAGATGATTTATTAAATATACATCATCATCTTTGTAATAAATAAAAAAACAGTGTAGCAAGTAAACTATTTCCAAACAAACATAAATATCAAAATTAATGTTTGATATTATTATTTAGATTTTCTTGGTTTGTAGTAAACTTTTATCTAATTGTGGCTTTCAAAAATAAAATTATTTTTTTTGAGGAAGACTATAGAAGAATTTTTAAATATACTTTATATAAATAACAATTTTTTGATTATCAATAATAAGGTGGTTCAATTGGTAAAGAGGTGAGTTAGCTAGCCGTTGGGACACAAGTTCGTTCCACATAGATGCCAAATACACATATTAGAGTATCTTTGAAATCATTCCATTCATCCAATTGAGACAGAGGTATTATCAGCTTCGACCTTGAGATAACTTATTTTAAAAAAATTATTAAAAATATTATATTATTTGAGTTGTTATTGGTTGATTTATATTTAAAACTTGAGAAGTCTTGAATATATATATATATATATATATATATATATATATATATATATATATATATATATATATATATTGTTTGAAGTAAACTAATTTATTCGAGTTATTAATAAGTTATTGTTGACTAATTTATTTTAAAAATTTATAAAATTGATTTATTTTAGAATTGGTTTTCAAAAATTATTTTCAAAATACGAATTCATTTTTGTAATAAGTCATACAACTATCAAAGTTTTAAATAAATTATTTGAAATAAAAAGAAAAATGTTTTTATCAATTTAGGAACTTAAAGGCTTCCATATATACATATATAAACCAAGTGTTATACTTTTTTCCCACTAAAACAAAAGGGAAGATACATATTTTCCTTTCTAAAAGATTCACTTAATTCCATTATAGATTATGGCGATATTTATCTACAAATATTATGTGTGCATTATAGTCTCAACCATAAGCCTAGATATTATGGCCATATTTATCTTCAAAAATTGGATATTATGGTTTCACTATAATGTTTGAATTTAATGATTTAAAAATTAAGTTGGAGATGGAGAATCAAAGATCCAAAAAATAATTTCACAATTATGAGATTTTGGATTGTCCTTGGTTCATGGTTGTTTCATGTTTGATTATGGTTCATGCAATTGAAAATCAATATCAATTGATCAACTACCAATTTGGTTTCATGTTTCACCTAGGTTGGTATGTTTTGCTTTGAAACTACTATTGTGTCCAAGTCTAGTCTACTCATTAATTTTGTAACCACTAGATAACCAATCTTCATTTAAATATGACCCTAAAATCTAGATTGGGTGCACCTCTCATTATACGATTTCCTAGATTTGGCTTGAATTAGATAGCCCTACAATATGTAAATTACATTATGAAAGCTCCAGAAGAAGAATATTCATCATAAATAACTCTAAAAAACTAGAGGTATTCTCTTTTTTAGCTTAATTTTACTAAAAAGGCAATAAAATTTTAAAATTGAGTCTTTATAGATATGTATTTTCATATTTTAACTCTTTTTTGGCTTTGACTCAATTTGTTAGAGAATAAATCTAGTATATATATATATATATATTGTGTGTGTGTGTGTGTGTGTCTTTATATTTATGTAGTTAGATAATCATATTTTATTTCTTTGTATGTATTAAGGGGTTTTTTGTGTGTGGCTTGTATTTAAAATATAAATGAAGTAATGCAGACGTAAAGAAAACGTAAAATGTAAATATAGAGGATATAAAAAGGGAGAGAAGTTACAAAATGAGATTTTTTTTTTAGTAAAACATCTATCAAAAAAAGAAAGAGGATGAGAGTAGAAATAAAAAAACACAAGAAAAAGGCAAGAAGTGGAAACTTAAATTTTTACAGAAATCACATGTCACTAAGGTATATGTGAAAGGAAGAATAAAGCAACAAATAGAAAACTCATGAGAGGAAAAACATGAGACTCAAAGAATAGATACAAGGAATGGAAGAAAAATAAAAACACGAAGAGGAACTTAACAAATATACATGATGGATGATGGGAAAGACAAAAAAAAACAATAGTAAAAGAATCAAAAGCATGTGAGGGAAGCATAATACAAGAAAAGAAAAAATATAAAAACAAGAAGGGCGACTTGGTTAGAGACATTGAAAAAAACTAATAAAAAGTCAATAACAAGCATCAATCATATGCCCTACTACAACTAAGCATATGTTTTTCCTTCTCTTAGTCCATTTGCATGTTTTGTTTTAATTTTTAATTTGTTTTTATTTTTTTGAAGAATGAATGAACTAAACTCGTGTGTTAGTTTTAATTTAAGTATAAGCTAAATTTATTTACACTAGAATTGGTGTGAACTTAAGTTATTGTGCATTTTCAAAGTTATATTTTAGAGAAAATCTTTTATTCATCTAATAGTTTTTATTATTTAATTTTTCTTTTTATTTGGCCAACATTAGTAAAATGTAATATTAATGTTAATCATGGAAAGGTTAAGATTAGTAGATCAAAGTCGGTGAAATTCATTCAATAATCTTAATTCTAGAAAGGTTGGAATTATTGATTCATAAGTGATATAAGAATATGTTATTTTTCATGAAACCTAAGGGACTACTACTTTAATATGTATTCATTTTATTAGATTAGCATAGGAATATATTTAATCTAGATGAAAGGATTATTATAAAACATGTTAGATTTGAAAATTCCAAAAGTTAAATTTGATGTGTAGTTTATTTTGAATATTCGTAGTATAATACAAAATAACTTAAAGAAATTCACCAATTCTAGAGTAATCCATTATATATTTTTAAATTTTTTAACACATTATTACCTTATTTTTATTAATTTCTAGAACCTACTTTTTATCATAATTTAGTTTTATATGTTTTACAATTTGGCTTTAGCTTTTTAGTTAATTGAAATTGTTTATTTTTGCATTTATTTTCATATATATTCATTACATATGAAGATGTTACTCAACTCACTTCTAAATTACTTGTTGATCTTGCTCACTTGCATTAGCTTTTACAAGTATCCCATTACAATTCAAAATAACAATAAGTTTTTAGCTCAGTTGCCGAGTCTTGAGATTAGTGAAATTGTTGTAGAAACTAGTTTTCACTTTAATTTCATTCATAATATCTTTCATTGTTTCAATTTTCTTGCTACTTTATTGCAATACTTATATGAACAATTTACAATAGCCTTAATCACTCTTCTTAGACCTTGAAATTGAATATACTTTTAGAAGGATATAAAGATATCAATTTTGTTTAAATTGATTAGAGAAAAATGCTAACACAAAAATGTTTTAATGCTGCCAGTCAAGCTATAGCAATAACTGATGACAAAGATAGGGCTATAAGGGAAAGGGATTATGTTATCCTAGTGCTTCATTAGTTGAATCCAACCATGACGAGGCTAGAAATTCAAGCTTATCCTTTTGACCTAAAACTAATTATACTACAAATGCTTCAACCTGTAAGACAATTCAGTGAAAACCCCATGGAAGATCCTTACCTTCATCTATTTTTGTTCATGAAGGTTTGTGATTCATTCAAGCTACAAGGAGTCTAGGAGTAGGCTTAATGATTGAAATTATTTCTTTATTCATTGAGAGACATGGATATAGTGTGTCTGAATACTTTATATCTTTGTGAGCCATGAGAGAGGTTATTATGAAGTATTTCCCCCAACCAAGAATGTTAAACTGATGAATGATCTTATTTCTTTTAATCAACTCAAGGAAGAATTACTTTATGAGACATGAAATAGATTCGAAGAGTTGCAAAGGATGTGTCCATGTCATAGGATTCTTCATTGGATCAAAAATAGATTTTTTACATTAAACTTAATGCTAAACTCATGTTATGGTGGATGCTCATGCAAATAGTATTTTTCATGCTAAATCTTATAATGAGGTATATGATAATTTAGAAAGGATAGTTGAATATAATTATTGTTAACCCGCTACATATATTCCTGTAAGAAGAAGAAGAAAATTCAAATAAGAAATACGTAATAGAAAAGTTGAATTTTTCCACTTAAACTAACACATCTTTAATTTTTTATTTGGGATAAGTAAATGGTCTATCAACAAGATAAAATGTAATTATGATGAGTTTTTCTTCTCTAATTTCTAGTTGCTTGAAGATAGAGATTAGTATCGAGTTGATACTTGATCCCAAATCAAACAGAGTTTTCTGACATAAAGTACTACTATTAAAGCACGAGATCTTAAAGCTTCCAAGATCCTTCGACTTGGGCATGAGTTTGTATGATAATATATAAAGATACAATCAATCATAATTTCCACCATTTCAAACTCTCTTAAATTTTCTTCTTGGAAAGAATATCTTTTAAGAATCTAACATAGTTGGACATTTGCTCTAAGGCATCTACAAGTAGTATACTGATATATATTTATATCAGAATATCCAAAAATTTCCTACATTATTTGTCTTACAGCTATTTCTGGAATTGTTGAGAAAAATATGATGATAGTTGCACATTTTGCTAATCTAGCCTAGCTTATATTATTATTGTTGTACCATCATAGGTAGACTTTATTGTGTTAGACTTTGAAACTGATAAAGAAGTTCTCATCATTTTGAGGTGATCATTTCTTGTTGCTAGGAAAATTTTGATTAATACACAAATGGGAGTGTTTATCATGAGAATAAATGATTAAAATGTGACTTTCAATAAATTCAACACAATACACTTTATGGATTATGTGTGCTGTATATGTAATTTGTTTTAATTTAATAATCTGTTTTTAATATTTTCATGTGAGTGCAGGAAAGGAAATATTAAAAGCCCGGGGATGCAGCAGTAGCACAATAACGGAGGTCCCGCTGACCGGTCAGCGGGCCGAAAATTTTTGGAGGAGAGCCTGGCCCGGTCCATGATCCGACCCGCTTCGGTTAAATGAACCGGCTATTTATTTTCTGTATAAAAACATTTGTATTTATTTTTCGGGCGGCTATTTTTTGACCCGGTTGAACTGTTTATCTTCATTCTCCTCTCTCTCTCTGCGTGATTTCACGACTGCTGTGCTGCATACTGAAAGACATTATTTCTTGGTTTTAATCTGTAACACATAAGCATTTTCTGGTGGAGGTAGCTAGTCGTACTGAGCGACTAGCGAACCACGTTATTTGCTGTGTTGATTTCTCGTTTTGATTATGTCGTGGATGCTTGTGGATTGAGAATATATATTGCATGTTTCTGTGTTGTTTCTGTGTTTTCTGTTCTTAATCTTACTACCCGTGGAAGCGCGATTGCCCAACAATGTGGACGAATGCTCAACCATTAAGGTTTTGGACTTGATTACAAATTGTAACAAAAGAATCATAAAGGTATTATCACTTGACTAATTTGAATAAGAAAATAATCACAAAGTCAACACACCTTTGATGATTGTACAAAAGATGAGCTACTTCTCAATATTTTGACTAAGTCTAACTAATGACTATAAACTAAGAACTTTTTGGGTGTCAACCCACTATTCTAGAATTCAACAAAGTTTTTTTTTATTCAAAAAATTATTATTATTGTATTTCAGTTCTATCAATTTTGTTGAAAATTTTTAGGCTAACTAAAGGATGATGCAAATTGGATTCCAGAATGTGGTGGTGAACTTCACTAAGTTATCTTAGATGATTTTTGAGGAGTGAAAGCCTAAGAATAACAAATCTTCAAAACCTAATGAAGAAGAAGATTAAGATATGCAAGTTTGATGGGAGTTTCTTTATCCCTTGATATTTTCTGTCATTTCAATTCAATCTGTTCATTTTTTTAGATTGGTTTAGTAATGATAGTTAGTAAGTGATTCAATGATGCCTAATGAAGATCTTGCTAAAAAAATAAATTTAGGCTATAACTTATTTTTGAGATCTCTTTGTTCCCTATAAAATGTACATTAGACTATATTTTAATTCTATTAATTAACCCTGGGAGTCTTAAACAAGAAGGAGAGTTAGTATTTCTAAACTATTTTATGATCTTTCTGCCAAATTAGGAAACTAAGCAAAATAAAGTATATAAGGATTATTTGAAATAAAATAAATTGCTTAAGTTTAAAAAGGCCTTTTAAAAAAATGAGAGTACTTTGTTGTCATAAATTGTTAGTAAAAAAAAGTATGCATATAACATGATAAAAGGTATGATTATGTAATACAAATTTAACTAGTGATAATGTTGAGCTAGTGAGTTTCATCACAAATATTGATATTCACGTTAAAAAGCATGGATGACTTTGAGAAGTAAAACTAAAAAAATAAAACTTTGATATCTTAGATTTTTTATTAATAAATAGATATATGCATGAGCCTCATGTGTACAATTGCTCAAATCATAATATAATGTATGAGTATGTAAATTAAATCTAATTAGTGACAGTATTGTACAATTGAATATCTTCATCATAAAATTTGATATTTACATCGCAATGCATGATTGATTTTGAGGAGCAAAGCTAAAAAAATTAAAAAAAGAGAAATTAAGAGAACCCTCATAACAAATTTATGTGCATGAATAAAAAAAATTGTATGCTACTTTATGTTTGATATACTAGTGTGGTTTTGAAATTTTAATAAAATAGCTTATGAGATCAGGAAAATGACATTAAAGTCTATGAAAAAATTAATAAGAATAATAATTTTTATATCATATGTTGACTTACAAGCTTATCACATGCTTAATTGCATGAATATCATGTGTTAGTATACATGATTTCCATGTCTTGGCTTACATGAGTGATGAGTAATGATTATGTGCTATGTGTTCTCGTGCATTAATGCCAAGTGCTTGAAAGTGTGCTTGTTATTTGATGATGTGTATACCTGCCAATGATTGACTTGACATGTGAAAGCTATGTGTTGGCATACTAAATGTTGCATTAAAAATTAACAAACTTAGAATCTCACCTATAAATAAAAGTGATTTGGGGTTCCTAGCACACAACAACAAATATCATGAGAACATTTCAAAGTGAATTAAGAAACTATTGCTCAATTTTTTTTCAATTACATGTGCGAATATTAGTGAGTTTTCTAAAAGTTGGTAGAATAGTTCAAACTGGTTCAATTGAGTATACTCAGTTTAATTTAATTTGACATGCTAAACTATTATTTTATTTATTTTGTTTATTTTGTTTATTTTGTTTATTTTGTTTATTTTGTATATTTTGCTTATTTTGTTTATTTTGATTTATTTTGTTTATTTTGTTTATTTTGTTTATTTTGTTTATTTTGTTTATTTTGTTTATTTTGTTTAGTTTGTTATTTTGTTTATTTTTAGTTTTATTTTGTTTATGTTTAGTTTGTTTATTTGTTTTTTTGTAGTTTGTTTATTTGGTTTAGTTTGTTATTTTGTTTATTTTGTTATTTGTTTATTTTGTTATTATGTTTTTTGTTGTATTTGTTTTTTTGTTTATTTTGTTTATTTTGTTTATTTGTTATTTTGTTTATTTATTTTGTTTATTTTGTTTATTTTGTTTATTTGTTTATTTTGTTTATTTTGTTTATTTTGTTTATTTTGTTTATTTTGTTATTTGTTTATTTTGTTTATTTTGTTTATTTGTTTATTTGTTTATTTGTTATTTTGTTATTTTGTTATTTTGTTTATTTTGTTTATTTTGTTTATTTGTTTATTTTGTTATTTGTTATTTTGTTATTTTGTTTATTTTGTTTATTTTGTTTATTTGTTTATTTTGTTTATTTTGTTATTTTGTTTATTTTGTTTATTTTGTTTATTTGTTTATTTTGTTTTTTTGTTTATTTTGTTTTTTGTTTTTTTGTTTATTTTGTTTATTTTGTTTATTTTGTTATTTTGTTTATTTGTTATTGTTTTATTTTGTTTATTTTGTTTATTTTGTTTATTTGTTTATTTGTTTATTTTGTTTATTTGTTTATTTTTGTTATTTTGTTTATTTTGTTTATTTTGTTTATTGTGTTATTTTGTTTATTTTGTTTATTTTGTTTATTTTGTTTATTTTGTTTATTTTGTTTATTTGTTTATTTTGTTTATTTTGTTTATTTTGTTTATTTTGTTTATTTTTGTTTATTTTGTTTATTTTGTTTATTTTGTTTTTTGTTATTTTGTTTATTTTGTTTATTTTGTTATTTTGTTTATTTTGTTTATTTGTTTATTTTGTTATTTTGTTATTTTGTTTATTTGTTTATTTTGTTTATTTTGTTTATTTTGTTTATTTTGTTTATTTTGTTTATTTTGTTTATTTGTTTATTTTGTTTATTTTGTTTATTTTGTTTATTTTGTTTATTTTGTTTATTTGTTTATTTTGTTTATTTTGTTATTTTGTTTATTTGTTTATTTTGTTTATTTTGTATTTTGTTTATTTTGTTTATTTTGTTTATTTGTTTATTTTGTTTATTTTGTTTATTTGTATTTTTTTATTTTGTTATTTTGTTTATTTTGTTATTTTGTTTATTTTTATTTGTTTATTTTGTTTATTTTGTTTATTTTGTTTATTTTGTTTATTTTGTTTATTTGTTTATTTTGTTTATTTTGTTATTTTGTTATTTTGTTATTTTGTTTATTTTGTTTATTTTGTTTATTTTGTTTATTTTGTATTGTTATTTTGTTTATTTTGTTTATTTTGTTTATTTTGTTTATTTTGTTTATTTGTTGTTGTTATTTTGTTTATTTTGTTTATTTTGTTTATTTTGTTATTTTGTTTATTTGTTTATTTTGTTAGTTGTTATTTTGTTTATTTTGTTTAGTTTGTTATTTTGTTTAGTTTGTTTATTTTGTTTAGTTTGTTTATTTTGTTTATTTTGTTTATTTTGTTTATTTTGTTATTTTGTTTATTTGTTTATTTTGTTTATTTTGTTTATTTGTTTATTTTGTTTATTTTGTTTATTTTGTTTATTTTGTTTATTTTGTTTATTTTGTTTATTTTGTTTATTTTGTTTATTTTGTTTATTTTGTTTATTTTGTTATTTGTTTATTTTGTTTATTTGTTTATTTTGTTTATTTTGTTTATTTTGTTTATTTTGTTTATTTTGTTTATTTTGTTTATTTTGTTTATTTTGTTATTTTGTTTATTTTTGTTTATTTTGTTTATTTTGTTTATTTTGTTTATTTTGTTTATTTTGTTTATTTTGTTTATTTTGTTTATTTTGTTTATTTTGTTATTGTTTATTTTGTTATTTTGTTTATTTTGTTTATTTGTGTTATTTTGTTTATTTTGTTTATTTGTTTATGTGTTATTTGTTATTTTGTTTATTTTGTTTATTTTGTTTATTTTGTTTATTTTGTTTATTTTGTTTATTTTGTTTATTTTGTTTAGTTTGTTTATTTTGTTTATTTTGTTTAGTTTGTTTATTTTGTTTATTTTGTTTAGTTTGTTTATTTTGTTTATTTTGTTTAGTTTGTTTATTTTGTTTAGTTTGTTTATTTGTTTATTTTGTTATTTTGTTTATTTTGTTATTTTGTTTATTTGTTATTTTGTTTATTTTGTTATTTTGTTTATTTTGTTTATTTTGTTTATTTTGTTTTTGTTTAGTTTGTTTATTTTGTTTAGTTTGTTATTTGTTATTTTGTTTAGTTTGTTTATTTTGTTTAGTTGTTTAGTTTGTTTATTTTGTTTAGTTTGTTTAGTTTGTTTATTTTGTTTATTTTGTTTATTTTGTTATTTTGTTTATTTGTTTATTTTGTTTATTTGTTTATTTTGTTTATTTGTTTATTTTGTTTATTTTGTTTATTTTGTTTATTTGTTTATTTTGTATTTGTTTATTTTGTTATTTTGTTATTTTGTTTATTTTGTTATTTTGTTTATTTTGTTTATTTTGTTTATTTTGTTTATTTTGTTTTTTTGTTTATTTTGTTTATTTTGTTTATTTTGTTTTTTTGTTTATTTTGTTATTTTGTTTATTTTGTTTATTTTGTTTATTTTGTTTATTTGTTTATTTTGTTTATTTTGTTTATTTTGTTTATTTTGTTTATTTTGTTATTTTGTTTATTTTGTTTATTTGTTTATTTTGTTATTTTGTTTATTTGTTATTTTTTGTTTATTTGTTTATTTTGTTTATTTTGTTTATTTTGTTTATTTTGTTTATTTGTTTATTTTGTTATTTTGTTTATTTGTTTATTTTGTTTATTGTTTATTTTGTTTATTTTGTTTATTTTGTTTATTTGTGTTTATTTTGTTTATTTTGTTTATTTTGTTTATTTTGTTTATTTTGTTTATTTTGTTTATTTTGTTTATTTTTTATTTTGTTTATTTGTTTATTTTGTTTATTTTGTTTATTTGTTTATTTTTGTTATTTTGTTTATTTTTGTTTATTTTTGTTTATTTGTTTATTTTGTTTATTTGTGTATTTGTTATTTGTTTATTTTGTTATTTTGTTCTATTTTGTTTAGTTGTTGATTTTGTTTATTTTGTTTATTTGTTTATTTTGTTTATTTGTTTTATTTTGTTATTTGTTTATTTTGTTTATTTTTGTGTATTTTTTGTTTATTTTGGTTTATTTTGTTTATTTTGTTTATTTTGTTTATTTTGTTTATTTTGTTTATTTTGTTTATTTTTGTTTATTTGTTTATTTTGTTTATTTTGTTTATTTTGTTTTTTGTATTTTGTTTATTTGTTTATTTTGTTTATTTTGTTTATTTTGTTTATTTTGTTTTATTTGTTTATTTTTGTTTATTTTGTTTATTTTGTTATTTGTTTTTTTGTTTAATTTTGTTATTGTTTATTTTGTTATTTTTGTTTATTTTGTTTATTTTGTTTTATTTTGTTTATTTTGTTAATTTTGTTATTTTGTTTATTTGTTTATTTTGTTTATTTTGTTTATTTTGTTTATTTGTTATTTGTTATTTGTTTTATTTGTTTATTTTGTGTATTTTGTTTATTTTGTTATTTTGTTAGTTGTTTATTTTGGTTATTTTGTTTATTTTGTTTATTTTGTTTATTTGTGTATTTTGTTTATTTTGTTTATTTTGTTATTTGGTTTATTTGTTATTTTGTTATTTTGTTTATTTTGTTTATTTGTTTATTTTGTTTATTTTGTTTATTTTGTTTATTTTGTTTATTTTGTTTATTTTGTTTATTTTGTTATTTTGTTTATTTTGTTTATTTTGTTTATTTTGTTTATTTTGTTTATTTTGTTTATTTTGTTTATTTGTTTATTTTGTTTATTTTGTTTATTTTGTTTATTTTGTTTATTTTGTTTATTTTGTTTATTTGTTTATTTTGTTTATTTTGTTTATTTTGTTTATTTTGTTTATTTGTTATTTTGTTTATTTTGTTTATTTGTTTTTTTTTTTTGTTTATTTGTTTATTTGTTATTTTGTTTATTTTGTTTATTTGTTTATTTTGTTATTTTGTTTATTTGTTTATTTTGTATTTTGTTTATTTTGTTTATTTTTATTTGTTTATTTTGTTTATTTTGTTATTTTGTTTATTTGTTATTTTGTTAGTTTGTTTATTTGTTTATTTTGTTTAGTTTGTTTATTTTGTTATTTTGTTTTTTTTTTTTTGTTGTTTTTGTTTATTGTTGTTTGTTTATTTTGTTTATTTTGTTTAGTTTGTTTATTTTGTTTATTTTGTTTAGTTTGTTTATTTGTTATTTTGTTTAGTTTGTTTATTTTGTTTATTTTGTTTAGTTTGTTTATTTTGTTTATTTGTTAGTTTGTTATTTTGTTTATTTTGTTTATTTTGTTTATTTTGTTTATTTTGTTTATTTGTTTATTTTGTTTATTTTGTTTATTTTGTTTATTTTGTTTATTTTGTTTATTTGTTTATTTTGTTTATTTGTTTATTTTGTTTATTTTGTTTATTTTGTTATTTTGTTATTTTGTTATTTGTTTATTTTGTTATTTTGTTATTTGTTATTTTGTTTATTTTGTTTATTTGTTATTTTTGTTTATTTTGTTTATTTTGTTTATTTGTTTATTTTGTTTATTTTGTTATTTGTTTATTTGTTTATTTTGTTTATTTTGTTTATTTTGTTTATTTGTTTATTTTGTTTATTTTGTTTATTTTGTTATTTTGTTATTTTGTTATTTGTTTTTTATTGTGTTTATTTTGTTTATTTTGTTATTTGTTATTTTGTTTATTTGTTTATTTTGTTTATTTTGTTTATTTTGTTTATTTGTTTATTTTGTTTATTTTGTTTATTTGTTTATTTGTTTATTTGTTATTTTGTTTATTTTGTTTATTTTGTTTATTTTGTTTATTTTGTTTATTTGTTTTATTTGTTTATTTTGTTTATTTTGTTATTTGTTTATTTTGTTTATTTTGTTTATTTTGTTTATTTTGTTTATTTTGTTTATTTTGTTTATTTGTTTATTTTGTTTATTTTGTTTATTTTGTTTATTTTGTTTATTTGTTTATTTTGTTTATTTGTTTATTTTGTTTATTTGTTTATTTTGTTTATTTTGTTTATTTTGTTTATTTTGTTATTTTGTTTATTTGTTTATTTGTTATTTTGTTTATTTTGTTTATTTTGTTTATTTTGTTTATTTTGTTTATTTTGTTTATTTTGTTTATTTTGTTATTTGTTATTTTGTTTTATTTTGTTTATTTGTTATTTTGGTTATTTGTTTATTTTGTTTATGTTTGTTTATTTTGTTTATTTTTGTTTATTTTGTTTATTTTGTTTATTTGTTTTGTTAGTTTGTTATTTGTTTATTTTGTTTATTTTGTTTATTTGTTTATTTTGTTTATTTTGTTTATTGTTTATTTTGTTTATTTTGTTTATTTTGTTTATTTTGTTTATTTTGTTTATTTTGTTTATTTTGTTTATTTGTTTATTTTGTTATTTTGTTTATTTGTTTATTTGTTTTTTTATTTTGTTTATTTTTTTTGTTTAATTTTGTTTATTTGTTTATTTGGTTATTTTGTTTATTTTGTTTATTTTGTTTATTTTGTTTATTTTGTTTATTTGTTTATTTGTTTATTTGTTTATTTTGTTTATGTTTGTTATTTTGTTTATTTTGTTTATTTGTTTAGTTGTTATTTTGTTTATTTTGTTTATTTGTTTATTTTGTTTATTTTGTTTATTTTGTTTATTTGTTATTTTGTTTATTTTGTTTATTTTGTTTATTTGTTTATTTGTTTATTTTGTTATTTTGTTTATTGTTTATTTTGTTTATTTTGTTTATTTGTTTATTTTGTTTATTTTGTTTATTTTGTTTATTTGTTATTTGTTTATTTTGTTTATTTTGTTTATTTTGTTTATTTTGTTTATTTTGTTATTTTGTTTATTTGTTTATTTTGTTATTTTTGTTTATTTGTGTATTTGGTATTTGTTTATTTTGTTATTTTGTTTATTTTGTTTATTTGTTTATTTTGTTTATTTGTTTATTTTGTTTATTTTGTTTTTGTTTATTTTGTTATTTTGTTTATTTTGTTTATTTTGTTTATTTTGTTTATTTTGTTTATTTGTTTATTTGTTTTTATTTTGTTTATTTTGTTTATTTTGTTATTTTGTTTATTTTGTTTATTTTGTTTATTTTGTTTATTTTGTTTATTTTGTTTATTTTGTTTATTTTGTTTATTTTGTTTATTTGTTTATTTTGTTTATTTTGTTTATTTTGTTTATTTTGTTTATTTTGTTTATTTGTTTATTTTTTAGTTTGTTTATTTTGTTTATTTTGTTTAGTTTGTTTATTTTGTTTATTTTGTTTAGTTTGTTTATTTTGTTTATTTGTTTATTTTTGTTTATTTTGTTTATTTGTTTATTTTTGTTTATTTTGTTATTTTGTTTATTTTTTCGTTTGTTTTATTTTGTGTATTTGTTTCGTTTGTTTATTTGTTATGTTTTTTGGTTTATTTTGTTTATTTTGTTTATTTTGTTTATTTGTGTTATTTTGTTTATTTTTGTTATTTGTTATTTGTTATTTTGTTATTTTTGTTTTATTTTGTTATTTTGTTTATTTTGTTTATTTTGTTTATTTTGTTTATTTTGTTTATTTTGTTTATTTGTTTATGGTTTATTTGTTTATTTTGTTTATTTTGTTTATTTTGTTATTTTGTGTATTTTGTTTATTTTGTTATTTTGTTTATTTTGTTTATTTTGTTTATTTTGTTTATTTTGTTTTATTTTGTTTATTTTGGTATTTTGTTATTTTGTTTATTTTGTTTATTTTGTTTATTTGTTTATTTTGTTTATTTTGTTTTATTTTGTTTATTTTGTTTATTTTGTTTATTTTGTTTATTTTGTTTTATTTTGTTTATTTTGTTATTTTGTTATTTTGTTATTTTGTTTATTTTGTTTATTTTTGTTTATTTTGTTTATTTTGTTTATTTTTGTTTATTTTGTTTTATTTTGTTATTTTGTTTATTTTTGTTTATTTTGTTATTTTGTTTATTTTGTTTATTTTGTTTATTTGTTTATTTTTGTTTATTTTGTTTATTTTGTTTATTTTGTTTATTTTGTTTATTTTGTTTATTTTGTTTATTTTTTGTTATTTTGTTATTTTGTTTATTTTTGTTTATTTGTTTATTTTGTTTTATTTTGTTTATTTTGTTTATTTGTTTATTTGGTTTATTTTGTTTATTTGTTAATTTGTTTATTTTGTTTATTTTGGTTTATTTGTTTATTTGTTTTATTTTGTTTATTTTGTTTATTTTGTTTATTTTGTTTATTTTGTTTATTTTGTTTATTTTGTTTATTTTGTTTATTTTGTTTATTTTGTTTATTTTGTTTATTTTGTTTATTTTGTTTATTTGTTTATTTTGTTTATTTTGTTTTATTTGTTTATTTTGTTTATTTTGTTTATTTTGTTTATTTTGTTTATTTTGTTTATTTTGTTATTTTGTTTATTTTGTTTATTTGTTTATTTTGTTATTTTGTTATTTGTTTATTTTGTTTATTTTGTTTAGTTTGTTATTTTGTTTATTTTGTTTATTTTGTTTATTTGTTTATTTTGTTTATTTTGTTTATTTTGTTTATTTGGTTTATTTGTTTATTTTGTTTATTTTGTTTAGTTTGTTTATTTTGTTTATTGTTTATTTTGTTATTTTGTTTATTTTGTTTATTTTGTTTATTTTGTTTATTTGTTTATTTTGTTTATTTTGTTTATTTTGTTATTTGTTTATTTTGTTTATTTTGTTTATTTTGTTTATTTTGTTTATTTTGTTTTGTTTATTTTGTTATTTTGTTATTTTGTTTATTTTGTTTATTTTGTTTATTTGTTTATTTTGTTTATTTTGTTTATTTTGTTTATTTTGTTATTTTGTTTATTTTGTTTATTTTGTTTATTTTGTTTATTTTGTTTATTTTGTTTATTTTGTTTATTTTGTTTATTTTGTTTATTTTGTTTATTTGTTTATTTTGTTATTTTGTTTATTTTGTTATTTGTTTATTTTGTTTATTTGTTTATTTTGTTTATTTTGTTTATTTTGTTTATTTTGTTATTTTGTTTATTTTGTTTATTTTGTTATTTTGTTTATTGTTTTATTTTGTTTATTTTGTTTATTTTGTTTATTTTGTTTATTTTGTTTATTTTGTTTAGTTTGTTTATTTTGTTATTTTGTTTAGTTTGTTATTTTGTTTATTTGTTTAGTTGTATTTTGTTTAGTTTGTTTATTTTGTTTAGTTTGTTTATTTGTTTTTTTGTTTATTTTGTTTATTTTGTTTATTTTGTTTATTTTGTTTATTTGTTTATTTGTTTATTTTGTTTATTTTGTTTATTTTGTTTATTTTGTTTATTTTGTTTATTTTGTTTATTTTGTTTATTGTTTATTTTGTTTATTTTGTTTATTTTGTTTATTTTGTTTATTTTGTTTATTTGTTTATTTTGTTTATTTTGTTTATTTTGTTTATTTTGTTTATTTTGTTTATTTTGTTTATTTGTTTATTTTGTTTATTTTGTTTATTTTGTTTATTTTGTTTATTTGTTTATTTTGTTTATTTTGTTTATTTTGTTTATTTTGTTTATTTTGTTTATTTTGTTTATTTTGTTTATTTTGTTTATTTTGTTTATTTTGTTTATTTTGTTTATTTGTTTATTTTGTTATTTTGTTTATTTTGTTTATTTTGTTTATTTTGTTATTTGTTTATTTTGTTTATTTTTGTTTATTTTGTTTATTTTTGTTTATTTTGTTATTTTGTTTTATTTTGTTTATTTTGTTTATTTTGTTTATTTTGTTATTTTGTTATTTGTTTATTTTTATTTGTTTATTTTGTTTATTTTGTTTATTTGTTATTTGTTTATTTTGTTCTTTTGTTTATTTGTTTATTTTGTTTATTTTGTTTATTTGTTTTATTTTGTTTATTTTGTTTATTTGTTATTTGTTTATTTTGTTTATTTTGTTTATTTTGTTTATTTTGTTTATTTTGTTTATTTTGTTATTTTGTTTATTTTGTTATTTTGTTTATTTTGTTTATTTTGTTTATTTTGTTTATTTTGTTATTTTGTTTATTTATTTTTGTTTATTTTGTTTATTTTGTTATTTTGTTTATTTGTTTATTTGTTTATTTTTGTTTATTTTGTTTATTTGTTTATTTTGTTTATTTTGTTTATTTTGTTATTTTGTTATTTTGTTTATTTGTTATTTTGTTTATTTGTTCTTTGTTATTTTGTTTATTTTGTTTATTTTGTTTAGTTTGTTTATTTGTTTATTTTGTTTAGTTTGTTTATTTTGTTTATTTTGTTATTTTGTTTAGTTTGTTTATTTGTTTAGTTTGTTTATTTTGTTTATTTTTGTTATTTTGTATTTTATTTTTTTTTTTTGTTTATTTTGTTATTTTGTTTATTTGTTTATTTTTGTTTATTTGTTTATTTTGTTTATTTTGTTTAGTTTGTTTATTTTGTTTATTTTTGTTTATTTTGTTATTTGTTTATTTGTTATTTTGTTTATTTTGTTTTTTGTTTATTTTGTTTATTTTGTTTATTTGTTTATTTTGTTTATTTGTTATTCTTTGTTTATTTGTTTATTTTGTTTATTTTGTTTATTTTGTTTTGTATGTTGTTTATTTTTGTTTATTTTGTTTATTTTTGTTTATTTTGTTTATTTTGTTTATTTTGTTTATTTTGTTATTTGTTTATTTTTGTTTATTTTGTTTATTTTGTTTATTTTGTTTATTTTGTTTATTTTGTTTATTTTTGTTTATTTTGTTTATTTTGTTTATTTTGTTTATTTTGTTTATTTGTTTCTTTGTTTATTTTGTTTATTTTGTTTATTTTGTTTTTATTTTGTTTATTTTGTTTATTTTGTTTTATTTTGTTTATTTTGTTTTTATTTTGTTTATTTTGTGTTATTTTGGTTTATTTTGTTATTTTGTTTATTTTGTTTATTTTGTTTATTTGTTTATTTTGTTTCTATTTTGTTTATTTGTTTATTTTGTTTATTTTGTTTATTTTGTTTATTTTGTTTAGTTTGTTTATTGTGTTATTTTGTTAGTTTGTTTATTTTGTTTATTTTGTTTAGTTTGTTTATTTTGTTTATTGTTGTTATTTTGTTTATTTTGTTTATTTTGTTTATTTTGTTTATTTTGTTTATTTTGTTTATTTTGTTTATTTTTTTATTTTGTTTATTTGTTTATTTTGTTTATTGTATTTTGTTTATTTTGTTTATTTGTGTTTATTTTGTTTATGTTTGTTTATTTTGTTTAGTTTTGTTATTTTGTTTATTTTGTTTAGTTTGTTTATTTTGTTATTTTGTTTAGTTTTGTTTATTTTGTTTAGTTTGTTATTTTGTTTATTTTGTTTATGTTGGTTTATTTTGTTTATTTTGTTTATTTTGTTATTTTGTTTATTTTGTTTATTTTGGTTATTTTGTTTATTTTGTTTATTTTGTTTATTTTGTTTATTTTGTTTATTTTGTTATTTTGTTATTTTGTTATTTTGTTTATTTTGTTTATTTTGTTTATTTTGTTTATTTTGTTTATTTTGTTTATTTTGTTTATTTTGTTTATTTTGTTTATTTTGTTTATTTTGTTTATTTGTTTATTTGTTTATTTTATTTATTTTATTTATTTTATTTATTTTATTTATTTTATTTATTTTATTTATTTTATTTATTTTATTTATTTTATTTATTTTATTTATTTTATTTATTTTATATTATTTTATTATATTTTTGAATTCAATCATTACTCATTTTTGAATATTTTTTATAGATATCAAGTCGGCATACCTAAGTATGTATATAATAAGTATCCATATTGATGTATACTATTTTTGTAGATATCAAGATGACATACATAAGTATGTATACTAGTTATGTATAAAATACACATGCATATTGATGTATACTATTTTTGTAGATATCCAGTCGGCAGACCTAAGTATATATACTATTTATATATTATTTTTGTATACAGTCACCATCAAAATCCACACAATGTCAGCACATCATATCACAAATACATGAAGCATTGGTACGAATAAGTTTATATATGAAATCCAAGCATACCATGGTGCTTAAAGAAGAAAATTGGAAACAAAAAAAATAGAATAAAAATGCTTACTCTACGACTAAGCAATCCAAAGATAATTGATGAAGATTATATTTATAAACATACCTCAAATCATTAACAAATTAAAACTTAAACCTCGAATTGATTAAGTTGAATCGGCGTCGAGAGATAAGGAATGCGGAGGACATCGAATACGTGTTAGAGATGTGTCGAGTCGAGAGAGAAAATGTATATTTTAGGAAAATATTTATATTTTTAATTATTAAAACATTAAATAAACAATATATATATATATATATATATATAATACAAAAAGACTCATTAATTTTATTTACTATTAAAATTTTTTCAACAAAATTAATGTGCGTGTAGCAAGGTACAAATGAAAAACAAATACCTTACAATTTATTATTATTATATTAATTAAACAATAAATATATAAACAATAAAAAAAATATGTTTTGCATAAAAAAAAATATCAAATAGGTACGAAATTAACAAACTTCATATAATAAGACATGAATGAAAAAATGAATTGTCTTCTAGCCACTCGCCTAAAAGTTATAAAATACTCTTAATATTAAAATATCTATAAAAATTTTTATTTCATGATTATAAATTTTTAAGAATTCATATTTATTTTTACAAAGATAATATAAAATAAAAACTTAATGTTTAATGCTAATTGTAAAAATATTACTCAATTATTTAATTTTTATAAATTTTAGTAAGATTGAACATCTATATATTTTTTTAATTATTATTTTATTTTCGTTTAACTTTATTGAAAAAAATTATATTTTTATTATATGTCAAGATTTTCAAGATTTTTATCATTTATTTTTTTAAAAGTTTGTTTATAATCATACAATTTTTTTAATACTTATAATAATATTAATATTTACTAGTTTATTCATCAATTAAGATATTCATGAAATTATTTTATATTTTATCATACAATGAATTAATTTACATTTAAATTATTAAAAATTTTAATGTATATTAATTTAAATTTTAAATTATCGAAAAAATTAGCATACTTATTGAATTAATTATTTAATGTTACTTAATTTAAATTATTTAGTTTCTTAATTAAAAATTTTGGAAAAATTGTTTGTATACTTTTTTATAAAATTAATACATCATTAAAATAGTTATTTTAGTCCTTATTAATATAATTTTTTTTTTGTATTTTTATATATTTTAAATTAAGTATTTATAATATCATTTTTTTTTGATTTTACGAGGAGAATGTGTGTTTGAAGGATTGCTCATCTATAGACCAATAACATAAATCTAATAAATAAATTTAAATAAAATATTAAAAAAATATTAAAAAAATAATAAAAAAAGTATATAATTAAATATTGGCTAGGGAAATACCATCGCTAAATCTATAACTAAATTATGGATTTTATATGGTAGGGAAAATTCATCACTATATTTTGGATTTTACTAGCTCGAGAAAAGACGTCGCTAAATCCGTCGCTAAATTACAAATTTTATTAGCTAGGAAAATTCTATCCTTAAACCTGTTACAAAATTTAGGATTTTATTTTCTATGAAAATTCCGTCACTAAATCCATCACTAATTTATGGATTTTATTAGCTAGGGATATTCACTCACTATATTCGTAGCTAAAATACAAATTTAATTAGCAAGGGATAGTCCGTCGCTAAATCCATCGCAAAATCAAAGATTTTATTAGCAATGGGAAAGTCAGTCGCTAAATCCATTGCTAAATCATGGATTATATTAGCAAGGAAAAATCCGTCGTTAAATACATTGCTAAATCATGGATTTTATTAGCAAGGAAAAATCCGTCGCTAAATCATGGATTTTATTAGCATGTAAAAATCCGTCGCTAATTTTGTCACTACATAAATAATTTTATTAGCAAGAGAAAATTTATCGCTAAATCAATGATTTTATTATCAAGGGAATATTCGTCGCTAATTTAAGTCTTTTATTAGCGAGGAATATTCGGTAGCTAAATCCGTCGCTAAAATCCCCGCTTTTCTGGAGGGAAATTTACGAAACTTTTTCATCGTTAATCCATCGCTAAAATCCCCATTTTTCTTGAACGGAATTTACAAAAATATTCTGTTGCTTTTTTTTTTCAAAAAAAAATCATTAATCCTTTGCTATTCCCTAGCTAATCTGTCGCAATTTAGCTAGGGATTGATCCCTAACTAAAATTCTCTAACTAAAACTACTTTTTCTTGTAGTGCTAGTAAATACATACACACATACACAAACAAACAAATGCACACACACACACACTTATATATATATTCTATATATACTTATTGGGGACCGACTGAGATACTATCTAAAAAGTAAAAACCAAGAAAATCATGAAACAAATTCTCAGTTTAATTATAAGATTGATTTGATATTTTTGATCTTCTTAAAATTATTTAATTTTAATTTGAAAATTTACCTAGATCCTTCAACTTCCTCTGTAATTTTAATTGAATAACTGTACTATATACTTTCAATCATATTCACAGATCTATATATCTACAACTATCTATTACTACTCATGACATAGAGGTGTCAATCAGGCCGGGCTGGCTCTTACGGCATGAGGCACGACATGATTCGGCCGTGCCTGGGCCGGCCCGGTATGAAAATTTCCCATACTCGGGCTCGTGCCGTACTCGACCATGGCACGATTGTGTCGTGCCATGCCGAGGCCAACCGGGCCTCGTGTCGTGCCTGGCCTGGTACAGTATCGTGGCCCGTTTGCACGGTACCTCGGCACGACCAAGAAACCAATTTTTTTTTAAAATTAGGGGTTCGAGCACACCGAAACCAAACCCCTAACTTTTTTTATATTAGGGATTCGGCCCAACTGGGCCGAACCCGGCAGATACGTGTCACGGGCCCGTGCTGGGCTGACCTCCACAGAGCCGTGTCGGGCTAGGAACGGCATGGTACAATAACCGTGCCGTGCCAGTCCCAACACGAAACCACGGTCGGGCCGACTAAAAATGGGCTGGGCTGCTCCGACATGTCCCGTTTGACACCTCTATCATGACATTCTAGATAAATTTCATAGAGTTTGGTATTTGAGATAATGATTTAAATAATAAGATATTTAGTTCTAACTTTGGGATAATATTGAAAAACTTCTCAAACTATTCATCTAAGTTCTTCTTTAACATTGCAAAAAATGATGATTTAGATAGAAATTTTATTTAGCATCGATATACATCATATTCATCTTTCTAATACATCATGATTTAGATAGTTAGTCAACTTAAGTTAACATAATTATCCTTGAGAAAGTATAATTCCTATTTAATAGTTTAGATAATGTTAATTTTGATTAATTTATCAAATCTAATAGCTAGTCTTGTTATCTTATTTAGAAAAGTAGATAGTTGTATTTGAAATTTTGCTTACATCTTTCGCTTTATTTTTTAGCACTCTTTTTATAAGCTACAATTTTTGGGACTGAACTAATCCATCTAGATGTATAAATCAAAAGAACTAAAAAAATAATTTCCAAATAAAAATCTAATAAATAGTGAATGGAGATAATTACCTAATTGGTAGTAATCTAGAGGCCTGATACATTACCATTTAAATGTAAGAAATCATGAAAACTTTTCATATGGAGACTATGTAAGTGGGATGCAAAACATTGAGCAAGCTCCAAGAAACTTTGGCAACAATGCAATGAGCTATAATAATCAAGGATGATCATGCTTGAATTGTCAACTGAAAAAAGAAGTAGGCCCTAAAAGAAAGCATGATGTCATCTTAACAAATTTAATAAAGAGAAATAATAACCATGATAATTAGATGGCAAAGTTGGAAGCAAGATTAGATCATATGAGTTTGGTAATGAGGAATATAAAGAATCAAATTGAACATTTAGTATTATCCATGAAGGGAAAATGAGATAATGAACTACCAAATGATACTGAGACAAATCTGAAAAATTACTCATCTATATTACTTCAATTACTTCAATGTAGGAAAGAGCTAAAAAGTAATACGTTGAGCAATAGTATTTTGGAACTACTAGAGCTATAGCACCATTAATTTCCAAAAAGTCATGACTCTCACTAAAATTTTCTAAGAAGTCATGACTCTCATTGAAAATGCTTCCAAATATGATGTAATGACATAGTACCTAATAATGCTCTGACTCTAGATGAAGTAAAATCATAAATCTCATTCCAAATTTAATGAAGTAAAGAAACAAAGGAGTGATTAGAGGTTATTAGATTCTAATGGAGATAAAAAAAGAATCATAGTGAAGCTAAGGGTAGGTTTTTTTATGAATCTTTTATTTTCACAATATTTTAGAAAGGAAAAATTAGATAAACACTTTGAAAAGTTTCTTAATATATTCCAAAAACTAGACTTGGATATACTATTTGCTGAAGCTCTAGCTCAAATACCAAAATATATAAAGTTTAAAAGATATAATGAGTAATAAGAGAAAGTTTAAGATATATAGGACCATAATCATGGTCGAGAAGTATAATGCAATTATTAAAAGTGTTAATATACATTGTGTTGTATATATATTTTATTTTTATAAACTGTTTTGTATAACCAAAATGTTTTCTGTTTCAATATTTTGTTAAGTGCATGAAATAAAATATTAAAAGGTTGGGAATGCAGCAATAGCACAATAACGGGAGTCACACTTCCAAGTTAGTGGGCTGAAAAAAATTTTTGGAGCAGAACCCGGTCTATCAAAGTGATCCGACATGCTCCGTTATTGATATAAATTATTTTTATTACTATTTTTGCGTTGTTGTTGTTTTTACTTGTGGAACTGTTCATCTTTGTTTTCTCCTATCTAGAGGTGTCAAACGGGCCGGGCCGGCCCGGCCCGGCACGAGGCACGGCACGGTTCGGCCGTGCCTGGGCCGGCCCGGCACGATAAAAAAACGTGCCCGGGCTCGTGCCGGGCCCGTCCGCACGAACCACGTGCCGGGCCGTGCCCGGCACGAGCCGTGCCGTGCCTGGCCCGGCACGACTCGTGCCTTGGCACGGCACGACTCAGGCACGTCGGCCCGCGTGCCTGAGTCGTGAGTCGTGACTCGTGAGTCGCGACTCACGAGTCACGAGTCACGAGTCACGACTCACGGTCACGACTCACTGAGTCGTGACTCGTGACCCAACCGGGCCCCGCCTTCGGTAAAAAGACCACGGGTCGGGTCCAAACAGACCCGACCCGCCCCGCCCCGCCTGCCCTGCCTTGCCGTGCGCCCGTGCCCGAGCGGGCCGGCACGGCACGGCACGGCCTTGCCGTGCCCACGGGCCGTGCCGTGCCCGAATTTTAAAAACCGTGCCGTGCCGGGCACGGCACGCCAGCACGGCTGGGCACGTGAAAAACGGGCCGTGC
Organism: Sapria himalayana; assembly: GCA_029783825.1. Taxonomy (NCBI): domain Eukaryota; kingdom Viridiplantae; phylum Streptophyta; class Magnoliopsida; order Malpighiales; family Rafflesiaceae; genus Sapria; species Sapria himalayana. The sequence continues at coordinate 12,647,842 of JAREIK010000088.1, forward strand.
CGTGCTGGGCCGGCCCGTTTGACACCTCTACTCCTATCTACACGATTTTCTTCGTGATTGCTTCTGCTCAAAAATATTTAAGACTTATTTTGGTTATAATTTGTAAATACATAAGCATTTTCTGGTGGATGTTACTAGTCGTGCTAAATGACTAATGAACTAAAATATTTTTCGTGTTTCTGCTGTGGTTTTATTTTGTTTCTCATGGTTTGTTGGATTGTGGTTGTGGATATATATCATTTGCTATTTTTTCTATTTTAATTTCTTCTTCTGAATCTGTAAAATTATAAACGTGGAAGTAGAATTACCTAATACCATGCACCATTGTGGACTATACATTTCGGAAAGCATTATGTGATTTTGGATTAAGTGTCAACCAAATGCTCTTGTTCATTGCACAAAGATTGAATCTCGAAAAGATCACTCCAATAATTTTTTCACTCCAAATGGATAATCAGACTATCAAGCACCAAAATAGAATAATTACAGATATTTTGGTTAAGGTTAGTATCGTTATTTTTTGACTATATTTTGTTGTATCTGATATAAAAAAAGATAATAATATACCACTAATTTTGGGATTACCATTTTGGCCACTAGACAAGCCCTTATTTATGTCAAAAAAGAGGTGCTCACTCTCAGTATTGGCAAGGGTCAAGTAAAAATTAATTTTTATAATGGCTTGTGATGTCCAGATGATGATGAGATGAGTTATTGAAAAGTAGATAATCTTCTCCATATAGCATTAGAACAAAAAAGTGAACTTTAAATAGAAGGGTTTTGTAAAAGACTATTGGATAAACGAATATGAATGATATGATGTGAAAAACAACTTCGTACATATGGAAGTGATGAAAATGAGGAAGAATTATTTTGGAGTTAATGAAAATTAGGAACGTGAAGAAGATAACTACTATGAGGACTTTTTATCTTATACATGACCTCAAAAGAATCTCATATTGACAACTTCAATTAAGCTAAAAGAATGAGTAAAAACGATAAGGTAGATAAAAAATATGAAGGATCCGATCAAAGACAAAGCTTTGGTTATGCACAACACTATGATAAAAAAATATGGTTGTACATGATGCTATGACATTGGTGTGAAAAAATTAGATAGTCAATCAGAAGCTTAAAAGATAAAGATGTGGTTTACAGAATCATTGAATTTAATGTTATAGAATGAAAGTGGCCAAAATGAGCTCAAGGAAAATGGCGTGGCTATACATAATGTAATGACGATGGGTTTACAAAACAAAAAGGGCAAATAAATTCTAAAAGTAAAAGCTATGACTGTGCTTATCATCATGACTTTGGATATATAGAAAGAAAATAGCTAGGCTAACACTAAAGAAGAAGCCATGATATTTTCCAAAGTTGTAATATCCAAAGAAGAAAAGGCCAAAGAAATAAGTATAGCTGAAATAAGACAAAGGAAAGAAACAACAAAGAAGAAAGTAGGGTAGTACAATAAGAAGTTAACTTGAACATCATATATTTCTAACAGAGGAAAGAATTAATATATTGTCTAGCTATGGATATTAAACTTAACGTGAATTGCGAGATATCCCATAGATTTTATTTTTCATATGTATGATGTAATAAATACCTATAGCTTTCACATAATAATTATACACACCTAAATTCCATAAGGATGATCACAAAACTCAAAAAATACCATGATTATCAATATCTCTACTTGAATGTTTACCATTATTTTGAGACTATATAATACTCTAACATAATCATAGAGAAAATATTTTATTTGGGATATAGTTTTTTTATTGAGGTTGAAGTTATTGCTTAGGGATGAATGATAGTTTTAGTGTGAAAGTTTATATGATGTTTAAATTACTGAATATTCTTGAATATTATGGTATTTTATATGATGCGTAAGCACGAGAATGAGACAAATGAATTGATTTCATGACTTTTGAGTTTTGGTTGATTTTAATGAATAGTCATGAAATCAATGAGTTTTTGGATGTTTTTAGTAAATTGATAGATTATGGAGCATTGCACAATTTCAGTGTCTATTTTTTGGCCAAAACTCTACCTAAGTAGTCATGATAATCTTTATACACTATAACTCTATCACCCCGTTAGCACAATTATTCAACTATGTAACATATTCTTTATAAATAAAATTATCATGAAGTTATAGTTATACTTATCTCATAATAATTAAATGACTACAACATTAATTTCATATCATAGTAACTAAGTACCCTATTTTTGCTAAAAGTCATGATCACTTTTTAGCATTATGACTTTATATTTAATAAGACTTTGTAGTCTCAAGTTAAAGCCACATAATTTTTACAAAAATATGACTTCTAGGCTATAGAAAGTTATAAAATCAAAACTACTCATGCCAAAACTATGATAATTATTTAGTGCCATGACTTTTGGACATGAATTATTATAGAGGGCATTAACTTGAGTGTACTCTTCTCCAAGGTTGTGACCCTTATCCTCACGAGGAAGCAAAACCACGACTTCTATGTCAGGCTAATTTTGGTACTTTTTGTAGTGTTTCAACCATATATTATATGAGAGAAATCAATGCTAGTACCACAACTACTCACAGTGCCATGGCTACTTGAGAAACATGAAATATAATCTTTGTGCCATGGACATTCCTAATGTCATGGCCATGTGGTGTACATGAGAGGTGATTTCTCATACCATGGCTATTTCCAATATTATCCTCATTAGAGATGGCAAATATGTTTGTATCCATGAATTTTTGACCTAATCCAATCCAATCAAAAAGTAGAAAAATCCGTTGATTGGATAATGGATATGGATATGGATAAAATCTAATTTTTTGAATGGATATGGAAATATGGAATAGATATGGATTTCGGCATATCCGATCTAAAATCCATATGGATTAAATTCTTATACTAGAAGATTGAGTTTAGATTGTCCAACAAGGTGGAACTCTACTTATCTAATGCTTAAAAATGCTTTGTATTAAAAAAATGTGTTTCCTAGACTTAAGTTGTTTGAATCACACTATGTGTTTGTGCCTAGTGAAGCATAATGGAAGACTACAAAAGATATTTGCGATAGGTTGGAATTGTTCTATAATATCACCACGTTATTTTCTGGGACAAGATATTCCACAGCCAATATATTTTTTCCCATGATTTATAGAATTAAAATGACATCAAATGAATAACTTATGTTCTCCAATGTAGTATTTAGTACAATGGAAAAAAGTATGGTTGAAAAATTTGATGAAGATTAGCATGTGATCCATAAATTGATGGGTATTGCTTTGCTGTAGAATTGGACCCTAGGTATAATACGACTTTGCTTCACTTTTACTTTTCTTTAGTTTATCCAAATGACTTTAGTGAATAAATTAGCAATATTTAACGACCTTGTTATGAGTTAGTGGAGGACTATTATACTATAATGTATAAAGAGATTGATATATAATCTACAGTGCATGGAATGGTCACTTCAACTTCAAAAGAGACTTCAATAACTATTGATAGTGATTATCAGTTGTTTGTGAAAAAGATGAAGACTAATAAAATGAATAGTTTCAGAATTGAAATTGACCAGTACTTGGAAGAAGATGTTTTGCCTGATAATTCTTAGTTTGATATTTTATTAGGGTGGAAGTTGTATGGAGTAAAGTATATTTTCTTACAAACTATTGCAAGAGACACAGTAGCAATTCTAGCATCTACTATTACTTTAGAGTCTACATTCAGTTCTAGTGAGATCAGTGAGCCCTCGTTGTAATTGATTTCATCTAAAGATGATAGAAGTATTGATCTATGTTCAAAGTTGGTTTTGGAGTGAAGTGAAAAAATATGATGGTAACTTTATGTTATTAATTATTTATTTTTTATTCACCTAGAATTTTATAATATTTGTAAATTTTTAATATTAGTTTGCTTTTTATATATTTTTTCTATGTGGAAATGACTTGTTTGTTTTAGATGGTTATGAATCAATTTATGAAGAAGATATTAACGAGCATGATAAAAGTATTAACTCTTATAACTAATAAATTTTTATTAATATTGCAATTTAAGTATTCAAATATTAATTAATTTTTTTATAATTGTAGGATCCGAGATTACGCATGTTCAATGACTACATTTTCATCAACTTTTATGAAGATGAAGTCTACCAAACTTTGTTGAAATTTTGTTTAAGATGTTAAACATTTTGAATTTGTCACTCAATACAATTATTTTGATTTATGATGTTTAGCAAAATATGAATCATGAAGTTATAACTTGTGTCAAAGTTTAGCAAAATATGTCTCAGTAACACATGGATAAATTTAATAACCACGGAGAATATCCAAGGATATGGATTTAGTTTTTTTTATCTGTAGTATATGGATATGGATATGAATATATATTATTTTTATTTAGGATCGTATATGGATTTTAAAAAATTCTATCCAAATTTAATCTGATGTCATCCCTAATCCTCATATGATAAATGAGATATATAGGTGTCGAAGTCATAGACATTTTTGACACTACACCATGTAATGAACATTAGATGTCATTTCTGAATTCTGATACTGTTTCCATTATTAGCACTATAGCCATAAGATGAATGAGAAAGATAAATGCTGAAATTCATGACTAGTCCAAGTATCTTAATTTTGTGTTATAACTACATTAGGCCCAAGTCACAAATATTGACTAGTGCTATAACATTGTGTTATAAAAAAATTGAGATACATTCTAGAGTTATGACCACTTTTAAGAGTCAAATTCGAGCTTAAGAGATGAAAGTAAAAATGAATGCTTTCTTCTGAAAGCCATGACTTTCTACTTAAAGTAATATAGAAACATTCAAATATAAAAGAGGAAGGAGAGAGAAATCATGAAAAATCTCTATTGTTTTTCCTCCTCTTCTACACCAAGTAAAATCCAAAGTACAACAACAAAACCTTAGAGGCAATTTTCTTACTCTCTAGAGGCTCTAAAAACATGCAATGGATGTAAGACATAAGATAAACCCTAGAGTTAGAGGGTATGATTTTTAAACACTCTCTCAAGGGTAGATTCAAAAATTTATATCAAAATAACATGTTGTCTATGGTTTATGTAATCTTGTTTGTGTAGTGTATAATTGGTTTTTATATTAATTAATATGTTTTGATTTATGTTGTGTTAAGAAAATTAATGAATGGGTAATTAAATAAAAATTGAATTATGGATTTCAATATTGGTGTGCTTGTGTAAGTTGTCATGGTGGACAGTGAGAGGTAATCATGATGCTCACTTATATATATGCAAGGAAAGAAAGTAACAACCTTTTTGGTGACAATAGGTAAGATAATCCTATGTGTTAAAACTCAAAATTTGGATATGCTAAACTTTGCTAGTATAGTGCTTATGAAGCTGAAAGCACAAATAATTTAACATGCTAATCCATGGTAAATATCTTGAAAGAATTTGTTTTCGATTGAGGTGGATACTATATTGGATATTCTTCTGAGAGATTCAACTTTAGTATATTAGTTACATAATTATTGAGACTTAGTTATACCGCCTAATTTTATCAATTAAGCGATGTTCCAAAACTTGTTAATGAGAATATACCATCAATAGAGATTCACAAATACATGAGTCATTCAAGTAGTAAAGTAGAATTTAGTTCAGATATAAATTCCATAAGTATTGTATTAATCATTGGGCTATTCGATAATGAGACAACTCATTTTTAGTTAAATAGATATTTGGATTGTTAGATAATCTTAGGTCAATAGTTTATTTATTTAAACTATATTATGATGTTTAAATTGCTCAACTTATATAATTTTGGATAAAGAATGAAGGTTTATGAATTATATAATGATTCATTTCCTAAAGACATATAAGGTGGATGTCACTATTGAGTCTATCCCATTGATGGTCCCCTCAATGATGCCCCCTCAGTATGTTATCATTGAGATAACAATTCATTTCTACTTTGGATTCATTCATAATCACATACTTTTAGAAAACTTCATCAACTACTATTTATGGTTAATTCATATGCACACTCTTATTTTTTGACCTCCATTATCATAAAGACTAAAAATTAACATAGGTTGTAAGCATTTGCACAATTAATGTATGCTTCCCTCAAGTATTACTAGTGGCAAATATACAAGTAAAAGAAACTCTCAAGAATTATCAGTACCATGTGAATGACCACACACTTGCACATGTCTCGAGAATTACCTATTACTATCCTCATTGGTAATAATACGACTCCAACACTAAGGGGTGAACCCCTTAGGAGAACATACATAACATCCATCCCAATATAGAATTAGCTCTATTAAGATATGTATAATAAATTGACATGCCAATGTATTTACACTCTTAGCTTCATAAGTGTCATACTCATAATAATTAACATACCTAAATTTCAAGTTTTATTATCTCTTTCATCACAGTTAGAAGAGTTATCGCTTCCTTCCTACTATATGATGAGTGAGCCTCATATTTTACTTATTACCATCCACTATGAAAATCTCACCTAAACCTATCAATAGTCAAAACTATAGTTCAACTTTTATTTAATCACCAACCATCAATATTAATAACACAAAATAAACTAAACACATCCATTTATAAATAACCTATGTCGCATCACATATATTCAAATGGGGAATTATGTTTTGGGGTGTTTCCCCAGAAAATTTTAAGATTTAGAAACTAAAATTATGATATTTTTAAAAAAGACACAAAACTAAAAATAAATTAAAATTAAGTGTACCCAATTTTGTAAGTACTAAACTACCCTCTCCCCTGCCCCTCGCCACTCCCTTGCCCTTGCCAGTAGCCCTCGCCCCTCTCTCCTTCTCGCCCCTCACTACAACAAAAACCATAATCAATGACGCGTAAAAAGCATCATTATATATATATATATATATAATGGTGTTTATCGAAAACGTCATCTGCTAGCGTGACATAAAAAGTCTATATATATAATGATGTTTTTTTTGCAGTGTCGTTGAATCATACATTGACGCTAAAATAAAGTGTCATTTTTGTTAACAATGACGCTTTATTTGAGCGTCAAGGTATGATTCTACGACACTGCAAAAAACATCATTATATGTTGTAGCTATCGTAAATTTTTTTAATACCATGACACTTAGAAAAAACGTCAAGGAAGATTATGATTTAAATATTTTTAAATTTAATAATTATTGTAAATATATTTTCACATGTTATTATAATACTGCATGCACATAAGAACAACATTCTTTACAATCCATACCAAGAATATAGTTTTCAAGTACAATGGGGAACTCGGACTTCTTACAAATCAAAAAGATATATAACACAATTTCAACATTTGTTTCTTAAAATTAATTCAAAATTTCTGATATATGCAACCCAATTGTGCCTTAACTCAATAAAACTGGTTCCTGCTAGCCTGACAAAGTTGAGAGTTAATTTCCAAATAAGGTAACCTGCATACAAATAGATGAACAATAAATACTTACACTTGTAGAAAAAAATATATTATAGAGAATTGGAAAAAAAAACAGGAATGATAACAACATATCATAAAAATAAATTATATAACAATTGACATATACAATTAAATAAATTTAACAACAACAAAAACAAAGTTAGTAGAAATGGATAAAATGTAAAGCAAAAGATTTATCAATTATGACATAAAAGTTGATAATATCTTTTAAAATACAAAACAATAATAATCCATTTAAAACCTAAAGGTGTGTAGTGAGTTTAAAAATCTCACAAACAACTTGAAAAAACACTACAAAAACCAATTAAATATCATAAATTGAAAAGTTAAATTACTTGCCATCTTCCCAACACATCAAAAAAAAACTCGATGAGATGCTATGCAATGTAATTTCAAGTTCTATTTGATTACACAAATATAGTAATCCAATGAACATATAGTTTTAGATTTATTAATAAAATATTGGCTGCATGAAAACAAAAATTTATGCCTTGAAATAATTATTGTATTTTATAAGGGTGAAAAGGTAATTTATAATGTTGTGGTAAAGTATTGAAGCCAAAAGTCGAAATCACAATTTTTTTCATTGTCAATCTACAACAAAATATCTATGGTTGACAACATACAAAAAAGATAGTACGAAAACAAAAAAATTCTTATTACATATTCAAGTTTTGAATATTTAATTGAAAGTAAGAAGTAATAACTATGATCTCATTAAAAAAATATCTTTATTATCACAATAGTTCATGGACCATTCCAAAGTAGGAAGATCTCCTAATTTGACAAAAATAAAGTTTACGTTTAAACACCTAAGAATCATGCATTCAATATACTAACGTAATTCAACATATGAAAATTATAGAAATATAATGAATGTGTAAGTTAAATACTAAAATGTCTTCAAATGATTATGTCAAACAATTTACCTTCAGTCATAGTTTGGTTCAAAAGAGATATAAATTACGAACCTCATCAAAAGTTAATGTTGTAAATCTCAAAATTTGTTCATGCTTCAATATAATAAGGTGTTACCAATGCTTTTCAAACTAAGGAAAGTATTAACTGAGTCACCAACATCACCCATTCAGATCATACTTCATCCAACTCATCTTTGTTGTATGATTCCTTCCCATTCAGATCATACTTCAAATGATTATGTCTAACATACCTTTGATGTTAGACATCCCTGATCAAGAAAGATATCTCTCATATATCTCATTACATAGTATCCACATTCAACACTACCTTTAGTCTTGGGCACCGAATATAAAATAATATATATATATATATATATGGAGTTACTTGCAAGTCATATTGTAAAAAGTTTAAAATTAAGCAGAAGACACTAAATATTATACTACTCAGTTAATGAGTTATGTATCCCTAGTACAACCCAATTAGGCTCTCTTTTTGATGATATATGTGTTTTAAAGTGAAGATTTCTTTGAGCCCTGCATTAAGAAAAAAAATTTATGTTGCCACCAAATGCTTCTTTCTATAATAAGAAGGGAAAAACTTACATATTAACAATGTCTTTAAGATCATCTACAGGTTGATGATGCAAGGAATCAAGGTAATAGGGGATCAAAATCCTTATTTCAAGTACAATAGTGAATACATACAAAATATCTCAAAAAAGTTATTAAATAACATGTCAAATAATAATTCAAGAAAAAGAAATAATCATTATAATTCACTACTTACTTGCATGGGGACATAACCATATAAGTTCTTGTTTCTTGGTGAGCATGAATAATATACAATTAATTTATTTGCAAACACATTAGAAAATCACTTAAAAAAGCTCAATGATTGGAGTTTCTAGTAAAAGTTTACTGTGTTGAATTATAATTTAGAAAAGTCTAATATGGTAGCTGATGAATTAAGCCATGATATTGAGCATGATGTAATCAATAACCTTCAATATATACAAAAAGAACATATCAACAATACTACTCCAACATTTACTTTATATTTCATTGATATAATATGTCATTGAAGGAAAAATTCAGAAAGATTATAACATAATGAGTTTCACAATGTCCAGTGCAACAATAATGTTGATTCTAGAAGATTTTATAAGATTCTAGAAGATTCTATAAGATTCTAGAAGATTCTATAAGATACTAGAATATCCAAGCTAAGCGCAGCATTATGTTTAGGCCCAAGTTCAATTGATGTTCTATTATTTTTAATATTTGTTTGTTTTTTACAATATAAGAATATGACATAAGGTAGAATTGTTAAAAGTAAAATATATCTATCTGTCATAAGGCAAAATTGTCATAAGGCAGAATTTTTGATGTTTGGGTACAAAAGAGCACTCGAATTGTCATAAGTAAAATAAATTGGAGAAGAAGTTTGCATTGAATCAGATATAGAAATAAAAATTTTCAAATCACCAATTTCCTCGAGACGGAATCCCAAAAATGACTTGTGCCAAACTAACAAATGGCCTCGACACCGTGGATTGGTATTCTCCGGCGAAGGAAAAGGTTTCCAACAAATGCAGTGCTTGTTGTGTCAGTTCAGCCCAACTCTTCCGCTGTTATCACCGATTGCTCCCGACAAATAGAGCTTATAAACACGCATTTATAATACTGCATTTTATGCTATTTTACTCGGAACACGTTCAATTTAATAATTAGGTTAACGCTTCCGAAGAGCTGATACATTTATAAAATTAATGGACAAACTTACAGGATGCCGCAAATATGGCGAATGAGTTCGAAGACGTGATCTTGAACTCGAGCTGTTGGAAATGGCCGAATGCGAAAAAGAAGAGGCGCAACTCTTTCTAGTGATAGATTATTCAATATAATTAAATTCAGTATAATATTAAAATTTTCACATAACAATGACACTTCTAGTAAGTGTCATAAAAACTTAATACATTTTCTAAATAATAACGCTCTTAGAAAAGAGTCATTAAATGACTAATTATAAATAGTATAATGATATTTTCGGAAAGCGTCAAGATATAAAGCGTCATTAATTTGTTGTTTTGTTGTAGTGCCTCTCTCGTCCTTGCCACTAGCCCTTGCCCTGTCACTGATCTTGAACTCTGCATATTGTACTCTCCATCTTGAACTCTGCATCTTGAACTCTGCATCTTGAACTCTACATCTTGAACTCTGCATCTTGAACTCTGCATCTTGTACTATGCATCTTGTACTTTATATTTTATATTAATTTTAAAGTTTATATATAGAATATCAATAATATGGTTGTTCAGTTGATAAAGATAATTGATACTCTTATTCTAGAGTCATAAGTTCAATCCCTAAAAATGTCAAATATGCTCCTTGGGATGTATATTAGTAAAATATGTCAATCTGTTGAGATGATTGCTTTACATGCATTGCACACACACACATACATAATTTTTGAGGCCCATACATGTATATAAACTCTGACCTCTGTATGTATACATAATAGAATATATATACATTATGTACACACAGACAATATATATATATATATATATATATATACATATATAATATTTATATACCTCGCACACACATATATAATAAGTTTTTAAGTTTTTTTTTTGACGTGACAACTGACACGATGATGTTTAATTACCTAATTTAAAATAAAATTAGGTTTTGAGTACTCAAAATCTAATTAATTCTGAGTTTGGTTTTGGTATCCTATTCCTAGACCCCAAACGTAAAATCTGGGATTATTTTTTAATAATTAATCTTGATAGGCAGATGTTCGAAGCTGACATGGCGTTTGGATATCAATATCCTGGCAAAATGAATCAACAAAACACTCAGTTATATGCATACTATATATATTATTTCTGGGGATTATGCCGATATTTTTTTTCCCAATAAAGGGTTTTGCTCGGCACCCAAGTTACATGCTGTCCAATATCAAGCATGGCTACCTGAGTCTAGTGGAGCAAATGGCAGTTGCACATACATTCTTCGTCCATTTCATTTCGTCCCTTCTCCGCTGCTCATCCTTCAGATTTTTCTAGGCGCGTAGTCACGATCCACGTGAAATTTTTCTTTAGAGTTCTTGCAGCTCTACTTGAATTTTGATGATTTTGTGATGAAGTTCTTGGAACATACTCCACTAGAACGGTAATTATTTTAATTCTTTTTACTGATGATCAGCGATGAAATGTCGATCTACTGGTATCTTTATTTTTGTTTGTTTTGGATTTTGGTTCCAGGGTAAACAATTTTGTAAGTTGCTTGAGTCTCGGAGAACGCACTATTAAGGGTTGTCTGGAAGCTTACTCTTGTATGTATGCTTTGCAGTTATGTCTTCAAGACATGTATTGAATTTTTCTGATATCTTTATCTTTTTGAGAAGATAAACCATTACCGCTCTTTGTTTTGTTAGGTAAATCTGCTGGAACTGACAAAAAAATTTCTCTTAGTCTGGAGAATGAGGTAATATATGTAGAACGTATTGCTTCTATATTGTTAATTTTTTTAAAAAAAATAAATGACTCATTATTATTTTTTTAATGATGCATGAAGTAGTCAATTTTGTTGAAAATCATTTTTACGTAGAAAAATTTAACTGGTCACTTTGAAGCTAACAGTTAAGATTTGTATGTTCAACATGACCACCAACAATGAAAGTGAAACTCAACAATTTTGATAGTCTCAATCATTATATACATCATAGATTTAGATATTGATTGAACTTAGGTGTCATGTTTTCTAAAACATCAAAGAACTTTAATCATTAAGATTTTTTTGAAGATATATATATAACTTAAGCCATATTGTCCTCCTAAATTAATCAAAATAAATTGGCATGGATATGTTGATGATAATATAATATTGTCATTGTGATGTATATAAAAACAATATATAGAGAAATGAGAAATACATCACACTAAATCACATAATAAAATGATTTATTATAAATATTTAAAGTCAAACTATCTTACCATAAGAAAGTTACCCTACATATATATACAATAAATAAATATATCAAATAAACTAAAAATATAAGTAAAAAAAAAATAAGTAAAATAAATATATCAAGTGCACAATTATCTTGTGCATCAAGTTTGAAAGAGAAATAATTTAAAATTCTTTAAATATAATTGTGAACATATCAACAACTTAGTCACTGATAGATTTTAAAGTAGGGAAAATCAAGTTGTTATAGTTTTTTATTTTATATGTTATTTTTTTTATTTTTATATTCTTGATGAAAACATATGATTTTTGGACTATTCTAGTCGCTCTCATCAATTATATACGAGTACCTAATGTATAATTTTATTCATTTAGTGTGATTATGTTTTATTTTATGTTAAGTGGGTTAAAAATTAATGCAGTATCAAAGTTAGACTTTAGAAAAAATTAAATCTTAGCATGTGTGTGAGTGAGGGCTACAAATCCTAAGTGCACCGTACTATCATAGTGCATACACACACTATATAGAAAAAGGGCACACAGTTACTTTGTTGTCCACCAAGTATTTTTGTCATGCACCCATCGTGTGCAAATTGGTTGTCTAGAATGAGTGTGCAGGCATGCATACTTATGCGGAGGAATTTACCCTTGCATAGAGTAAGGCTCCACAATGGTGTGCACAGTGGCATGCTAGGAAAGGGCGAACCTTTGACATTGTGCTTAGGAAACAAAATCCTTATTCATTTGGAAATCTATTGAAGATGAAGGCACATAGTGGCACGTACAATTTGTGCGAACAATTGTGGTGGAAAACCCTAATCTGGGTTTGGGCATAAATTAGGATTTGCAAATGTTAATGTATTCAATTTTTTAGAAATTCATGTTTTAGGGCTTGTCAAAACATTTTAATTTGGTACAATTTGATTTTGAATTATGTATTTAATATGGTGAGGTATTTTTGTATCAAAAACATGGGCATGAGAGCCTCAGTTCAATACACACACTACCGAAGGATGAGTCACCATATAGATAATTATTAAATATTAAATTTAGAGAGAAGGTTGAGAACTTGCACAATATTAAGAAATATATGTTGACTGTTAGAGTTATTTAGGAGGTCTTCACATAGTTTTATCTATCTTTATACTTATACTTATAAGAGAGGATCATATAAAATTTCTCTTTAAAGTAATATTGGATCTTTTTCTTTTTTAGGTATCATTGGTTATGTAATTTATATTTATATTTAAAATTTTTAGATTATTGACACATAAATTAATATTTATAATATTAATAATTATATTTTATTCTATGCATTTTATTTTAATTTTTAAATATTATTGTAGCTAATAGTAAAAATTAAAAATTATTTAATATGATAATATCTATTTTGAGTCTTTGTTATTTTTTTGTGCCATGCGTATTCTTGATAGTTTAGTTATTTTAGTACCAGGTAATAAAATAACTATTTGATAAAGATTTATTCTAACTTTATTTTTACTCTCCTTAATATTTATTTTTAGGTTTGAAAGATTTTGAGAAATATTCTCTTTGATGGTATGATTTCATTCTATATATTTTAGTTTGCCTGATTATTTATTTATGTATTCTCAATTTAGTCACTCATTATTAGTTAATTTGAGAATATTAATTCTTAATTTAAGTAAGAATACATGCTAATAATAGAATATTAATAGAATATTTAAGTCAATTTATTTATGTATTAATTCTTAATTTTTTCATAATTTGAAAAAATTTTTAATAATAGAATATGAGACATATCAGTTAGAAAAATTTATTCAAATTTCTTATTCTACATGCTAGTCTAATTTGAGTAAGAATACATTTAATTTGATACACTCAAATTTAAGAGAACCTAGTAGAGATGTGACCATGTAAGATTTATCATATTTATTCATTTTTATTGACAACTAATCGATAAATACATTAATATATTTATTTTGTAATATATTATAAATTTTTTTATTTTTTAGATATTTTATAAAATAATAAAAAAATTATTTGATAAAAACCTAAAAAATTAAGAAGTAATAATTCATTTAAATATATATTTTATAAATTTAATATTTACAATATGAATTATAAGATTATATACTAGATTTCCTGTGCTGATACATCATAATAAAATGAGATTGATAAAAAAAAGAATAAATATCTGACTAAGATAATTAAAAGACTCTTACTTAAAGAGAGTGTTTTTAAAATTATTGTAGTTTTTGTATTGATTTATTTTTATTTGATATTTTTGATAGGAGCACTTGATTAGTGAGTTGTTCCAATTATTTTTTCTCATTATACAAGAATATTTAATATATGATTTTTTATTATTGAGTATTATTATATTATTATGATTATTATCTTAAAATTATAACATGGTATCAAAGTGATACCTTAGAGAAACATAAACTCTTGGATGTATGTGTGTAGCAATTAGAAAATCCTATGTTATTGTGCACCATTCATTGCTGTCACAGACCTACTATGTGTTGTAGAAGTCATGGTGGTAGAGGTGGTCATCAATGCCCACTATATCGATAATAGAGGAATTCTATTGTTGATGCTTTAGCAATGGTAGAATAATGTAAGCGTGTCAGACACATGATAGTAGGTGTGGTGATGATTGAGTGATGGTTGTGGTGCTAGTGGTCATGATTTTTTTTAGGGTAGAATTTTTTATTAGGGCTTTAATAGTTTATTGTCTTAACAAAGGCTAAACTCTAAGTTGGGTTGGCACAAATTAAGGGTTGGTGTATCTTTGTCTTTTATAGGAATTAGCTTGGAAAAATAATATCATAGTAGTTATAGATTAAGTAAAATCTCAATTTAATGCTTACATTTTAGGAAGATGAGATATACCAAATTTAATTATTAGATATTATTTTTAGAGAGGAGATTAAAAATTTTATATAACTTTAAGAGAGATAGGCTGACTACTGAAGTTATCTATGAGTCTTTACAAAGTTTATCCACCATGAAACTCACTTACCAGAGAGAAATATACAAAATTTATCTCTAAAGTAATAATACTTTTTTTAAGGTGTCATTGATTATTTTACTAATATTTTTATTTTAAACTTTTGAATTATCAATATAGGACGAACATTTATATTAATGATAGTTATATCATAATCTTATTAAATTTATTATATTATTTTGTTTGTTCTGAAAATCTTTTTATAGTTCAAAACAAATAATCGAAAGTCATTAAATATGATATCATGCAACTTGGATCTTTGCCACTTTCTAATATTATATTTATTTATGGTTATTATATTAATTCACCCTGTATAAGTTATCTCTTTAGACATTTAAATTTTGATTTTAATGTTTACTTTCACAAATATTTGCTTGTAAGATCGAGAAACTCTAAGAAATATTTTATGATTGAGTAGAGTAAATTATATGTTCTTTTTTCAACATTAAAATTTTATTCTAGATATTTGAGTATTTTATACTCTTTATTTATGCATTTTTAGATTTGTATATACTTTACTCTAGTATTAAAGGTATTTCGACCTAAAAGTGTGAGACATGTTAATTAAAAAAATTTATGAGTTTTTTATCCTACATATTAATTTGATTCGAGAAGAGATTCATACGATCTAATACAAATACATATGGGGATCTAATAAAGATATGATTAAATAATGATTTATGTATCCGATCAATTTTGTTGATGACTGCTCGAGGTATTCATGAATATATCTATTTCATGATAGATCATTTTATTTATTTTTTAGATTTTCATAAAATAATAAAAATTTATTCTGATAAAAATATAAAAAAATTAATAAGTGCAATGTATTAGAATATAATTAAAGCTAATTCAATACTTATTATATGGATCATGAAATTATAAAATAAATTTCATGTGCTGACAAATCTAATATAATATGTTTATTTAAAAGGAATAATAAATACTTGATTGAGATAATTCGGATACTTATATTTAGTAATAGTGTACCAAAATATTTTTGGAAAGATATAATTTTACTAATTATCAATATTTTCAATTAGATATTTTTTTATATAATTTCTTAGTGTATACTCTTTCATATCCTACATATTAGAGATAGACTGTTTAGTTTTTATTTTATAACTTTTGAATATATTTATTTCGTCATTGATTGCTCTCTATGATGAGATAAGTTGACATTTAAGTTTTGAGATGTGTATTCTTTGGATATTCTCCAATACCCAAAGAGGAGTATAAATATTTTTCACCAAATACAATAGGATTTTAATAATTATAAATCTTGTCTTTTTGGCAAGAACTATTTTTTCGAGGCTAGTAAGTGTATAAGTTTATATGTTGCACTTGGATTCATTATCATTCCTCTTATATTTGTGGTTTGATTGGATCACTAGCTTATAAAGAGAGTCACCCATCGATTACATATTAGTATGTTAATAGTTAGTATATTTTTACTCCTATGGAGTCATCATATATATTAAGAAATTTAAATTATGTTGATTCTAAAGAAAGTCAAGTATCTTAGAAAGGGAAACTTAATCATTCATGACTTATAGTCTACTCTAGGAGAGAGAGAAATGACTAGTTTTCTCAATTAAAGATGAGTTTATTGAGATGCTAGGTAATTTTGTAATTAGTTTATTTGATTTTGAACTTTTAATCACTTTCAAAAAAAGACAAATGAGTTATATTTAATACTAGATTTCATAGGTTTTGTTACTATTGTGTTATATATCTTTTATTTTATTATTATTATTTTTAATGATACTAGTATATTTAAATTTTCTTTTGAAATATATGATATTAGGTCATGATAAAAAATATATTTATCATTTTGTTTCACTTTCATAAGGGAAATATGATGCATGCCCTTCACTCTAATAGAACTTAGAAACTACTTGGATATTTAATGTAAACTAACAAGTGAATGTTTATTATGACAATTTGTTGTTGGTTATAAATTGATATTTATTATGAAGATAAGTTCAGATGAAAAGGTAAATCACCTTAATGTGAGAATTATAGGGAAGAAATTTGCTTAGATGTTTAATGGAAACTATCAAGATGTTTTTTTTCAGTGACACAAATGATCTTAATTTGCATCCTTCTTTCTCTTGCAGCTTCTCTTAATTTGAGGATATATTAGTTAAACATAAAGAATATATTTTTTCATGATGATATTGAGGAGGATGTGTATATTTAGTATGTACATTGGTTTTGAGAAGTACAATCATATGTAGCTTGTAAACTGTGAAAGGTGTTTATCATATGAAATAAAGAATACATATTTGATTTAGATAATCTGGACATTCATACTTACAAAAAGTATTTTGAAATATTTTTGGAGAGATATAATTTGAATTATAATCTATCATATCAATTTGATATTTTTTTTTTTGTTATTTTATGATATATGTTCTTTTAGATTCTTGTTCAACATCTTTGAAAAATATTATTTAGTGCATCTCCTAAAATTTTTAGATGCATTTGTTTTTTTTATTGCTATTTAAAATTAGATAAGTTAATATTT
The DNA here is from genome assembly GCA_029783825.1 of Sapria himalayana. NCBI lineage: Eukaryota > Viridiplantae > Streptophyta > Magnoliopsida > Malpighiales > Rafflesiaceae > Sapria > Sapria himalayana. The sequence continues at coordinate 12,665,747 of JAREIK010000088.1, forward strand.
ATTATCTTGAGATATATATTTTTGGATATTTAAGTACTCAATAAGGGATATATATATTTTTTATCAGATACCAATAGGATTGTAGTGATTACATATTGCCTTTTTTGATTAAACTAGTTTTCTAATGAGGTTAGAAAGATTGTAAGTCATATGTTGCATATCCCAACAGAATGAGGTTGGTGAAAAGAAGAATAAATATTTAATTGAGATAACTTAAATACTATTACTTATAAAGAGTGTTTAGAAATATTTTTGGTGAAATAAAGTTTTAACTATAATTTATCTCATTAATTATATGATATTTGTTATCATTTGTTAGTATATATTCTTTTAAATCATATAATGTGCATAGAGATTATTTAATTTATTTTTTAAAGTTTTTGGTTGTTCTTTTATCCTTCATCACTCTCTAAAGTAGGAGAAGTTGATATATATGACTTTGAGATATATATATTTTGGATACTCCAATACTCAAAGATGGATATAAATATTTTTTATTAGATATTGATAGTATTTTAGCGATTACAAATTTTATATTTTTTAATGATAACTTATTTTTCAACAAGGCTAGGAATAATATTAGTCCATATGTTATATTTGGATTCATTAATTCTTTCTTTTATGTATTTTACCCTACCTAAATTTATATTTAGTATAGAGAGTCACCTCTTGACTACATCTAAGGATGTTGGTACTCATTATGTTGTTACTTTTATGTAGTTATTATTTATACTAATAAATTTAGATTATTTTTATTCATTAGAATGAGTCTTTTTCAGGTTTTATTACATAATAGTTTTGAGTCTTTTTTAGTAGAGGCTCATATTGAGTCATTAATTAGGAGACTTGACCATCTAACACTTTGAGTCTAAATGAGGAGAGAGAGACATACCCAGCCTACTTAGATCAGAGATGAGCTTACAGAGGAGTCATGTGATCTTGCAACAAACCTCTCTGATTTTGAATATTTGATCGCTCTAAAAGGGAAAGGGTGGCAGATGATCTATATTTAACACTTGATTTTGTATGTTTTGTCATATCATTGCATTATTTTTTTGTTTTTTAATTTTTTTTTGACGATACTAGTATATAAAAGTGTTTTTTTGAGGTATTATTTTTTCTAGGATGATGTTAGATCATGATGTAAGAGATGCATGTGAACGGCAACATGAAGCGGTCATCATGGAGCAAGATTTAATTTGGATGTGCTTTTGATTGTAATCTATATCATTAGTCAGATGTTATCATCTACTTTTTTTAGTATATATTATTTTATATCCTACATCGTGGAGCGAGACTATTTGCTTGTCTTCCATAGTTTTTGGATCTATGCATTTTGTTTATTATCATTCTCTAGGACATAAATTAATATCTATTACTTTGAAATATCTTCTTTGGATACTCTAGTACACAAAGAGGGTATATGTGTTGTTCATTAGTTGCTAGTACGATTTTATTGAGTGACTATTATTATTTTTGATTATGATTTATTTTTTAACGAGCCTAATAAGAGTGAATTTAGATATTATACTTTGATTCATTATTTTTTTTATTTGTAGTTTTGCCTGGATCACCAATGTTAGTAGAGTCACCTATTAGTTATATCTAAATATGTTAGTAAACAGTATTATCTTATTCTTATAGAATTATCATATCTACCAATAAATTTAGATCATATTAAGTTTAAAAAGAGTGAGGTATTTCAGGCAAGGATATCTTCTTTAGGCACAATTGACACAATAGTCCACAAGTCTTCATTAGCACATATTTATATTAAGTTAATAACTAGAAAACTTGATCATCTAGAAGATAAAGTATATATTAGGAGATAGAGATTTAGTCAACTTGATTAGATTAGAGACGAGCCAATCAAATAGTCAAATAATTTTGTCATCAATCCTTTTTTTGATTTTGATCATTTGATCATTCTTCGAAATGAATAAATTAGTTGTATTCAACACATGATCTCTCTTGTATTGTTATATTATTATTTTATTCTTTTTTTTTATTTTTTTTATTATCTTTTGTTGATTATACTAGAATATCTAATTCTCACTTTGAGGTATTATTTCATCTAAGATGGTGCAAAGTTATGAAGAAAGAGATGTATTTTTTCCACTTTATTGAAATTTGGGTGATAATACAATGACCTTCAGGAAGGTCTGTTATTAGTTGCATTTGTGTTCACTATGATGATAATTTTAGATGAGAAGACATATTATCTTAAGATGAGACTTGTAGTAAGAATTCACTTAGATATTTGATATGAAGTACCATATAACTTAATATTTAGTGATCAAGATAGTTTCATTATGGATTTTTATTTATTTTGTAACATCTCATAATTAAAGGATATACTAGTTTGATGTGAAAAATATATTTCTTAATAATAATATTGAGGGGGAGCTATATATAAAGTGATAACTTGAGTTATGAGCATCGTAGCTAGGTATAATTCACTGATTGTAAAATACATGATATGGTTTGAAGTAATCAACATCTTAATTTAAGAGATTTTCACAAGTAGTCATTTCATCTGGGTTATATATTTATTATTAATTTTTTTTTATTTTTTTGGAGTCTTAATGATATAATGATTTTGTCGATTGTTTAAGTGAATTATTTTTTAATTATGAGAGATGATAAGTTGAAAATCATTTAACTCAATGATTATATTTATATATAATTTTAGATGAAAGATTTAGAGCAGGAAAAGCTGAGTTGAAAATCTGAGAGTTCTGATTGAAGGATGAGGATAAAAATACAAAGTTTTTTCATAGAATAACAAATGTGCCTAAAGAGTAAATGAGGTGCCGCTCACCAAGGAAGAGGATAAGGATGGGGATGATTGGTGCCTCTTGGTTGCAGCTATTTGAGTCGGGGGATTGGAGATTGGGGAATTGAGGGACTATTCACAGAGGCTGACAGCCTGGAAGAACTATTCACAGAGGAGGAAATAAAAGGGGATCTAGTTGATTTTCACCCTACGGCTTTTTGGCAATTTTCTTGGGATGTGGTGATAGAGGTCCTGGAATTTTTTAGGGACTTTCATGAGAAGGGTAGCTTTGTGAAGAGCTTGAACTTGAACTTTTTATCTTTAATCTCAAAGAAAGGAGGGCAGAGGACCCAAAGGATTATAGGTCAATTGGTCTTGTGGGGAGCCTGTGCAAATGGCTATGTAAAGTAAATGTCTAACAAGTTAAGGGGAGTGGTAAGGAGTGTAGTGTCAAATGCACAAGCAACCTTTGTAAACGGTAGACAGATTTTGGATGCCATCTTGATAACCAATGAAATGGTGGACACATGGTTAAAACATAATGAAGGGGGGTTTGTTATGTAAGTTGGATATAGAAAAGGAATATGACCATGTAGACTGGTCTTTTTTTTTCTATATCATGCAGAAAATGCATTTTGGGGAAACTTAGAGAAGTTGGATAAGGTGGTGCATCACAACAGCTAGATTTTGAATTTGATTAATGGTTTTCTAGCTGGTTTCTTCCTAAGTTCTAGGGGTTCAAGGCAATGTGACCCGCTATCCCCTTTCCTTTTTATTTTGGTGATGGAGGGTCTCAGCAGTCTTCTAAGACAAGCAGCGGAAAGGGCTTTATCTCGGGATGTGAAGTAAGGAGTAGTAGGGGTTCAAATCTCACATCTTTTTTTTTTGTGAATTACGCTTAGGTGTTTTTTCAAACACAAAGAGAGCTAGTAATTTATCTCAGCTTGGTTGTAATGTGGTTTGAAGCTATATCGGGTTTGTAAATAAATCTGGAGAAGAATGAAATGATTCTTGTGGGAAGGGAAGGAAACATTGAGGTTCTAGCCAGTCAGCTGGGGTGTCTAGTGGGCAGTATTCCCACTAGTTATCTTGGTCTGCTTCTGGGAGCTCAGTTTAATAACGAAGCAATGTGAGATGGCGTGAAGGAAAGATTCAGAATGCATTAGACAATGTGGAAGAGAATATATTTCAAAGGGTGGTAAAGTAACCCTCATTAGAAGCACCCTTTCAAGTCTATCAAATCTACTTCTTATCCGTCTTTCGGCTACCTAGGAGAGTGAGATTAATATTAGAGCAAATCCAGAGAAGGTTTTTGTGGGGAGCAGGAGCTTTGGATAAAAAACCTTGGTGAAGTGGGACATGGCGTGTTTGCACAAAAAGAAGGGTGGCTTATGGGTGAAAAGGCTCTGTCCTAAACATGGCTCTGCTAGGAAAATGTTGGCATTTTGCAACGGAAAGAGATACTTTAGGAATAAGTATGGGGAGGAGAGTTGAGGTTGGTGCACCAAAAACGTGAGAAAAACCTATGGTGTAAGTCTTTGGAAATCCATTAGGAAGTTGTGGGATGTAGTAAAAAATAACATCCATTTTTGGTTAGGTAATGGAACAAAAATAAGTTTTTGGAAAGATAAGTGGTCTGTTAATAGGACTTCATATTATTTACAATTGCAAGTTCAAAATAGGCTTCGGTACGGGATTTATGGAATCAGTTGGCAGAAAAGGGTAATGGAGGGTGGAATCCTATTTTTATTTTATATAATAACTGTCAATGATTGGGAAATTGATGAGGTTGAAAGTTTTTCAGAGCTTCTTCATGGAGTAGAGTGTTAGTCTGTTAGATGATTTGGAGAACGAGGTGGGTTGGTTGAGAGAAAAAAGTGGCAGTTTCATAGTCAAGTCTCTTTATTGTGTTTAGAAACATAGCAGTTCTTTGGAGTTCCTTCTCAAAAAGTATAGGGATAAGATGGATGCAACTGAAATTGAGTTCTTTGCTTAATGACGAGTTGGGAGAAAATTCTAACCTTAGACATGCTCCAAATGAAAGGATGGACAATTCCTAATAGGTTTTATCTTTGCCAGGAGAAAGAAGATATGACAAATCACCTTTAATTCATTGTTCTACAACAATGTTAGTGTAAGATTGTTTTTTCTCTTTTTAAGGTGACTTGGGTAATCCATCCACTGTTAGAGAAGCTTTAATTGGTTGAAGGGGGCAATCAATGGGAAAAAACAGGAAGAAGATTTGTTTTTTTTTTCATTTATTGTTGACAATTTGGAGAAAAAGAAATGTCTGTGTGTGTTTTTTTTTTGAAATGATAGGATAGGCTCTCTATCCAAAATTTTAAGTGGGCTTTATTCACTATCTTTGGTTGGGGACTAAAATGTTTGTAGATGATCTATAGCTGTCGGGCTGGGTGGCTTGGGCACGGCCCATAGCACGACCCTATTCAGCCGTGCATGTCCCGACACGGCACTGTCTAGAATCGTGCCTGGACTCGGGCCTCATGTCGAACCAGTCATGACTTGGGTGCCTAATTCGCAGACATTATCTGGTGGCAATTAGGGGTGTCAAATAGGTCGGGCAGCTCGGGTCTAACCTGACTTAGCCATGCCTAGCCAAGGATGGCACGATCTAGATACGTGCCTGAGCCCGTGCTGTGCTCGCTCGAGGCATGATTCATGCCGTGTTGAGCTAAATCATGTCTCGTGTCAGGCCAGGCATGGCTCGGTACCCTGGCCCAAAGGCACGGTTCTTCGGCATGATCCAAACCGTGCTACACTTAGAGGTGTCAACCGGGCTAGGCCGGGCCTTGCCCATTTTTTTGAGCACGGGCATGCTTTCGTGCCGGACTAGGCCCGGCACGGTTACTGTACAGTGCCATGCATGGCCTGGCATGGTTTAAAAAAGCCGGGCCCGGCTTGCTCGGGCCTTGCCTGGCCGTACGGGCCAGGTAAATTTTTTTTTAATTTAGTGTTTTAATTTTTATTTTAATTTATATAAATTATTACATTATATATAAAATTATAGATAATATATAATATTATATATTTATAATATGAAAATTGTTAAAATTTATTAAAATTTTTTTTATAATGTAATATAAAATTTGTTTAAAATTTATTAGAATTATATAATAGAGTTATAAATTTTTAAATGAAAAAATAAAACAAAAAAATAAATAAATCAACAAATTATGTTAAAAAAAATTAAAAAGTAAAAAAAACATAAACAAACCAAATGAAAAATGACCAATCAGCCATTAGATACCGAATGTTTGAATCAAATAAATTAAAGTTTCAACGTAACGTATAAACAAAGCATACAATCAGTAAAAAACAAAACATCGAAATTAAAAAATAATAGATCATCATCAATCATCAATCGGGATATCATGAGCATCATCAGCCACAACATCAAGATCAGTATCATATAGATCATCATCATCAGCAATCAACTCCTCACTATCAGCAGTGGATGCGACTGCAGTTCCTGTCCCAGTCCCAGCTCCAGAACGATCATGGATGCTAAACCTCGAATCCTCCCAATCCTTCAAACAAGCCAAGACCTCAACAATATTTGGACGTAATCTTGATCTCCTATCCGAAATCACGTTCACTGCAACAGAAAAAGTAGATTCCGATGCTACGCTTGATACCGGAGGAGTCAGTAGATCCCATGCCATCCTAGATAATATGGGAAAGGTGGACTCATATGATTTTCACCACTGTAATATATCAAGATTCTTAATATCAGAATGTGTTAGGATTGAGCAGTAAACGGTATCTAAGTATCGAGAAAGCTCGCTTCTATGTGATGGTCCACCCATACGTTTCTTCCTCGCTAGCTGAATGGAAAAATCGTCATTTCCGAACAAGGTATACATGTTCGTAATCACAGTCTCACCACCACCAGCACCATACCTAGTATCGTAGTATGTGAATATGTCAGTCAACTTCTCGTGAATGAATCCTTCAGGTGGCTCTTCCAGGTTCATGCACGAGGAAATGTAGGTCAGAGTGTTTTCTACCCCTTCCACCTTAACCCTAGGGTCCATACATGCAGCGAGGCAATAAAGAGATGGAACGGTGGACCAGTACTTTAAGTACTTGGTTTCCATCTCTGCAACCATATGGCTGAATGTCGGGTAGCTCGATACTTCCTAAACATGCTACTAATGTTGCATATGCCCCGGAGTGCAATGCAAGTCGTGGGCGTATAAACCGACGAACACATCTTCGTCCTGTCATAAAAAATCTTTTGTAATTTCATAAATGAAATTTCTGAAGCCAAGTCAGTGTCGTCAATAATAAGTTCGTCACTCTTATTATTGACGTAGTTGGATATCACTTGTTCGTATATAACACATGATTCTAACATCAGGTACGTATAATTCCAACGATGTCTCATATCTGATTCGAATTTCTTCTTCTTAAGATTCGCAGACAAACAGAGACTATCAAACTCTTGTAGTCTGCGAGGAGTGCGAATATATTTTAGTACATTACGTATATTATCCAACGCGGGGAAACACACATTCATACCCGCTTGAACAATCAGGTTAATCACGTGACACATGTATTTGACACGAAAAATATCTCCTAATAGTGCGTCTCTAATATTCCTAACAAACATGTTAATCCCTGCTCCATTATTAGATGCGTTATCGAATGTGACACTAAAAATTTTATTTTGAATTTTATATTCCTTAAATATTTTTATCATACACTCAAAAATGACCGAGCCATCATGAGGATGAAGAATCTTAGAAAATCATAAAATTTTTTTATTCATAGTCCAGTTAGAATCTACATAGTAGCTGGTGAGACATGCATAAGATGATTCATCGTGACTTGTTCAGATATCGGACGTCACGGACACCACTCCACTATATGCCATAAATTCATTAATTATTTTTTGTTTTTCTAACTTATATATTTTTACTATGTCATTCCTAGATGTGGACATAGGAATCCTACGATAAGCAGGCTGAAAATATGTCTGCATGATGCGTACTACCATTGGATCTTCCGAAAATCTGATCGGAAGATCCATCAATGTGATAAGTTTGGCCATGCCGTCCCTACCCAACTCGCTGGAGTATATGAATGGAGTAAACTTTGAGACTGAACTCGATCCAGTCTCAAAAAATGCAGTGCCAAGTTGCGTTTGCCTAGGATCTAATGGACCATGTTTTTTGGTACATAATTCGGCATGCCTCTTAAGGTGCCCAGTCCCAAACAAACTCTTACATGTTAAAAGTCCCATACAATATTTGCGCTGTGTCATTTTTTCTTCCTCACTCCTAATATTTTTTTGTTTTATTATATTAAAATGAGTCCAAACTACAGAAGTCCTAGTTTTTTATTTTTTAGAAATTTGAGTTGAGACACTGAAGAAATCAAAGTTTCAGCAGCCTCGGACTCTGTGTAATATTTTTATTTTCTAAATTTAAATATGTTTCATTAGTATTTGTTATTTTTTATGATTTTTGTTAATCAAAATAGTTATTTAGAGACTAGATGACTAATTTTAAAATTTTCTATTTTTGGTCTAGAGAGAGAAATTAGAGAGAGAGAGAGAGTAAAAAAACTTAAAATAAATTACCTGGTAGAAGTAGTGAGGTCGATCACGTGCACGGTGCACCACAGTCAAGTTTAAAATTTAAAACTCAAGTTGAGATTTCTGAAAATCAAGTCGAATGCTAAAATCCTGAGTCCCGAGAGAGAGGAGCAAGATTTTTGAGAGAGAATGTGAGATTTGAAAGAAAAAATGTTTATGAAAAACATAAATGTTATAGAGATTGGGGGGTAGAATTTATAGATTAAAGAAAATATTTTTATTTAAAAAAACCATTTTTTTAAATTTTTTTAAATTTTTTAGGGGGCAGAATCATGAGGGCCGTTGGATTCTGCCTCCTAGCCGTTGGAGGCGAGATCCAACGGCTGAAATTAATTTTTTTTTAATTTTTTTTTTGCTCGTTGGGGGTGCAGGGGGGGTGGGGGAATTGGGTCGGCTCGGGGAACCGCTGGTCGGGTCCAATCAAACCCGACCCGTGGACTTTTTTGTGGGCGGGGCGAAGCGAGGGGGACACTGGACGAACTCGTGCCAGTGTGCCATGCCACGGGCACTGAATCGTGCCGGGTCAGGCACGACACGTCACGACTCGTGCCTTACTCGGGCACGGCACTGGATTTTTCTGGGCCGGGCCGGGCCGGGCCGGTTGACACCTCTAGCCCCACCCCTTGGCCTTGGATGGCTGGATCTCAGGGCTTGGGCTGGTGTTCAAGCGATGGGCATGGTTCGCATTCGAACTCTGAACGACCAAACTTGTGCCCGATCGCCCGAACTTTTTGTTCCGACACATTCCATAAGCAGAAGCTTTTAGAATCTGTGATCGTTGGGTCGGTTTAACGGTTGAACCGATCCAATGATAATAAAAAGTTATGCGTTTTAAGCTGTTGGAGTTGGCCCCAATGGATAGAGGTAGAAATTCAATAGCTGTTGTGATTCTGCCTATTTAAATTTAAAAAATACAAATAAATATAAAAAAAATAATTTTAAAAAAATTATTTTTTTGAAATCTATATATATGCATTATCTCATTTTCAAATATATATTTATTTTATACTCTCTCTCTCATATTATCTCATCTCTTGTCTCTCTCTCATATTATTTTCTCTCTTGTCTATTTCTCTCTCTCTTATTTTGGTTTTGACTTTCGAGACTTGAGTGTGGACTGTCGATTGTGGTGTGAACTTCATAAAGCAAATAGGATTTTATGTATTATGGGTATTATTTTTAAAATTTTGTTTTGTTTAGTTTTTTTTTAATTTTATTTTAGTTAAAAGTTTTAGCTTAATTAATATAAATTAATATTTAATTTATAAAATAAAAATTTCAATTTAATTAATAAGTTAATAAAAAATTAAAATGACAAATAATAATTTTAATTACAATAACAAAGTTAATTTAAATATAAATATAAAAAATTTTAATATGGATAATGATAATACTACGGAAAGGTCTGAGGTTGTTGAAATTTTATTTTTTTTGGATGTCTCGACCCAAATATCTAAAAAATAAAATATTAGAAGAAAATTAATAATTTGATTTCACTTTAATATTATACAATATAAAAATATTAGGGGTGTCAATGAAAAATTGACATATTACTAATAATGTAAAAAAATATTAACATGTAAGAGTTCATGTGGGACTAGGCACCTTAAGAGATATGCCGAATAATATATTAAAAAATATGGTATATTAAATCCTAGGCAATTTTAACTTAGCGGTGAAATTTTTGAGGTTGGATTCAATTCAGTCTCTATGTTGATTCTCTTCATATATCACAACGAGTTAATGAAGAAAAACATAATTAAAATGATCATCATAATTAGTTTTCCGATTAGATTTTTGGAAGATCAAATGGTAGATATTATCAAGCAGACTTATTTTTAGTTTGCATATTGTAGGATTCATATGTAAACATATAGGAATGACATACTAAAATATTATAATTTAGAAAAAGAAATAAAACTTAATGAATTAAGGAAATATAGTGGAGTGGTGTTATTGATGTTCGATATCTGAACTAGTCATGATGATGTATTTTATGTATGTCTCACTGCCCACTAAGTAGATTTAAAATAGATATTAAATAAAAAAATATTAAGATTTTCAGAGATTTTTTATTCTCATGATGACCCAACTATTTATGAGTACATGATGAGAATTTTTAGAGAATATAATATTCAAAATAAAATATATAATATCACATTTGATAATGTATTTAATAATGAAGTAACTTTTAACATGTTAGGATTATTAGAAATGAGCCATTATGAGAGATTTTCTATGTTAGATGTATGTGTCACGTCATTAATCTCATAGTATAAGCTGGGATGAAAGTTATTTTTTTCACTTTAGAAAACATACTAACTCTCTAAAATTTTTTTGTATGTCTTGCAAACAATAGAAGTTTAGTAGTCTTTGATTGTCTACGGGTCTAAAGAAGACGAAATTTCAAATAGATGTGAAATACCATTAGAATTGCACATATCTTATGTTAGAATCATGTGTTGGATATGAATACTTGATATTTGACTATGTTAATAATAAGAATAAAGAACTTATTATTGATGATACCTATTAGACTAAAAAAATTTTATTTATAAAAATTTTGAAGATTTTTTATGATACGATGAATATGTGTTCGTGATGCGTGCGTGGGCGAGTGACTCCGAGCAGAAAATTTAAAATTTCAGGATTGCACTATTTCGAAGAAATGGGCGTAACTTCCTCAATACAGGTCGGATTGACCCGATTCCAAAAGTCACAGATCAAGGACTCGCAGATCTACAACTTTCGTGTTTATAGTCTCCTCAAATAAGCTCGGTGGAGTGAGCGATTCTGGGAGGAATTGGATGAGGCATTGTGTTTGTGGGGATGTTTGTAATTCGAGATAAATGCAGTTCACCACCAAGGCTTAAAGAAAATTTCACCTACCAAGGATAAAGAACTATTTGATTCACCACCAACGACGTTGGATAAAGAATCGAGATAATAATTCAACTAACAAAGAGGAACTTTCATTCATTCAAAAATAATGATCCTTATAAATGAGAATGTCTCCTTATATAGAGATTAGACTCAGAATAAAAAAATAAAAAAAAAATAAAAAAAATGAGAAATAGCAGTCTTCTCTTTGGCCTTTGAAATTCGTCCACCAATAATAACCAGCAAATATCCATTTCCAAAGAACATTAAATCACTGCGAAAATTATCCTGAATAACTCCCTTTTGATATAGCATCGATCAGCAACGAATTTTAATATTGGGATCATCTTTCCTTAACCCATCGAAGTAAATTATAACCGAAGATAGTCTTGACATGAATAAGTATCGATAATGTATGTTTTGCCGAAGGAATCTGCTCAGAACTTAAGGATTAATTAGTAGTCTCGAATGCTCCCGTATCAGTTCGTCAGTTTATACTTCCACTATTTACATTGCACTCAGGAGCATATGCAATATTAGTAGAATGTTTAGGTAGTTTAGAGATGACCTGATATTTAGTAACATGGTTGTTAATATGGAAACCAAGTACTTAAAGTACTGGTCTATCATTTTAGTTTTTTATTGTTTGGCTGCCTGCATGGGCTTTAGGATTAAGGTGAAATGGATAGAGAATATTTTGACATACATATCCTCCTACATGAACCATAAACACCAGCCTGAATGGTTCATTCACAAGAAGTTGACTGAGCTATTTACATACTACGATACTAGGTATGATGATAGTTTTAGTCATGCTTTGAGTACTGACATGGATATCATATTTGGAGATGACTTCTCCAATCAGTTAGTGAGGGGAAACGATGAGGTGGACAATCGAATAGGAATAAATTATCTTGGTGCTTAGATACTGATTATTGCTCAATCCTATTATATTCTGATAATAAGAATCTTGATATTTTATAATGGTGAGAATTATATGAGTACACTTATCTCGTATTATCTAAGATGACATAAAATATACTGATTCATTTGGTATCGAGCATGACATTGGACTCTATCTTTTTTGTTGCAGTTAATATAATTTCAGATAGGAGATCGAGATTATAATCAGATATTGTTGAGGCATTAGCATGAATGATGGTTTGAGAGGATTCGAGCTTGGGCATCCATGATCGTGCTAGAACTACAACAAGAGAGGAGGAGCTGGTTATTGATGATGATTTGTGAGACCTTGTTGATGACTGAGATGAGTCTATTGTACTGTTTATGGCCTACCGCTAGTGATACTATCATACGTTTACGAGATTGATTATTTTTGAATCATCTCTGTCTTTTTTTTTATCATTTGAGTTTGTTGTTTTTATTATTATTTTGTTCTTTCTTTATTCAGATACTTACTTATGTCATTTATGTTTTATATTAATGAGTATCTTTGATGTATTAATTTTTATTTTTTAATGATTTAATCTTTATTTGTTATTTTATAATTTATACGTGTTTTTAGTTGTGACTTTTGACTTGTGTTGGTAATTTTATTTTTTTATTATATTAATTAATTAATTAATTTAGTATTAAAATTTAAATTCTAAAATATATTTGACTTGTGACTTTTGACTTGCAGTTAATATAATTTCAGATAGGAGATCGAGATTACAATCAGATATTGTTGAGACATTAGCATGAATGATGGTTTGAGAGGATTCGAGCTTGGGCATCTATGATCGTGCTACAACTACAACAAGAGAGGAGGCGCTGGTTATTGATGATGATTTGTGAGACCTTGTTGATGACTGAGATGAGTCTATTGTACTGTTTATGGCCTACCGTTAGTGATACTATCATACGTTTACGAGATTGATTATTTTTGAATCATCTCTGTCTTTTTTTTTTATCATTTGAGTTTGTTGTTTTTATTATTATTTTGTTCTTTATTTATTCAGATACTTACTTATGTCATTTATGTTTTATATTAATGAGTATCTTTGATGTATTAATTTTTATTTTTTAATGATTTAATCTTTATTTGTTATTTTATAATTTATACGTGTTTTTAGTTGTGACTTTTGACTTGTGTTGGTAATTTTATTTTTTTATTATATTAATTAATTAATTAATTTAGTATTAAAATTTAAATTCTAAAATATATTTGACTTGTGACTTTTGACTTGCAGTTAATATAATTTCAGATAGGAGATCGAGATTACAATCAGATATTGTTGAGACATTAGCATGAATGATGATTTGAGAGGATTCGAGCTTGGGCATCTATGATCGTGCTACAACTACAACAAGAGAGGAGGAGCTGGTTATTGATGATGATTTGTTAGACCTTGGTGATGACTGAGATGAGTCTATTGTATTGTTTATGGCCTACCGTTAGTGATACTATCATACGTTTACGAGATTGATTATTTTTGAATCATCTCTGTCTTTTTATTTTTATCATTTGAGTTTGTTGTTTTTATTATTATTTTATTCTTTATTTATTCAGATACTTACTTATGTCATTTATGTTTTATATTAATGAGTTTATCTTTGATGTATTAATTTTTACTTTTTAATGATTTAATCTTTATTTGTTATTTTATAATTTATACGTGTTTTTAGTTGTGACTTTTGACTTGTGATGGTAATTTTATTTTTTTATTATATTAATTAATTAATTAATTTAGTATTAAAATTTAAATTCTAAAATATATTTGAAATTTAGGATGACCCAATTTCGAACGGACCGAAAAGGTATGACCCAACACTACCTGGCACTTCCTGGCCTGACATGATTCGACCCGGCCTGAATCGGGTATGAGTCGGGCTGGTGTGCCATGCCTGGCAGATGATTCTCAAGCTGTGTCATGCTGTGCCATGCCTGACACGACATAATTATTGTACCGGGCCTTTTTGAAATCTTTAGGCAGCATGGATACCCTGCCTTGGACCTCGGATCGGGTATCGGGCATCGGCACGGGCTTGTCGAGTCAGCCATAATCAAGTCGTGCCGTACCAGGCACGACACTACTGCTGTGCCGAACCTTGTCTGGCCCAGCACGATGGCTCGACTGGGTCATCAATAAATGGGATGTGTCAGAATGATATGATCCATTCGATACCTCTAAGATGATCTTGCTTGCTCTTGAGCTAGATTTGTGCATTGATTAGGTAACAAGTAGGTTGTAAAGGTTGACTGATAATTTTTTTGTTTTGTTTTTCTTTTTAGCCACTGGTTTGGCATCTCATTTAATAATAATATTAGTTTTTTTTTGATAAATAAGAATATCAATACTAATATTCTTATTTATCAAAAAAAATCATGATGCTATTATAGTTAATAATGAGGCTTCTAGATCCATTAATCATGATAACATCAACATTCTTTTTTATTTTTTTTTATTTTTTTGTTTTTTATTAACATCAACATTCTTTTTTTACTTTTGTGTGTATTATATGAATTTAATTTTTCTCATTCATCTTTTTTTTTTAAATATTATTTTAGCGGATCAATGTATTTTCATGATGGTTTTTTTGGGTTTGAGATGCATGATATATATGTATTGAATGTACTTGCTAGCACATCATTTAAATGCTTAGTTATTGATGAACTTGTTGCTCTCTCAGCTTTGATATCATTTCTTGATTGAGTTGAGACTCATGAAGTATATTTTGAAGGGAGCTTCCTATCTTACTTGACAACCTATATGTAGTCATATCTCTTTTCATCTAATTCAGTTAGTCATTTGATGACCTAATTTAAAGATTTATTATTGACTTTATTTTAAACAAAGAATTTGATGAGACTTAAATACTTTATTAGAGTTGAGATTAGTAATTTTCATTGAAGTATGTTTTTATCCCAATAATAATATATTTTTAAGAGACAAAATTTGTTTTTTTGGGATGTGCTCGCATTGATTCACTAATTGAGATAGATTTGGATTTTATAATCTTTATTGGGTTTTAGTTGATTTTATGATATGTAGACAATTAAAAAAATTAATAATCTAATAGTGAACAAATTGTTTATATCTTATTTAGTTAGTTTAAGTTTTTTTTTTAAATTTTCCATGCCGGACACACTTGAAGGTTCCTCTTTACACATTTAGGCATTTAGGTATGTGAAAAAGTTATTTAGACTTCATGTCTTTTTACATGTTAATGCTCATCACGAGCTTATTCGAGTTCGGTACATTGCAAAAGTTATCTAAAAAAAACTTAGTTATCTGATGGTGAACAAACTTTCATTTGAGTTGAGCATTAATCTTAGCAAAAAAGATATTTATAATAGGACTGTATATCTTTTCAAGAGTCTTGTGTGTTAAAAGTAAGAGTTAGATTGTTATAAAATTTAATTCAAAGGTCAAAGTTAAAGTCATGTGTATAATTATTGGTGAGTTGCAGTGGTCAAATACTTTATCAAGGAGCATTGATTTTTTATCTTTATTTTTTTTTATGTGATAGTCACACATCAATTCAAATAACTTTTTCATTGTGGTTGTTTAAGAACATATAAAATATATAGAGATAGATTATCTCTTAATAAGAAAAAGATGTAGAATGAATCTATTTTTATTACAAATGTTTCTACCAGAGATTATCTCATAAGTATCTTCATGAAAGTATCGAGATGATCATAGGTACAGGAGATTATTTTACAGGTATCTTCATGAAAGTATTGAGAGGACCCTAGGTACAAGTGATTATCTTATAAGTATCTTCATAAAAATATTGAGAGTACTCTAAGTACAAGAGATTATCTTACAGTTGGGCAATTGTGCTTCCACAGTAGTGATTTTAAGATAGAAGAAGAAAGAACAACAAAACAGCAACAAACTATATATATTTAATCCACAATCCACAATCTAATCATGACAGAATCAAAAAAAAAAAAAAACAAAAGAACAGAAACTAAAAATAATGCGGTTCACTAGTTGCTTAGTACGACTAGCTATATCTACCAGAAAATGCTTATGCGATACAGATCAAACCAAAAATATCTTACAGTATGTGCAGCGCAGAGGCAGTCATGATAAATCACGTAAAGAGAGAGAGAAGATGAACAGTTCCAGATCCGAAAAATTATAATCTGAAAAATAAAATACAAAACATTTATCTTAAAAACTTTCTTGATTCATTTAACCAGAACAAGTCTGATCATCAGACGGGTCAAGTTGTGCTCCAAAAATTTCGGCATACTGACTGGACAGTGGAACCTCTGTTATTATGCTACTGTTGCATCTATGGCCTCTTAATATTTTATTTCCTGTACTTACATAAAAATATTAAAATAGAAACATTTGGTTATACAAATAGATTATCAAAACTAATTATATATATAACACTTACAATTATCTCCATGAAAGTACTTAGAGGACCCTAGGTACAAGAGATTATTTTATAGGTATCTTAATAAAAATATTAAGAGGACTCTATCTAATTAATGAGAGTTGTTCTAATCATTTATTTTTACTTTTTTTATATGCATTCTTTTTTTTTCATATATATAATTAATCTAAATAATTGAATTGAAATAAAAAGAAGTCATATCTTTAAATAATAGCAACATTCTTTATTTAAATGTGGTAGGTCTTTAGTTTGAGATGGTCAAATATGTATCTAATTTATTGGGGGTTAGTATAATTAAAAAAATATATATATTACAAGCTTTGTATTAGGTAAGAACCTTGTGCATTAGGTATAAATAGATACACATTATATAATTAATATAAAAATGAGAATTTTACCTTTATTAGGATCAATGAAAAAGTTTTAATGTATGGTAAATTCATTGTATATAGTTATGAAAGGAGTGTATAGGCTGCAGTGCAAGTCAAGTCCATGCAAGGTGCCTAGTGTAGTTGAAATACTCTTTAAACAAGGCATTCATTTCTTTCACTTCGATTGTCTTTTGAAAAATGAAATCTAAAATATTTTAGATTGAGTAATGATGAATTTATTTGTCAAAAGTCATTGCTCCTATTTTGTATGAAATTAACTTTGCTAAAAAAGAAAAGAAAAAAATAAAAAAAAATTTAAGCGTAAAAACTTTAGTTATTAAATCAAAAAATCTGAAATAAAACTCAATAATGAAATAGGTACATGAGATGTTAATGTATAGTGGGTAAGATGGATTGAGGCAGCCCACAAGTTATGTGGTCTCATCCATAATATAAAAAAGAGAATGACAAAAAAGATTGTAAACTATAGCATCCCCTCAAGTTGCTTTGTAAAGGTTAATAAAATTAGATTGGAGAACAAAATGTAAATTGAGTCATTTTCAAGAATTTTGTTAATATGTTTACTAGCTCATTTATTGCATGAATATAATTTATATTAATGGTCGTATTTTAAATTTTTTTTCATAAGGAAAAAATAATTCACTTCTACATGTTATGTTTGTTCATGAAATATTGAATTAAAAATAATTTGCTTTGATGCATGACTTACCATAAATAGTAGTGATGGGGGAAATAACTTGATCTCCTTGAGTAGGTGTTGGATCTAAAGTTTCTCATAGGTGATTGTTGCCAATATTCTAAACTCTGCCTCTATAATAAATTTATAAATAATTATTTGTTTTTTATTTTTTTAAGAGATAATAATTGCATTAAAAAAATATAAAAAATTATTAATAAATAATCTTTTGGTGCAAATTGATATCTTACTAGAATTTGCGTACTTGATAAATTGAAAGTACTCGTAATCATGGAAAGAGATTTCAAATCTTGAATTTTTTTTTACATACTTAATTATGCAAATGACTATTTTTAGGTGAACTTAATCGAAAGAATCTAGAAAAAAATTAATTATATTTTATTTGATAATAGCCATATAGTTAATGTTTCATATAATTTTTTTGTAAGTAGAAGAGTAAACTAAATGAGTTGAATTGGATGAAAAATTAATATTCAAATTAATAAAAGAAATTGCTGTAATATAATTCAAAAGATTAATCTCTCTAAGAGTATTAATTGATTATATTTTTTGTGATAAAATAATCTTTCACTTAGAATAAGTTATATTTTTATTAAGAAAGTATTTGAGTCTTATAATGTCTATTGTTTGTAACTGTGATTGAAAGTAATCATTGAATTGAGTTATTTTCAAATTAGTTTTTTTTATAATCAGAATGTTATTTACATACATAATAAGCAAAATTATTTTGTTGTTAGAATATCTCTGATAAAATACAATTCTATAATATATTATGTAAATTAAATGAGCTGATTGTCCATAGAAATCTTATAGATTAAGTTCTTGGTGATAGCTTCAGGCCGTATAGTATATTTTGTAATCTATAAATCATGTTTGATTGTGTTTTTTGAGATCTAGAGATTGTTCCATATATACTTCTTCCTAATGATCTCGCGAAGAAAAATATTCTTCACATCTAGTTAATGTATATTTTATATGTAAGATGTCAATCTACTAAGAATTTCTATGAAAACTATATTGATCATTAGAGAGAAAATATAATGTTAATCCATATTAAATGCATGAGTGCACCCCCTCGTCTAAAAGTCATCTTATGGTGATTTATCTTTTAATCATGATGTCTTTATAATGAACACTCACTTGTGGGGTGCACAACATATTTTTATGAAAGTTTTAGTACTTGTTCTTACGTTTTATTGGAGTATATGACATCTATCTCTTTTACAATGACTTGATATTATAATGAGTGAAATAATATAATAGAAAAAAGATTGAGTATCTTTGTATTATTAAGAGATATAATAAATGAAATAAAGAAATAGAGAAGATTTGAATATAATAAAATCCATTAAATCTTATCTTGGATACAATTCTTTTGTTGATTTTGGAGAGCCATTAGAAGTTAAAATTAGAATAGTTGATTGCAGAATTTTATGGATCTCTAATAAATTCGTCTATGATATGAGTAGATTATTTGTGTCTCATTCTTGTAGTATAGATTCTAAGTATTGGATAATCAAGTATCATAGTCTTTGGTTCATCACGAGACTTGATTAGAGTAGACTTGTGAACTATTATTTTGTATGGACTCGAGAGATTTACTTTTTTTTGGAAATCTCGTTCTCTCTAAAGTGAACATAATTTATATTTATTAGTATATATGGTGATTTCATAAGAATGTTATGATATAATAGATTGATAAATTATGATATAGTTGACATGTGTCTTTCTCCTAATTAGAGATCCATGTAAAATTATAGAGGAATAAGAAAAAATAATGGGTCTAGTTGTATCTTCTATACCATTATCTTTTCTAAGCTCACTAAAAATGAGTAATGCTCAAAAAAAATAACATCATCATTCATTAAATTTACTAGATTGTAATAAATAATACTTGTATGCTTTATAATTATTGTAGTAACCAAGAAAGTAATATATCAAGGTTCTATGTGCCATTTATTCCATCATGAGAATAAATTATGAATAAAATAAGTATCCTCAAAGATTTTGAGAGACATACTAAACAATTTCTTTTTATAATATAAGATTTGAAAGGTCGTACTTACAGAAATAATAAAAGAAGATATATGATTGATGATAAAATTTGTGAGTATGCTCGTGAGAATTAAATAAAAAAAGATAATAATATAAAACATATGTTATCTTAAAGGTTGTATCTTGGTGCAATAACAAATGTAATCATTTATGGGTGATAAATCTTGAGTTCAAGATTCATCATTTATTAGACTCAATTTCTATGATTTTTAAAATAAAATTATTGAGAATATAATCTTTCTCAAACTCTGCTAAGTTAAGTATTTTTCAACTTGTCATTTATCCTAATCAAAATATCATCAATATAGACAATCAACAAAATAATTATATCATCAGAATTTTTTCTGAAAAATAAAAAAAATTAGTAACATGTATAATTTAAATGACATGATTATTTATAAAAATAAAAAATCTCACAGATTAGATTTTTTGTGATTGTTTCAGATCGTATAATACCTTAAGGAATTTGTAAATTATATTTGATTGTACTACTCAAAATTAATGTGGCTATTTCAGATGCACCTCCTTTTCAAGATTATCATGATACAATATATTCATTACTTCTAGCTTGTGTATTATCCAATTATGAGATATTACAAGAGAAATAACAATACACACTGAAGCTATATTGGTCATTGAAAAGTAAATGTCTTGATAGTACATGATAAATGTCTGAGTGTATCTCTATGCTACATCTCTTGCCTTAAGGTGACATACTTTTTCATCTGGAACTATGTTCACCCTCAACATCCACTTGCATCTAATAAAAGATATTCTCAAAGGTCGTGGTATTAATTCCTAGGTCTCATGAAAGTGGAGGGCATGCATTTCTTTCATAATAACATAATTTCATCTCGAACGAGATAATATCTTAGGAGTCTTAGATACCTTAGTATTGTCAAAAGAAGTAATAAAAGATATAATATAAGAAATAATGTGAGTGATAAAATATATGAAATTGAGTGTTGAGTATAACTCTGTCTTTTTTGAATATTGATTGAAAGATCAAGATCAGAAGGACTAACTGTAGAATTATTTGACTTTTTGGCAGACTTTATATGAGTTTGAGAAGGTTTAATACACACATACATATATAAATATTTTGTTATAAAATTTAAGTCCTAAGTGATTAAGTCTCCTATTTATTAACTTTATATGAGTTTGTATTTGATGTGTCTAATGGGATGTGCTTGGCTGACAAGCTTTATTTTTTAGGTCCCGCCAGTCCATCGTGCCGTGTCGGGCATGACTCATTGGCTTGTCGGTTGCCTGGGTGATGCCAAGTTGGGTCGGGCTGTGCTAAACGCTAACATGTCCTCCCATTAAGCATGAGTTTAGCCTAATTCATTCTATGTTAGCCTATTTGGCTATCTAGGCCAAAATTGGTCCTCACTAGTTGTGTTGCATATGTTGGGCATGCATTCCAAAACTCTGGCCTCACATGACTCGAGCTGTTTCATGGGCTGGCCCATCCAGGCATAGTTTCGGCCTTGACGGGCTATACTGTGAGTTGGATTTTATGGGTCATGCCGTGAGTCATGCCCATGCTTCCGAGAAATGTTGGACGTCTCTAGTCTCTATCGATGAAGACTTATGGGTTACTATATTATGAGTCTGAATGAGATTTTTATACTCATGAAAAATAATTCTCTTTAGACTCAACATGATTTGAGTTTATTGGTAGGTACGAAGACTTCATCTAAGTAACATTATACTTAGTATCATGCTCAAATATAGTTGATGAGTAACTTTATATTATATTATACAAATATATTTAATGAGTAACATTATACTATATTATGTTCAAATATAGTTGATAGGTGAGTCTCTACTAATTGATGATTTAGGCAGGACTATAAGTAAAAGAGAAGATTAATGGAATTATGTGCAATATTTGGATCTCTTTATAGGTTTATTAAAAAATAAGTTATAGTCAAAAAAGATAATATTCATGCTTACTAAAATTCTATTAGTTTTTAGTGATGAATATTTATATCATTTCTGGGTATTAAAGTATATAAGAAAGATATATCTCAAAGTCTTATATAGTAATTTATTTTATCCTATAGAGTAATTGATGATCAAACAAGTATTCAAAAATTCTAGGAGGGAAGTTTAATAGTCTCTCTCTGAGATGCAAGATCTGAAATAGTATGTATTGAGAAAGAATAAAAAATAATATTTGATTGATATAGTAGATTGTGATTAAAATTATATTTTCATAGAAATATTTTGTAGTACTTTTTGCAAGTAGGAGTATTTGAGTTATCTTAATTTGTATTAATTGTTCTTTTTAGCAAACCCATTCTATTGGGGGTGTACCACTATAGGAAGTTTGATATTTAATTTTATTTGTATGATCTATATTATTATTATTAGATCAGCATAACATATATTTTAATATATTATTATTTATTATTTTAAAATATATTTATCAAATTGAATTTGTATAATTTTGGGAGAAGTCTAAATAGAAAGAATTCGTAATCTGTTATGTTATGAAAGAGATATATTCATATATATCGCGAGTTATTATAAATAAAAATGATAAAATATATAAGTTTTTTTTTAGTTGTATCTTTTCTTGATTCTCATATATTTGAGTGTATCAAATTAAATGAGTCTTTACTTAAAGTAGATTAACATGTAAGATCAGAAGTTCTATTAAGCATTCCTAGCATATATGCCTCATGGTCTAGGGTTAAAATACTACTAAAAATTAAAATTTAAATAAAATATTCTTAACTTAGTGATAGGTGATCAAGTTGAGAATGTATAAGCAATAAGTCTAAATATTTAAATATTTAGTGAGATTTTTTTTAAAGAGAAACCATATAATTTAGACTGCTCAATCCCAAATAGAGTTTTTTTCAGAGTTGCATGATCTTACAAATAAATATTAGTTAAAGTAAAAAATAAAGTTAAGATTAAATTGTCTAGAAAGATAACTTGCAGAGAATAAATTAATTAGACAATAAAGAATAGATATTACATGAGGAAGTAATAAGGATTTAAGCAAAATAATATCATTTCTAATAACTTTCGAATATTTGTTATTAGCTTTCATAATATTCACAAAACAAGTTGGATAGTATCATAGGATACAATTATCTGCAATATAAATGTTTGCTCACGTGCCAACAATTTATGAATATGAAGTGAGAGTACAATTGAACAAAACATTGATACTTGAAAGAAGATAATGATCTATTATTATATTAGAAAGGTATATATATATTTGTCTCTAGTAAGTATTATAGTGGTTGAACTTTTTGAAAATCCCTAGATAACTATGGTAATCATTATGTTTCTCTCATTGTTGTGTAATCTCTTAATCTACTCTCCGAAAATAATGTGCATTAATTATATATGATATTACCCATCATCTTGCAATGAGTATGATAGATAAAGATTCTTCTTTAATAACATTTGTTATGATAATTTATATTATTTCTTTAAAACAAAGTTATACCAAATCATAATTAGGGCTCAATCTCTTTTTTTAATAATTGAATTTGTCAAAAATAACAGAGGAAACTCAATTAGGCTTTTTGCCTCATGCTACCTAGCACATCAACTTGCACGCCATTGTGCACACCACCACGCACACCATTTGTGAATCACCATGCACATCACTACATGCACAACCTCACATACCATTGCTTGCACTATTGTGCAACATCATGTGCACCATTGTTCACCACCTTATGTTGATTGTGTGCTAGTGCACACTATTAATCTTACATAGTGGGTGTGCAACCTTGAAGTATGGTGTTGATACATCTCACTATTTGTGCACACCTATAGTAGATAGAAAAAATAAAAATTAGGAGAGTCGACACACTTTAGGATTTACAAATGTTCCCTTGATAATTTATTGAACTCAACCATTATAAAATAAAAAAAATAATACCTAATAATAATGTATAATTCGCAACCTCATATAATGGGCAAATATGATAGGGAGGGATAGTTTGCAAATAGATTCTCTCATCAAAAATATAAAAAAAGAAAAAAAATAAAATAAAATGAACAAAAACTACAACACAATCCACATGCATGAGAAGTAAAATCATTATCCCATTAGGATTTCTTTGGAAAAATAAGAAAAAATTATAATATACCTAGGTAACTTGAAAGAAATGACTACCTTTAAATATTTTGTAAATTAAGCTTTCGATAACTTCTTTAAGTAATATAATACATTTCATAATTTATAAATTATATTTGCTTATGTTATTTAAAATCTAAGTGGTTGTTTTATTTATATCTTCTTCTCAAGATTATAATGAAGAAAATTAATTTTCATTTCTAGCTAGTAAATACTTCATCTATGTGTTGCTGCTAATGATATAATGATTTGTAAGGAGGTTATTTTGGCCACTAGTGAAAAGGTACCATGATGGGCTACACTAAATTTTTGAGTAAACCCACTAACCACAAGTATTGCAGTAAGGCAATTCACCTTCTCATGTGGACTCGTCTTCATAGTGAAAACCCATATACAATCAATAATTGGTTTTCTCGAAGGCTATGATACAAATTCACAAGTAACATTAGATTAGATGACAACTATATTTTTTAACATGACTCCATAGATGAAGAGAATTAAGTTTCCTAATACATCAAGAGACATAATAAAAAAAGTAAAAGAGAGAAGATGTTTGTATGATAGTACATATGAAATCGGGTACTGAAAATAACTCTTATATTCTTTCTAGAAAATAATTGGATGGTCAAGACTAAAAAGGTTGGCTGAAGGATCATTTGACTCTTAGGTGATCTTATCTCTTGTTGACTAGGTTGTGCAAAATTATTTCTTGTAGTATGGATTATGGGTGGTTAGGTTTTTTAGTTATTGACTAATTATGAGTTTGAACTGAAGTAGACTTATGGATTACTGTTACTATGTCATTTGGACTTGAGGTATATTTTTTCTCATGAGAATCTTATTATTTTTAGAGTCAATTAGATCTGTACTTGTTAGTACATATGATGATTATACAAGAATATTGTTATAATGTGAACCAAGTTCAGATGTGGTGGATGAGTAACTCTCTCTCATTTGAGGTCAAAGTGTGACAACGGAGGTATAAGGAAAAAGTAATGGGTCCACATGTATCACCTTAACTCTTATTCTTTATAAGCTTACTAATCAAAAGAGATAGAGACTAAGCTCAAAGAAGGTAGCATCAATGCTCATTAAAATCTTATTAATCTTTGATAAAGAAGTATTTGTATCTTATTTGATTATGAATTATCAAAAGAAGATATGTCTTAGAGTACTATGTGCTAACTTATCATGTCTTAGGGAAAAATTATTTTTCCTAAGCAAGTATTCCCAAAAATTTACGAGGCCTACAATGATTTTTCTCCAAGCTGTAGGATTTGAAAGTGCACACATTGTGAAAGAATAGAAGATGACTTTTAGTTGATGAGATAGTTTGTGATTAAAAACATATCTTCTCAAATATGCTTCAGAATACTCATCCTAAATAAGAGTGTTCGAATTATTTCAATCTAATGTATATTTTTCTTTTTAAGCTATCTCATATAATAGAGGTGTGTTGATATGTTTTAAATTTTTTATTTAAAACATATCTAAAATATTAAAATTTGTCTGATATATATCTAAAATATTAAATTTGTCTGATATATATTTTAATGTATTATTATTTTTTATTTTTTTTAATATTTTTATAATTTTTTTTTATCATTTTATGAAATATCTAAAATATTATAATATTTGTGATCTGACATGAAGTATAAATGACCATGTAAACAATGAATAATTATTACTAAAAATAATCAAATATATAAAATTCTCATGGATCTTATCTCTGTCGAGTTTTCACATATTTGAATATATCATTTGGAATGAGTCCATATTAACATTAGCTTAATGAGCATATTCCATCTTACTCAATTTCAAAGTAAGTTTTCTTTAGAATCTTTTATTCTGTAAATAAATATTAAAATAAGGAAAAATAAAATTAAAATTTAATTATCTGGATAAACAACTCATAGAATAAAGAATGACTGTGCAATTAAGAATAAGTAAAAAATAAAGAAGAAATAAAGAATATAGTTGAATCCTATCATATCTAATGATTTTGAAATATTCATATTTCATATAGTACAAAGAAATAATCTATGAGTCTTTTATTTCATATATGAATTATTATTTCATTTAGTAAAAAAAATTATAATTTTTGAAGATGAATTATTTCATATAGTAAAAAGAATTATTATTTTTGAAGATGAATTTTTTCATATGGTAAAAAGAATTATTATTTCATATAGAAGACATAAATAATATTCAGAGGATAAGTAAAAATATGGAAAAAAAATAATTATATGCTATATAAGTATTCTACCTCGAGTCAATAATCCATGAGCATGTATAAGAGGAACAAGGTACTAGAGTTGTAGTACTTGATGGACAAGAAGAATCTATTACTACCTCAAAATTTCAAATAATTCTTCATTTGGTGGGTGTCATAGTATAAAGATTATGTGAGGATCCATGGATAGATTTGGTAGTTGTTCTATGTCTCTAAGCAATTTATAGTGTTCTTGATCTCTTCTTATGAAATAAATCTTAATAATTATTTCTGCTATAATATATTCTACTGTAGTGAGTACATTAAATTAAGGTTCTCATGTCTATGTCTCTAATGCAACTAAGATCACTAGTATTCCATCGACTATTATTAAGTACAAAATAAGATGTTTCTTCTTGTATAAACAGAATTGCTTAGTTTATAACTTCTGTCTAGTACCTATAACCCATAATTTAGTCATCGAATCTAGAAAATTAGTCGGGTAATAAATTCTAGGAATATCATTTGCAAGTCTTTCTAGCTATCTCTTTTTTTTTCGTAGCCTCACCCTCAGTTAGGAAGATCTCCAAAAATTCTCTAACTAACCTGGAAAAATGTGTTAAGTGAATAATAACATGCTCGGACTTGATGATACATTATAGTCTCAATCTGAGAAGCTGAACATTTGTATTATATATTTGTGTCATCTGAGATGAATATAAAAATGCTGTAAACTTCATTTAATTATTATAAGGCGTGCAAGATGAAAAAAATCGATGCTAACTTTATCACAATGGACTATTACATCACAACTAAATGTCAAAATTTATTTGTAGCCATTTGTCCCTTATATCTTTACTAGGTGATTCATTTGTCAGGTGACCCAATATTACGTGACCAAATAAACATGTTTTGATTTCAGAAGTCCATCGTGTATAGTTTCAATTTCCAATTTTAAGCAACATGATGATTGGAATTTCAACGTCATCCATAATTATGATTTAGAAATTTTTTTAGTAACAACTACAAACTTTACCCATATATTCAAAAGAAACTAACATTCTAAATTAAGAGATGGTGCCAAAACAAACACTATGCACTAAATTCAAGAATTCACACAAACACGAATTCATCCATAAGCTCTACATGAATTCACTACACATTCCAAACTGACATTGAGAAATCATGCACAAAAAATAATGTGCAAAAATAATTTGAAAGTTCACATGTTTTTGTATTTCACCACAAACACTGAGCAAATTCAATTAGGAAGTTGCATGTTTTTTGAATTCACCTACAAATGCTATCTGAAACCAATGCAGATGTTACATATTTTATTAATACATCCACGAACAATACCTGAGTCCGCAAGGGCACTCACTACACACAACCATTACACATAGTGCACTCTACACTTGCCACTTGGGTGTGAGCACAATCTTCACTATGTGAAAGAACAAAAAATTAACATTCCTAGGGTGGCTCGGATACGATGTATAAGAAGATGCATAAAAATAAAAATCAAAAATACATACACAATTAAAGTTGAAAACATACAATTAACTCTTATATGCTGAGTTAGTTGAAAATACAATTTGAATCGATAAGATAATAAGTAATATATAAAATAAGGTATGACAGTGAGAAATCTTGCACAAAAAATAATTTGCAAAATGCAATTTGAAAGTTCACATGTTTTTGTATTTCACCCACAAACACTGCAAAATCAATTTAGAAGTTGCATGTTTTTTGAATTCACCTACAAATGCTATGTGAAACGAATTTGGAAGTTATATATTTTCCTAATTCATTCACGAACAATACCTGAGTTTGCTAGGGTACTCACTGCACACAACCACTACACACATAGTGCACTCTACACTTGCCACTTTGGGGTAAGCATGATCTTTCACTATGTGAAAAGACACAAAATTTACATTTCTAGGGTAGCTCCGATACCATGTATAAGTAGATGCATAAAAATAAAAACCAAAAATGCATACAAAATTAAAGTTGGAAACATATAACTAACTTTTATATACTGAGATAGTTGAAAATAAATCCATTAAAATAAAAAAAATAAAAATTTATATGATCATACTTATTTTAAATTAAAGAAATATTTAAATCGATAAGTTAATAAGTAATATATAAATCACGGTATGACATTGAGAAATCTTGCACGAAAAATAATGTGCAAAAAATAATTCGAAAGTTCACATGTTTTTGTATTCCACCCATAAATACTGGGCAAAATCAATTTAGAAGTTGCATGTTTTTTGAATTCACCTACAAATGCTATGTGAAACCAATTCGGAAGTTATATATTTTCCTAATTCATCCACGAATAGTACCCGAGTTCGCTAGGGTACTCACTACACACAACCACTACACATTGTGCACTCTACACTTGCTGCTTTGGTGTGAGCATGATCTTTACTATGTGAAAGAACAAAAAATTTATATTTCTAGGGTGGCTCCGATACCATGTATAAGAAGATGCATAAAAATAAAAACGAAAATGTATACATAATTAAAGTTGGAAACATATAACTAACTATTATATGCCGAGTTAGTTGAAAATAAATCCACTAAAATAAAATAATAAAAATTTATATGATCATACTTATTTTAAATTAAATAAATATTTAAATCAATAAGTTAATAAGTAATATATAAAACAAGGTATGACATTGAGAAATCTTGCCCAAAAAATAATGTGCAAAAAACAATTTGAAAGTTCACATGTTTTTGTATTTCATCCGCAAATACTGTGCAAAATAAATTTGGAAGTTGCATGTTTTTTGGATTCATCAATATTATAATTGAGATAATTTTTCTCTATAACACATAGTCATGACATTAAAGAATGTTGAGATTAAGGAAGTTCTTCTATGGTGCACCTAGTCGTGGTGGAAAGAATGCTAGATCAAAGTAATTTTTTTTGGAACACATAGTCACAGTGAAAAAGTTTATCGTGAGTAGTGAATTTTCTCTCTGTAATACATAGTCGTGGTAGAAAAATATGTCATCTAAAAATTATTTAGTATTGTGTTATTTTGACTCTATAATGAATATGTCGTGGTATTAGAAAAAATTGTGACTTCTCGTACTAGTTTAACAATTGGTTGCAGCATTGTAGAAATAATATTATGGTCAATATTATATTTTAGAGTTAATGTGTTTATTACTCTAAGATAATATCGCGGTCATAAAGAATATATTATATAATAAAAAATTATGATAACCGGGTGCTAGAGCTGTGATCCTCAAAGATTATAATTACTTATTTGTAAAGTCGCGATCAAGAAATATTATCACTTCTCAACAAATATGTGCTAGTGTAACTTAGTCATGATATTGATAACATCATAATTTTTCTTTGCTATTTTGATTTCTATTTTAGTTTTTTACCAAATTTACTAATTGTACTAATTTTAAATCTAATTTTACTATTATTTATCTAATTTCATAAAAAATATAATTTAATAAAATTCTTTCATTTAAAGCTCATATTCAGTATAATTATATTATAAAACCAATATCATTGAATTTCAAAAGAGTTGGTACATTGAGTGCTAACAATCATCAATTGATATAATGGTGTTAGTGATGGTGATATAATAGAGTCATTTTTGGTGAAAAAGTCACTACTCTCTTATTTTGCTGTGATCTGTTGAATGACAAGGGGTAAGATTATATATTCATTAACTCATAAATTTATTTCAAAACAGATAAATATGAAGTATATCCAATGGTTGCGCCCCATTTTTGGTGGGCACTCTGCTACAACAAAATGCAAAAAATAAGTCAAGAACATTAAGTGTTTAAGAATTAATTATGTAAATCAACTTGATTAAAATTTACCTTTATTTACTAGAACAAGCATTCTAGTTAATTTTGAAACCTATGTGAATTATTTGGAGTGTTATAAAAACAAATGTACAATCCCAAATAATACATTCAGTTCATCCAATCAAAATGTGCACAAGTGGATTAATAAATATAAACTAATGTGGCAAGTGTAAGCTATAATGCTCCATAAAGAGCTGATGCGTAAATATGTAAAACTTGAAGTTTTGAGGAAAGAAATATGAGCAAATATATTTTCAAAGCATTTATCAAAATTTTGGATGACTAATTTATCATAATGATGTAATAATAGTTATATATTTGATATTTTCTTCGAGAAAGAAATAATTCAACTCTATGTACTTTGTTTAACTATGAAATATTAGATTAAAAATTATATTTCTTTGCATAATTATAATAATAAAGTGTAGTTGAGAAGTGAATGGGTACCAATCTAATAGGACTAATATGACACCTAAGAATAAATAAAAATAAAAATGAAGTAAATTATCAAGTTGAATATTATAACTAAGATTTTTTAATGTTTTATCTTTGAGTAATTATGTGTAATGTAACTATTAACTTCTGAGTCAATAATCTATGAGTCCGAAGTGAAAAAATGAGTTATAAATGCTATTTTATTTGAAGAACATGATGTATTTATTGTTGTCTTTTTGGCTAGGAATTCTACATATTCTTTCCAAGGGTCACCTATGGAGAAAACTATGAGGATTAATTTATGTCTTTGATAGTCAATTTGTTATCCCGAATAACATATAATACTTGATATTTAATTTTTTACTAATATATATTGAATGAAATGTCTTTTTGGTATATTTCAAATTGTCTCCTATATATTAAAATGCCCAATCTTATTATCATGAGATACTCATGATCACCTAGAATCTAGATGTAGAATGTGCAAAAATTATTGAGAAGTACAAAAACCTAATGTCAATAAAGTGCTTTAGGTATCTCACACTCTCAATCACATCCATGTTTATTAGGAATATGTTAGGAATTTTATAACGCAGTCCAATTGTCACAAATATATAGGCCTAATAAGCAGTGTTTACAAAATGTAAATGAGGTGCACCTTGGGGTGCACCTAGGGCGAGGCATGCGCAAAATGTCCTGAGGCACATGAAAAAAGACGATGCACTTGATAGGCATACACATTCTTCTGTGAGGTATTTTGAGGTTTATTTAAAACGTGTCTTTCACTCCTCGAAGAAGGTGTATGCCCATGGGGTATCTTAAAAATAAAAAGTTTCCGTAAACCCTAAATAGTACCGATTGATTTTTGGTGTGCTGCTCAAAAATCTCGACGCTGAAGCTGTCGTCGAATCCGATGCCGAAGCTCCCCGCTCGAAATTCTTGGTTTTTCGATACCGCTCCATATAATTTGATGCTCATGCCAAATAATTCTTTGCTCTTTGAAATTGTTCCATATAATTCGATACTCATGTCATATAATATTAATTTTTTTGGCACTATTTCTTTAATATATTTTTTATTTTTTATATATATAGTTAAACATAGTAATAATATATATAGTTGTAAATACTTATCCAGCTTAATATAAATAATTATATGTATTTTTAACATATAGATTATAGTTATATGTTAAAACTTAAATTATAGATATAATATATATAATTATAAATATTTATACATATAGTTAATTAGTTATATATAGTTATACATATAATTATAATTAGATATATATAGTAAAACATATAGGTATTCAAATAATTATACATATAATATATATAAATATGAAGATAGTTGCATATTAATGTATTTTGTATATAATTATAAATAGTTATATATAGTTAAATATGTGATTATGTTTATTTACAGTATAAAAAATATTAATATATAGAATTATAGATATATAGTTTGATATATAATTAGTATATAGTCATAAATATAGTTAAGGTATAGATAAACAATTCAAATAATTTATGAACAAAGTAGCATCATCCCAAAAAATATATATAAATACTCATATAAATATATAATAGCAATTATAATTAATTCAAGTAATTTAAATTTTCATTTTGTAATTCTTTTTAATTATGTCTTATTATTATTTTTTAGTTAATTTTATTTTTATATAGAAATATGAATAACTAAATATTATTATTGATATTTTTTTAGGATGAGTTTCTCTGATTCGAAAAATTAAAAAAAGATTTTGTATGAAAATATGTTATTGAAGTTTTTGGGGAGTAATAATTGAGATATAAATTTTGCAATTAAAGATGCGGTGGAAGGGTAAATAAACTCAAGCATCACTTAGTTGAAACTCATTATTATATAAAATAATGTTCCAAAGTTAGTGAAGATGTTAGATTGGAATGCAAAAAGATATTTATCAATTTTAAAGATCAAAAAATGAAAAGAAATGAATTGCTCTTAAAAATAAGTATGGATTCAACTTTAATGAATGAGAGTGTCTTGTTCAAAACAGAAGGTGTCTTAGGGAGTGAGAGTGAGAGTAGGGAACCTATTCCTTGGGGACCCATGGATAAATTTACCATCTCACAAACTCATTAAAGTACTCTGAATTCATGGTGAAATCAAGAAGAAAGGTAAGAAGTATGTATAATAATTAGTAAGTTTATATATTCAAAAGGCTTCTCATTTAATATTTTGAATGATTCTTATTGGTTTCTTATGATGAATACTGTTATAAATTTTGGGCTAGGGTTTAAGCCTCCATCTATACACGAATTGAGGGCATGAATTCTTAAAGAAAAGGGGAATAATTTAAGTATCATTATGAAATATCACAAAAGCTTAAAAATAATATGAATGTTTAATTATGTCAGATGGTTATACAAATGAAAAGAGTAGGTGTATTATCAATTTTTTAGTGAATAATCCTATTGGTACTTGATTTATAAAATCAATTAATTATTTTTGATACAATATAATATAAGGAATTAATATTCGAATATTTTGATGATGTGGTTGAAGAAATTGAAGAGAATATTATGCACGTCATCACTGATAATATTTCTAATTATGTGAATATTAGAATGAGACTTATGAAAAAAAAGAAGATTGCGGTGGACTCCTTGTATTACACATTGTATTGATTTGATGTTGTAATATATTGAAAAGTTAAATGTTCATGATACTACACTTGTTCGAGCTAGGCAAATAGTATAGTTCATATATGGTTATACTTGGGTTCTTAGCTTTGAGAATATTTATAAAAAATTATGAACTTTTTCATCTAGTAATTATATGGTTTGCTACTTCATACCTTATTCTCCAAATTTTTTTTAAAGTAAAAGGTCTTATAACAATGTTTTCCTCAGAAAATTGATATTCAAGCAAATGAGCTAAAAAGGTAGAAGGTGTAAAAGCTCGAAGTATAGCATAATTTGATTTAAATTTTTGGCTACATATTACTTTTTGTATTAAGATTATTGTTTTATTAGTTTGTGTCTTGAGAGAGGTTGATTTAGAGGAAAAACTAGCTATGAATAATATTTATGAGCTAATGGATTTTGCTAAGGAAAAGATTATATTTAATTGTGAGGGCGTAGATAAAAAATATGATCTAATTTGAAAAAAAATTGATATAAGATGAACTCTATAACTTTATCAACCTTTACATGTAGCAAATTACTATTTTAATCCTCAATTATGATATGAGGATAAATTCTCTAATATTAATGAGGTGAAAAATAAATTATTTGAATGAATGAATATGATGTTAGATTATCAAGATTATTTAAAAGTTGATATCCAGTTGGATTTTTTTGACCAAATAATAAGTAAATTTGGTGCTCGTATTATAATTGATTCTTGAATATTAAGAAATCCTACGGGTTGGTGGATACATTTTGGGGGTTCAATATCAGAATTGCAAAAATTCATTATTCGAGTTCTTAGACTTACTTGTAGTGCTTCAGGATGTGAAATAAATTGGAACACATTTAAATCGGTAAAATTTTTATTTTTATAAATAAATAAATAAATATATATATATATATATATATATCTATTTTAATATTAGAGAATTTTATTTTATTTTAATATGTAATTTTCTTTATTTTATTATTTGCAGATACATACAAAAAAAAGAAATAAACTTGAACATCAAAGGTTGAATATTCTAGTGCATGTAAGGTACAACACTAAATTAAGAGAATGAAGTCTACAACAGAAACTAAATGTTGTTCTGATTTTGATAGATGAGGTTGATTCGGATGATGAGTAGATTGTGAAAAAAAGAAGATTCACTCATCTTCTTTGATCTTTGTTGGCTTCAGGATGATGAGTAATTCAATGTTGATATTTTTAGAGTCGTGTTATCCAGCTCCCAACAAACTTAAATATTATCGGATCAAATGATTTTTTCATATTCCTACAAAAAGAACTTAATAAAGTATCAAATAAGTATACAAAAATTAAAATCATAAATTTTATTAAATTTAATAAAAAAATTGATCATATTTATACTTAATTAATAATTTATATTTTTTATTAGGTACAAACAGAGACAAAAGAAAAGAGAAGTTTAATTTGATGCCAATTGATGAAGATGAAGATTTAGATGAAATGAAGATACATGACAGTGGATATTTTCTTATTTTTGATATATTTGATAAAGATGATATTTTTGAAGAGGAAAATTTAAATTAAAGTAATTTATTTTTGTTCTTATTTTATAACTTTGTTTTGATTTTTGTGAAAGTTATAAATTATATATTTTTTTAAAAATAATTATAATGAATTATTTTTTTATTTTTATTTATGCTATTTTATTTTATATATTTTAAAATATTAATTAATTATATATTGTGATACTCAAAAAACTTATGTCTCGATATCTCGAGGCTTACGTCTCACCTCACGAACACAAAAATATCTCACCTTACATTTTCATTTTTTAAAACTTTGCTAATAAGTAATAAAGTGAAAATGAGTCCGGATATCAATTCAACAAGAAATGAACTATTATGCTTGATTAATTAATTATATTACCTAATTTAACTTCTCATTATTTAAGCAATGCTGAGACAAGTTTCTAGAGATCACTCAATGAATTAAGTCTTAGAATTAGTTTATTTTATTATATATGATAGATTTGATTTCTCATGGTTCATGGGTGTACAATTTATGAGTTGTTAGTAAAAAGGATAAGTCATTGATCACCTGTCATGATACATATGAATAATGATTCAAAAGGCATTCATTGATTACCTATCATAGTTCATATGATGAATGTCATGCGTATGTGAATAACAGAATAATTCTTGAAATAATTCTTCGGTCACCTATCATAGTCCATGTGATTAATATTTTTACTATGTGAGCTTATTCATCTATACCAGTCTATCTAAGTCTCTCTACAGTGTCTATATGCTATATCAATTCTAACAACAACTAAGATATCACAATTTAATTTTTAAAGATATCAGCAGTTTCATAAATTGTAATCCATATTAGTCTACATAAAAGTATTTCTCGTATATAAATCCACAATCCAACCGTAGGCTGCCCACTTG
This sequence comes from Sapria himalayana, assembly GCA_029783825.1. Lineage (NCBI taxonomy): Eukaryota > Viridiplantae > Streptophyta > Magnoliopsida > Malpighiales > Rafflesiaceae > Sapria > Sapria himalayana. The sequence continues at coordinate 12,701,231 of JAREIK010000088.1, forward strand.
GGAATTTATTCCTGAAACAACTTTTGGGTGATTAAGAGAATATCATAGGCTGCTCAGATGAGAAAGGTTCCAAGTTCATTGTTTCTCCTTCAGCTAAATTCATTGTATACGTCCCATAAGATAGAAAAATAATAAAAATGAATTCATATGATCTTGTTGCCTATATTGCTAATAATTGTTCCAGCCAAACAAGTGGAAAGGAAAATTAAGGAAGAGTAGCTAGAAATAATCTTCGAACAGAAAGAGGTTATTTAGACAAGTCAAATACAATAATTTTTTCTTTTTAATGATATTCCTTGAAAAATGATGAGTAGTTGATGCATACTAAGATAACAAGTGTGCATGGATATCATAAATATGTGGGTTAATACTCTCATATAATAGATCAACACTGTTTAATGGTATTGATTTAATATCAGCAATCATCTAGATTTGTGATGCTTTAACATATTTGTCAGGAACTTGAAGAATTGCCTTCTGGACCATAATCATGTTTTCAAACTCCTTGTTATATCTTCTTTTTTATTATAATCATTATCTTTGATTTAAGTTGCATTTGGAATATTTCATATTTTATTGTGAGTGTCTCTTTTCTAATTTTTTTTCAATATATTGAGCTTTCTGATTTATTGGCTTGATCAATAGAAGAGGCTGCATCAGAAAGACTCATATATTTAAGTACTCTTTTATCTAGCTTCTGATTAGTAAGAGATTCATCCTAATTCTATATTTTTAATATATTCAACAGGGGAGTAAGTTGGATATTTTGCTCAAAATATCACTGCTCACAACCGCTCATGCCTTGCCTACCATTGCATGAACCATCTCATGCATTTCTGCTTGCCCCACTGCATTCACCATCACAAGTGCAGCCACCTACCACCACGTGCCCCATCGGGTGCATCGTTGTTTTTCACTGCATGCTCTACTGCTTGCCACCACACACCTTACTGCCTTCCACAATGTGGGCCACTGCTTGCCACCATGCTCACTATCGCACGTCTTTATTATGTTTAGACGGCAGTCCGAGATGACCTGTTGGCCCACAAGCTGCCCAGGTCGTGCCTAGCAAAACCAGGCATGTGCCATGCCGGACCGAAATGGATCGAAATCGGCCTAGGCTGGATCAGATCAAGTCTAACTTGGTTTGATCATCAGGGCCAAAATTGGCCTGCATGGACTGGCATGCCGTGCTGCATATTTTGTGGCATACATGTCAGAAACCTAGCCCAACATAGTTCTAGCAATGCCGTGGGCCAGAGCCAGGCTGCCCGATTCTTTTGCCACATGTAGTTGTGCTCAGGTGCACCACTATGTGCATGCACACCATGCAAATCATTATTTCCACATAAATTAAAGATGTGTTCCTATGCGAAAATGTGTGTAACACTGCACAAATACAACCATTTGCCTTTTACTTGCTCAGGCTCACTATCACGTACCTGCACTGTGCGCACATCTCCAAAACCTTTTTTTTTTATATTTTTGTTTTTATTTTTTTTTGTTTTTTTTTTATTCTATTCAGCTGCATACAGTGATGTGCAATAGTAGAGTGGCGCACACTCTCTAGGGTTTACAATCCTAATCTACATACACACTCTATTAGGGTCTTGTTTACTAAGGTATGACTCTGATACTATGTTATGACTTGAATGCGAAAAATAAAGAAATAATAACTTGAAAAAGAAAAATAATATAAAAAACAACTTAACCTCAACTTCTTACAACTTAATACAAAACAATACACATAATACCTCTTATATAAGAGGGCAATTTGATTGGAACAATCTATACATATTGCATGCTCTCATGACAAATGTAATGCACATAAAAACAACACTCAAAGAAAATAACAAAATTAAATACTGATAATTGCCAACTTACATATTTAAGAAAATTATCATGATTAAAATTCACTGTTACTCACTTTGATAACCATGTTTGTTACTTAGAAACTTATGTGGTTTATTTGGACAATATGTATTTTTTTTACCTGCTCTATGTGTCTGCTGGAAAATTATTGTTGTCTTGTGCTACTTTTTAGCCATTTGGTGATGTACTAATTGCTGATAAGTGCTAACCTATTCAATTTAGATCCTTGATTATCTTGGTAAATCTTCAAAGGCTGATGTTGCATCAGATGAATCCTTATTAACTAGATCAAGGTAGCCAATATTATGTAGACAGGCTTGTGTCTTATTCTTCCTCTCTAAATTTTTCCATGCTAATTCCAGCCGGAAGACTTTGATTTATTTAGTTCTCACACTCTCTCGGATGTATCCAGATTATGACTTCAGGTAATTTTTTAAGTTGTATTTTATTTTATAGAATAATTTGGCTTGCAGAAGACAGGAGGATTATGGGTAATGCCATAGTCAGCTTTTGGGCGGCATGGCAACCCGTTATATAATCTTCTTTTATTTCAATGGGAGTGCTGTCGAAGGGTTGACAGACAGTTCAGAACTGTTGCTCTAGAAAGAGCTGGGAGTTCAAATCTCTCCATTCCCCAAATATATTGGTTGGTTTTTGCAATAGTTTTTATACATTGCAAATATGGACAGCTATTTTGTGGTTTCTTTATATGCTTTACTTGGGTTTCTTGTATATGGAAATTGTTTTATACTTTTGAGGTTTCAGTGCTGTTAAATCTCATCACTTCTTCAATGAAGAAAGCTGGGCGACTTTTGAGCAGATTTGTGATACCTATTTGTTTGAAGCATCAAAGGTATTAAACAATTATCAAAATCTTGCGTATCGAGTTAGGACATGTTTCATATTTAACCTATTGAGTATTGTATTTCCCGTTTTATAGCATAATGTCTTTATTATTGTTTTATTCTCTGAGTTGTACTGTAATTTAGGTAAAGGAGTTCCCATAATAATATTAAGTACTCTTATCATTTTTTTTTGTATTTATTTTTCCATTGAATCAGTTTAATATAATTTTGTCATTTCTTTTTTTTCATAATTTTCCAACATGGCCTCAAAATAGATACCATGGCTTATTGACACAGTTGAAACTGATACCCATCGCTGATAACTGACAACCATTTATAAAAGCTTTCACAGATAGCCACCTTGAATAATGCCTTTGTCGTTAAGTATGACAAGTTTTTCCTTAGATTATAATAAGTGTTTTGTTTTTTTCGTTGGATATTAAAATTTTTAGTTTTTAGATGCAACTCACTTGCTTATTCGAGTATGGAGAAAGTAATTTATAACATCTAGGTGCCAATATTTGTGACTTAGTTCCAAGCTGAGTAAGGTCGTGTGAGTTTGACTTGATTGGTTCTAATAAGTTATGATCAAATTTATTTGTAAATTATAAATATTTTTTTTATGAGCAATTGGTGTTGGTAGATTCAACCTAGTCTGGTGATGGTTCATTTTTGGATTTAGTTATTTTGGTTTGATGTAATTATTTTGGTTGGTTTGACTTAATCAAGTAGTGATGCTTCTGTTGTATTTTTATTATATTTCACTGTCTAGGCTTTAGTTGTGATATTATATTCTTTAGCATAAAAAGTGGTAACTTATTTTCTTAAAGGAGTATGAAATCCATTGAATTAAATTATTAAGATTTGCATAATGAGTAGTGATAACTTATTTTCTAGAGTATTAAAGTTAATGGTCAAACTACTCCCACCATACTTGGGTTGATAGAGCATATCTATCTTTGTAGTTACAATATCTAGATAGACGCATAAATAATTTATTTCTAAATCAGTTATTAATGTATCATAATATTAAAGTATAATGACTATGTTAATTTATATTTTTCTAACTCTTAGATGATTAATTCAGAATCTAATTGCAAAATTATGTTCAATCAGTGACTAAATAATATCATATGTCTATAATTCTCAATACTATTAACCGTTGTAATATAAAAACTTTTAAATCTTTTAAATTTAAATATTATATCAACTTTTAATTGATTAGTGATGTCGTCCAACTTTGTTGAAAAATAAAATTATGAAAATGTTGTCCTAGATGTATTATTTTGCAAGGTCCATATACATATTTTTTTTTGTTTTATGCAATCAAGAAGATGATCTTTTGTAGTTAGGATAAAGTTTAGTTAATAATGATAATAATAATAAAGATATGCTAGCATATTCTTTTTCTACTCCAAATAAAATAAATTTAATAAATTCTTAAAAATAAAATTAATAGTTTAGATGATATTGATTTAAATAATGATAATTCAATCAAAATGTTAGAAATTGACTTGCCTCACAGTTTGGTGATTTTTTATTTACTTAAAACATTAATTTAATAGAACAATTTATATCGTATATACCCACTTCAATATAATTAAAAAGAATATTATTATAGTATTTGAAGAACATTCTATCCAATATATATACTATAAAAAATATATAATTGTTATTATAGTGTTTATTTTATTTTATTATTATTTTGTAAGCATTTTATCAAGAATTATTCTAATTATTTTTGTCTTTTATATAAAAATATCTGATATATAAATTTAATTAGAGTGTGTTATTATATTTATTTTAGTATTATTTTTTTTTCATATGATATTAGAATTGAGTTGTGTATGTGGATACAAGTTTAGATATTCTAAAAAAATACATTGCATGTATTGTACCAGCACATCGTAAGCACACAATCCATAAGAAGAAAAAAAGAGACTTGTGTAGGTGTGCACACAGTGGTGTGCATAGTTGTTTTCATAGTGTGCACACGTGTGCACAAGTGCATGTGTTTTTGATGTGTTTGCTTAGTGGTTTGCATAGTGGCGTGCATAGGCATGTGCTGGTGCACCTCAGCAGGGCAGAGGCACATTGTGGTGCATGTGTTGGTATGTGATGGTATTTTAGATGAAAACCCTAATTTGGTTATGATAGAATTAACAAAAAAAATTAGGGTTTGCAAAAAATCTTAATTTGGTGTAGCTTTAATTTTATTATCTGAAGGGACTAAAATTTAATGTCATAGTATGGAATATCATTGTAGAGGTAGATAGAGAAAAATTTCAGTTCAATATACGAGTACTCATTACAAAAGGATAAGATAGACTAGAGATATTTATTAGATATTATATCTAAAGAGGAGGTTGATAATTTTATACATTATAAAGAGGGATATGCTGACTACGAGAGTCATCTAAGGATTTTTAGAATTTTTTTTTCGTGATACTTATGCTTATTAGAGAGAAATATAAAAAATCTTTCTAAACAATAGAAAATCCTTATTTTTTTTATATATCACCGATTATTTAACTCATAAATTCACTTTAGACTTAGATTATTGATACAATAACTAATGTTTATATTATTAATAATCATATTTTTTCACTAAATTTTTTTTCTGCTGTGAAAATATTATTATAGATAATGACATATATTTAAAAGTCATTTGATATTATAATATTTAATTTGAGAATTTGTTATTTTTTTAGGTTCTCGATATCTTCTAGCATATCAATCATCATAGATTCTAAAACATATTACTTTTAGGTTGACATCTCCAAAATAATATTGAGGGTACCTTGTATTATTTCTTTGAGTTCATCCTTCATCAATGTCATCTCTTTGATGCTCTCCTAGGTATCCTCAAATTTATTTGGTAATTCACTAATAGCTCGCTCTACCTTAGTCATTCAAGTTTTAGTGTTATGCGTGTAGTCTTAAGCAAGGAAATTCTCTTTCCCAAGTTGCCTAAGTTAGCATAATCTTATCTTTCACAAGAGTTATGACTAGAAGATCTTATACATGAGCTTAGCAAGGGAGTGAAATGCTTAGAAGAGAAAATATATTACAAATGAAACTTATTGGTTTGAATGAGTACCACAACGCGGAGGGCTCCTTAATATCAAATTTCAAAATAATTATTTGTCGCTTACTTTTTTAAGAGATAGTGTTATCTTCAAGAAAAATATAAAATTATGTTGTAGATCTGGGTTAATTTTTTTTATACCTAGTAAATTATAAGTGTCTATAATCCTTAAAAGAAATTTTAAGTTCTGAAGATTTTTTTCATATATTCTAGTATAAGAAGAATTTTCTTAAGGTGAATATGTTGAGGAGATTTTAAGAAATGATTAATTATATTGATTGCATATGTTATATATGGTATATTTATAATTTGATATTTATTCTTTCTTATAATTCTTTTATAAATAGTAGAGTTAATCAAATAAGTCATATCAAAAGTGAAGTTAATATTTTAATCAATAGGAGTATTTGTTGGATCATAACCCAAGTTACTAACCTCTATAATAATATCGAATGTAAATTTTGTCTGCGATAAGATAATATTTTTCATAAAATAAATTACATCTATATTAAGAAATTATTTGAGACTCCCATTCATATGAAATTATACGTGAAGATACTTATTGATATACTGATGACAATACCCACTAGCACATATCCCACATTGACATGTGAAGTCCCTAAATAATGTGAAAAAGGCTTACATACTATGAATGCTATTTATTTTTGTTTTGTTAGTATTTTTGTTTTTTTTTGTTTAATGTTTTCTCAATTGGATTAACCTAGTTTATCTTTTGGTTGACCAATCATTCTATCTTCTCATTTTTTTAGTTTTTCTTTTTTGCCATTGTCCCTCCCTTTTATTGTATCATTTAGTTAGTATAAAAGTAGTTTGATTATTATTTTTTAGATAGTGAAGTGTAGATGTTTTTTCTCTTTATTATGGCACCTAATTTATCATTTGTTAAGAAAATAATGGGCGTGTGAATCCCCATTTTGTTCTAGCGATTTCTAGACGCATTCTCGTAGGGTTACCTCCCATTCGAGCGGATGGATAATGGGAGTGTGAAGCTTCCTCCTATATCCCTTCTAAAACCAAAATAGCTTCATCCCTTTCTTTTTCTAATTACTCATCATAATTACAAAATTGGGTATAAAAAATAGGAAGATTTGAATTTTGGTGCATCAAACACAAAATATTCTAAAAAATTTATAAATAATTATAAAAAAATTATCAATTTTTTTTTTAAATAAGTGCACCAAAAAGCAAAATAATTGTGTTTTAGTGCACTGAAAATCAAAAACCTGATTTAACCCCCAGCTGACATGTCAGTGATAAAAAAATAATAAAAAAGTAGCTATATAATTTTAAATGTGTTGCATTAGTAAACGACATAAGTGAGATTCAAACTCACTTGTTTGACTTTGGAAAATGACTCAACCACCCAGCTACACAAAACAACTCAAATGAGTTATGAAAGTATGAATAAATATAAATATTTTTTATGAATTTATATGTATTTAAACAAAATATATATAAATATATAAATATAAATATATGTAAATATATCAACATAAATATAAATATAAATAAATAAATATATATATGTCGATATATATATATATATATATATGTTTTTATATTTATATATTTTTATGTTTAAATATATATAAATACTTAGAAAATATTAATAAATTTACAAAATACTTTCATAACTTAGTTGTGTTGTTTTGTGTAGCAGAGTGGTTGAGGCTGTTTTATAATGTCAGACAAATGAGTTCGAATCCCTCTTATGTCTTTCACCAATGTAGCGTGTTTAAAATTATATAGCTACTTTTTTATTATGTTTTTTATTGTTGACATGTTAGCTTTGGTTAAAATTGTGTTTCTGATTTTTAATATGCAACAACACAAATTAATTATATTTTTGTGTATTTTTTTTTAATTTTTTTTAATTTTTTTTAATTTTTTTTTAAAATTTATTTTTTAAAATATTTTGTGTTTGGTGCACCAAAACACAAAATTGCCTAAAAAATAAAACTAATCTTACCAAATTCCTTATATTCTAATTTGACAAATTTTATTTCAAATTTCAAATTTCAAAAAAAAATTAATTTTGTCAAAATTTTCAAATTTCAAAAATCCTAATTTGGGATATTGACTTTTCGAATTCAATTCTCCTAAATTTTATACCAATAATCTCAATTTCATATTTCACGGCAATTAAACAATATTGAATCTCAACCTAACAAAACCCCTAAAGTTGCTTATTTTTGAAATCATAATTTTGACCTAAAATCTAGGTTAGGTTTTCTTTTTATTTTTAATTGGAAAATCATATTTTTTGTCTTCCTATCCCGATGAAAATCATTGTTATTAATCTCAAAACTAGATCTTATAAAAGCTAACCCGTTCTCATTTTCGAATCTCCAAAATTAAGTAACAAAATAGGAAAATCATTATGAATATTTATTTGAGATAATTTACATTCTAATTTCAATATTTCTTCACAGTAAACACTCAATTACAATCAATAATAAATTTTTTTGATGGTCCCAAAATTAGTTGTCAGGTCTTATTAGAGTGGAGAGCATGCATCTCTTCCAATATATTTGACATCATTTTGGATAATATTATGTTTTAAAAGGAGGCTTAAATATCTTAATACTATGAAAAAAAGTAATAAAAAAAATAATATAAGAGTATAATAAAATTTATGAAATTGGGTGATAAGTACACCTCAATTGACTCTTTTGGAGAGCCATCGAAACGTCAATATCTGAATAATTGGCTAAAAATTATCTAGTTCTTTGGTATGCTTGTATGTTATCTGAGAATGATGAGCCTGTCTTTTTATTATGGTATATACTATAAGTCCTTGGTAGGCTCGTCTTTTGTCTGAGAATGATGGACATGTATGAGAAGACTTGTGAACTATTGTATCATTTAGGTTTGAATGAAATCTTCATACTCATGAAACCTTACTCTTTTCAAGACTTAATGTGATCTTCTTTTATTTGTAGGTATGATCACTCCATGTGAATAATATGATATTGAGTATATTTTGGAATTGTACCTATACCGAAACCCCTAGTAAAGTAGATGATATACTTGTGTCTAATTAAGCATTTAAATATACAACATGCTAATTTAGCATTTAAATATAATGTACTTGTGTCTAATACCCTATATAGTAGATGATGTGGTGCGTAAAGTTTAACTTAAGCACAAAAGATCATTACATCAGTTCTTGTAGAATATAAATTTTTTGTTTGTAATCTAAATGGAGTTGGACACATCATTGCTAAGATTATAGTACACGATTTTAATAAGTTTGTCTTGACTATACGAAATGATAAAATTCTAATTTTTGTATTAGTGCAATTGAGTATATTGAATGAAATCATCTCAGGATCATTTTATACGGACATAATAATTGATACTTCATGGTTATTGTTAATATTTATTATTCTTAATCTTGAAATAATTAATAGATATGTATACTTGTTAATAATTATTTTAATTCATATAGAGAGATATAAATAAATTTATAAGTTCAATGATTTAGATAACTTTGTTGGTGTGTGGTGAATATTAATTATAGATTAATATTCATTTTTTGAGTATACTTATAAGTTAAGTATAAGATCTCAAGGAAATCATAAGATATTAATTAAATTAAATTATTAATAATTTAATTTAATCAATATGTATTTGTAATTTTCACATGAGATGATTTATAAATAGTAAATAATAATAGACTCAAATTATTTTGAATAAGTGAGAAAATATAATTATAATTATATAGCGGAGTGAATTATAATTAATATTAATAATATCATTTACTTTATATTGGAAACTTAAAATCTTATTTAAGCTCGAGTCAATTTCATAATCTTAATCATTGTCATAACTAACAGCTTCATAAATTAAAATACAAGATTTTTATATATTTGTTTAAATATTTATATAAATAATCGATTTAAATGATTTATTATTATAATATATATATATATAAAATAAATCATTTTTTGGGGTGTGATTTATGCAAAAGCCACATCACTTTATGTGATGTGGCGTGTGCCTGTTAAATGCAACAAAGAAAAAAAGAACCTTAGTCTCTTCTTCCTCAGTTTTGTTGGAGTGGGAAATATGGGAGATCCACTACAAATGGAGCCCTTTGAAAATTCAATAAGTTATATTCTACTATTAGAATATCTCACATCATGATTTCATGAGCATTCGCAAAACTGCGAGTTTTTTGGGATTCAAATCCACAACAAGATGATATCAGAGCCTCACTATGATTTTGCTTATGCATAAATCTCACTTTGTTGAAGTGCATAATAGAATAAACAAGTTCCTTGGATGAAACGTGAGTGTTCTAACCTCTGTAAAACAAAAAAATTAAATACCCACTAAAAGGACAAGTCTTTTGTGGGAATCAGTTCTATCGGCTTCGTTGTCATCAAAAGAATAGGACTCCCTAATTTTTTGGAAGAGATTTGTCTGATGATATGATACAGTACGAGAAAGGGTGATCCAATTTTGATACGAAAAACATTGGCCGGATTGAGGAGTCAACTTCTTAAGCTTTACTAGCTGTAGCAGTGAAAGTTGTCTATCAGAAGGTAGGAAAAGTCATCTTGCTATAGCAGTCAACGAATTGGAAAGGTGATGGGATTAGAGGTGTCAAACGGGCCGGCCCGGGCCGGCTCGTCCCGGCCCATTTTTTGAGCACGAGCATGCCTTCGTGCCAGGCCAAGCACGGTTTAAAAAAGTCGGGCCCGGTATGGCCCGCAGGCACGGCAAGCTGTGCTAGGCCTGCTCGTGCCAGGCTTGACCGTACGGTTCGGGCCTCGTGGGATCGCGGGTCGGGTCCAATCAGACCCGACCCACGATCTTTTTTGCGGGAGAAGCGATCGCGGGGTCGGGCTCGGGGGACACCCGACACGGGACGAACCCGTGCCGGTGTGCCGTGCCACGGGCCGAACCGTGCTGGGTCAGGCACGGCACGACACGGGCCAGGCACGGCTCGTGCTTAACCCGGACACAGGATTTTCCCGTGTCGGGCCGGCCCAGACACGGCCGAACCTTGCCGTGCCTCGTGCCGGGCCGGGCCGGCCCGGTTGACACCTCTAGATGGGATTGCACGTGTTGATGGATTGAACGAGACCAAAGTTGAGGAAATGGTGAGCTTTAGCTTATCAAGCTCCGCACTGACACCACGCCCTTGTTGGTATAAACATTATATGAGGCGATGACAACTCGGCCCAAAGCTTCAACCCCTAATGGAAGAGTCTATAACACATATGGGCCTAATAGACTGATTGAGTGCCCTTACTCTTCCCACTTCTGGAATGAAGTGAAAATCAACTATCAAAAAAGCTATCTCCCGCCATCAACCAATGCGGGCTTATAGAAAAGTCCAGTAAGGAGGGGCTCCTGGGGCTTACTCCAAGTCGGAAGAGTTTTGAAAGCCATTTCGTTTACTATGAGATCGCTTCACACCTCGCAGTTTCGTGCCGTATAAAGAAAAGAGAGGTAGCTTTTGGTGTCGTCCTATCTGTCTGTCCGTGATCCCAATTCTTGATTTTTCTGGGTGGGAGCTTGCTATACCAAGTGAAGGCAGCTTTTTGACAGAGTGATAAACAAGCAGAGCCAACGGAAGACAGCTATGCATACACTCCAATGCATTCTTTTCTCTACAGTACTGTAAAACCACCTCAAAATGATTTAGGCGACATTCCACGCACAACTCGCATTGAACTAGGGGCTTCCACGCCTTTTTCTAGCTGGCGTTCAGGCAATTTGTCGACGCCGAACAATAAATGGAAGCTTATTTGGAGCTGGCAAATCTAAGCGTGGATCGAGATTGAGTCCATGTTCGAGCACCTATTGATAGAACCTGATCTCACCTAGCAAGCAACTCGATGAGGAAATATCTTTTTTATAGAATTTATAGTTCATTTAGAAGACCGATTCCACACCTTCCATCTGAAGGTGTGGAATCTATCAAGTTCAATCTCTTAACCCTCGTCATGAAGTCCAGTTTAATATCTTATTGGGATAGTTGAAACTATCCCAATAAGATATTATGTTCAATAGATGATCGGTCTTCTAAATGAACTATAAATTCTATAAGCTGAAATTGATGGGAAAACATAAGTTAATATCACTCTCTAGTCATTATCAGATTTATATAAGCAATTTTATCCAAATTATAATATGAATAAGTTTCTTTGGACTTTGGTATAATTACTTAAAAAATTAATATCAGTTGAGTGTTTTATCAAGAAGCCATCTTATGTATTTATCATTCAAAAATGTCTTCTAAGCAGAAAAGGAATAAGAAAAAAAAAGGTTCAAAAACAAGTTCATAATTCTCAGACAACTCCTAGATCATAAGAGTGAAAGAGCTTAAAGAGAAATATTTCCACTTCAAACAGTTAGGTCATTAGCAGAAGTAATGTCTAGTTTATCTCAATAAAGTGAACAAACAAGGTAAATTTTATTTATTAGTTGTTGAGACATGCTTAGTGTTGTTATCTACCGAAAATTAATGTATAGATACACGAGTCACTAATTATATTTACAATTTCTTGCAGGGATTCAAGAAAATCAAACAATTTAGTAATTGAGAGATAAAACTTCATTTGGGTGATGCTAGGAAAGTGATAACTATTATAGTGGAAAATTGCTATCTTTATTATGGAAGAGACAATATTTGTTATTGAAAGATTATTTTTATATACTCTTCATTAGAATAAATTTAATTTTAGTTTTTAGTTTGGTTAAGGATGAATATTTAGTTTTATTCAATGATACTATTATAATCAAACTGAATAAAAAAATTATTAATTCTAGTTTATTAGTAGATAATCTTTATATCATTAATTTTGTCTCTTTTACACTATAACAAAATGAATTAAATAATATTGATGTTTTGTACTGTAAGAGAAAATAATATTCTCAAATAAAACCAAACATCTCTTTGACATTTATGTCCAAGTCATGAAAATTTATAATGAATCTTAAGATTAGTTTAGGATGGACATTTGGAATAATTGCACATGAAGGCACTTTTAATATGAGTCCTGCTTTTAAGAAAAAAAGACTAGTTAACCATTAAGGTGAAATGTAATAAGACCAAAGAATAATTAAAGTTGGTTTATTCTGATTTATGTGGATCAATGACTATCCAAGTTAGAGTTGATTTTGAGTATTTTATTATGTTTACAGATGATTACTTAAGATATGAGTATATTTATTTGATTAGTTAAATATTTGAAGCCTTTGAGAAATTCAAAGAATACAGGATAGAAACGGAGAGCTTAGGGGTTACTTTCACAGTTGTCTGTGTACGATGTTTCATAATAGAATGGTGTAATAGAAATAAAAAATAGAATTCTTGTAGATATAGTGAGATTAATGATAAATTACTCAAACTTTCAAATTTCTTTTAGGAATATACATTAGAAATAATAACTTACATTATAACCTTGATACCATCTAGTTTAGTACCTACTACTTCAATTGAATCGCAGACAAGACGTAAATCTAGTCTAAAATATGTAAATCATGGGGTAGTCTAGCTCATGTGTTAAAAGCAAAAATTAAAAAGTTAGAATTAAGAATAAAAGTTTATTTTTTTGTGGGATATCTTAGAGAATTCAACGATGATTTATTCTATAGACCAATTGATCAAAATACCTATGACTGATTTGACTTGTAAGCATGAATTCATGACCTATGAATATCGCAACTAATAAATATGATGTTGCGACTTATGAATATCATGATTTATAAGTATGATGTAGTGATGTGTGAATGTCGCGACTTATAAATATGATGTTGTGACTATGCATGATGTAGGAAGTAGGGTTGATTTGTCATCAGCCTAAACCTAGAGAACAAACCACTTTTTTCTCCAAAGAGTAGGAAGAGTAGCCATCGAGTTTCTTGGTTGTTTTGGGTTCTTTTTTCTTGTTGATTTCTATGTTTCAATTAAAACTTACAAACCAAAATTTCATGAAGCCTTTATAATTAGTATTTAAATTAGATATTCTTCATAATAATTATGCTAATAATGAACTTAAAATATAAGTAAAATTTAGCCATTTCAATCATTGATAGGTGGCGTAGCTCACTAATAATAATTTACATAATATTAATATTATTTTTTTTCAAATAAAAAAAAAGTAAATATGTACTATGAGATAGTTTTGAGATTTTAAGAGAATTAAAGAGTGAAGATATTACAATTTGAATGTAGAAAATTATAAATATAAATTACTTAATTATAAATATTTTTTAAAAAATTTAAATTTAAATTTTTTTTATTTTTTTACTTTTTTTTGGGCAGAAACTCAACATCTATTAGATTTATATTTAGAATTGTTGGATAGAAATCTAATTGTTTTAAAGATAGATTTTTTTTTTGGATTTTTAAATGTTGACAACAACAACGACGTGCATCATTGTTGTTGTCGCAGGCTATTGCGAAGGCAACAACCTTTTTTAAAAATGGAGTATGTGGGCTTCAAACACTCTATTATTAAAAAATATTAAAATATAGGTTCGTGTACTTACTTACCTATATTTTTTATTTAAGAAAGAACTGGTGCTTGAAGTCCATGGTTCATGTCGGGTTTGTGTTACTAGTGCCGAATGCTTGAGCCAAGCCATGCTTTGGCACATTGGCTGCTTGGTTGGGTTCAGCATGACACGAGGTGTGACATAGGCTAGTCCACCCCAAATGATGACATGGTTCTAAGTTGTGTGGTGTCTTGCCATGTCATGCTTGACATGACTTTTCTGGGTCGTGCTATGAGCACGACCCAGACTACATGAATGGTTTTTTTGCCTCCAATTCTATCTTCATTGCTAAAGTCTCATTCTAGATGTATTTGTATTTTTGATTAATTATTTGTGCATTCTCAACTTGGCTACCATTTATTAGTCAAGTTGAAAATATTTCATCCTAGTCTTAAAGATATTTTAATCTTAAAGTATACGATATATTAGCTAGGAAAACTTACGAGAGCATCATATCCTACGTGTCAATCTATTTTAAGTAGAGACTCATTCGATCTTATACACTCAGATATATGTGAATTTAGTAAAGATGTGACTAAAAAAATTTATGTATTTGATTATTTTCATTAATTGTGCTCAAAATATATAGATGTATTTCTTTCTTGATATATCATAGATTTTTTCTATTTGTTATATTTTTTATAAAATGATAAAAATTTGATTCATTAAAAATATTAAAAAATAAAGAAATAATAATTGATTAGAATATACATGAAATTAATTTAATACTTATTGTATGTATCATATGCTTATGCATCAAAATTTATGCCCGATACTTCCCAATAGAATGAGGTTGCTTAAATAAATAATAAATATCTAATTGATATGGTTGGGGCACTCCAACTTGAAAAGAGTGTTCTAAGTGCATAATTTACCTTATTAATTATATGGTCTCTTTATTTTCTTAGTGCATATTCTTTCAGATTATATATATCATAGAGAGATATTATTTAGTTTATCTCCTATAATTTTTGGATATACTTTTTTTTGATCATTTTCTAAAATATGATAAGTTGACATCGAAGTTTTTGAGATATATTTTTCTTGAATAATCTAGTACCTAAAAATAGTACAAGTATTTTTTATTAGAGATTGATAAGATTATAGTGAGTGTGGATATTATTTTTTTTTTTGACAATGACTTATTTTTAACGAGCCTAAGAAGAATGTAAATTCATAAGTTGCAATTGGATCTATAATCCTTCTTTCCTTACTCATAGCCTTATCAGGATCATCAATTAGTAGAGATAGTTACTTATTAGTTATATCTAAATATATTGATACTCAGTATGATGTATTTCCTTGGAGTCACCATACCTACCATTTGTTAGTAGGCAGATATCATTTAGATCCAGATAATATGCTAGTCATTTGAGTTTGCACTAGTATAAAATTCTATTGAGTCAATAATTATGAGACTTGATCACTAATAATTTAGAGTTTATACCAACAAAGAGAGATATATCCAGTCTTCTCAAATCAGAGATGAGCCTACCAAGGAGTCAAACTATCTTGTAGTTAATTTATTTAATCTTAATCTTTTGATCGCTCTCTAGAAAAAATATAAGAGTTGTACTCAACACTTGGTTTCACATATTTTGTCATATTTTTTTTTTTATTTTTTTAATTATATTTCTAGATAGTACTCTGATATCCAAGTCTCATTCTAAGATATTATCTCATTCAGCTTGAATTCATGACATGATGGAAGAGATGCATGCATTCTACTTTAATTAAAATTAGGAACTAGCACTAAGACCTTCAAGATGGTTTATTGTTGATTGTAGGTGAGTATTCACTATAAAGACAAGTCCAGATGAGATGGTAGATCACTTTAAAAGAGACTTATAGCAAAAAGATATACCTATACATTTTGTATAAATTACTAGGACACTTACTTTTAGTGACCAAGATGGTCTCATTGTATATTTTCATTTTTCTTCCAGTATCTCATAGTTTGAGGATATATCAACTATAAATGAAGAATATATTTTTTTAAAATAATTTTGATCACTTGAATTTTCAGTAGTACAATAATGTTTATTATACAAATTATAAAAGATATTGTACGGCTTGAAGTAGTTATTGACCACTTGATTTTTGAGATTTTCATAGGCATCCAATTCATTTGGATTACATGAGGTGACCTTGTAAGGCTAAGATAGTTTCTTGTCATAGAGATAACTTATTATATGAAGAGTATATATTGTCAAATAAAAGATATACACTTGAGATTTTTGTATATATTAATCTTTTGGTTTGTGTTTTAGCAAATACTCCAATTAATCAATAAATTAACTTTATTTTTGATGTGATCGTTCCAATAGTCTCGACATGTTAAAAGAAAATCATATGAGAAATTAACTATATGACAAACTAAACTAGATATAATATACATATTCAGTATATTTAGTTTTTTCTTAGATTCTCCTTAGTAGGCTCGATGTTTCTCTTTTGCATATTAAGGTAATGAAGAAGTCTCTTGAATATGAAATCTTTTACAAGAATCACAAATACTTATAGTTAGTCAAATATTTAAATTCGAGTTAAGTACTAACATATACTGAAAGGAGATTTGTGATAAAATTTTATATGTTTCATGGAGGCAACCTTGCATGTTAGAAAAGTAGGAGTCAGTCATTTATTTTGAGACAATTCTTATGTCAAGTTCAAAGTATTAATGATCATTATTTCTAATGAAATTTTTTACATGAATCATAAAGACTTATAGTTAGTCAAATATTTAGATTTGAGTTAGGTACCAACATATGCTAAGAGGAGATCTACGATAAAATTTTGTATTTTTCTTGGAGGTAACCTTATTTCTTAGAAAAGTAAGAGTCAGTAAGTTATTTTGATACATAGTTTTAATATAAAGTTTAAAGTAATAATAATAATTTTTTGGTAAATACTTTGGATGTGATATCCACTTGAAAAGGTTAAGTATATACTATCTTTTCTCACTATTATTTATTATCAAACAACAAGATATATAATCTTCAATTTAATATTTTACGAGCAGATGAAGTAAATAAAGGTTGATTTCTTTTTATTCAGAGAGAAGATTCAAGATGTGATTATTACTATAATATACATTTAAACAGTACAATAATTAGCTGACATTTTCATTAGTGTCTTGAAGAGACTTGAACTTATCTTTCTTTTCTCCAAGTTGATAGTTATAGACTTATATGTACTAGCTTGATGAGACATGTTTTGGTTTTGTTTATTTATTTTGTTCAATTTTATTTTTTTATACTTTTGTTGAGAACATCTGATTTATAGGCTGCCTTAATCATATTTATCTATTATATAAAAGTGTGAATTGTGCATTATTATTATAATGTGTTTATTTTTTTTATTTTTGTATTTAAATTTGTAACACTTATCAATATTAGAATAATTATTGAAAGTTATTATTATCATTAAAGTTTATTTTTAATATGATTAGGGTTTCTTATATGAATTATAATTCCCTAAATAATATATTTTTTTTATAACCACTAATTTATAACCACTAATTGATTTATCATATTAGAATAATTATAGAAAGATATCATTATTAATAAACTATATTTCTGATATTATTAGGATTAATTATTGAAATTTTTAATCATTTACATTTTCTCTATATCATTCACTAAGTTATGAATTTAATTATTTTTTAATTGGAATTGTATTTGATCTCCTCTTTACATATACAAACCTACATTATTCATTTAATAGTAGGGGTACAACATATGTTTTATTTTTTATTTTTTAATCCATGTCGTTTACATGCATGTTACATTAATCAATCCTATACTGGTGATTATTTCTTACCTCCTTTTTTCATGAAAATGATAAACCCTTTATTTCTATCCATCAAATTAAGGAGCTGCTTAAAAAATTCATTGAATTGAGGAACCTTGAATGTTCCCCATATTTGGTAGCGGGGAGCCATCAAACAAATTTGATGTTCCCCATATTTTGCATGAGTTCTGATTTAAATTATTCTGTTTTTTTTTTTCCTCTTCGATGTGCCATTATCCAGCAATTTGTGATGGAGCATGAAGGCGTTTCCCTACTAGAAACACTACAAAAGGCTCTGGACGAGGTAATTTAACTTCAAAATGCAAATATAAGTTATCTGATGCCACCTCTACAATTGAGGTCTTTGGTTCTGACTGTTAAGTCTGAGTAGAAAAATTTTATCAGACAATCTTAATATGAAAACCATGCAGGGTCATTCACCAGCCAGGTTCAATTTATGCAGCAGCTAGATGCGCATAACTGAATTACCGTGATTTTTAGAAAAACTCATAGCTACTGTAATTTTCAGAAAAACATCAATTTTTTTTCTTATCCAAGATTTTGTTTTTCAGGGAACAATATATCAATCCAAGTTTCAATCTCTTGGCCACCATCACCTATTGACTTCTACATGCTTATTTCATTACCCTTGTTGTGTTTATGGATATTCAGTTAGATTTTATTAATGAATTTCATATTCCTACAGATGAAATTTAAAAATTATTGAGGTTTAATTAATTTTTATTTATTTTATTTGTTTTTTTATTGTTCAGAAGCACTCAATAAATGGGTTTCCCCAAACTAATATATGGTTTATGTTGTATTCTATAAATAGCTTTTCAAATTAATTTTTTTTCCTTTACTTTTTTCCCCTCCTCTCTTCCTTCTCCTTTTCGAAATCTAACCCTAACCACTGTAGAACATGGGATGAAAGCATGTTTTCCAGTGAAGAGGATATGATGTTGGGGTGTGGGGGTGGCAACACACCCGCACTAGCAACACTAACCATCAGTAGTTTGTTGTGGTGGCAATGGTACTACCTTATTGCAACAATAAAAATTCATGCACAATGAGTATTTTGGGCTATTCTTGGTGTTTTTTGGCCATCATACCTATGACGGTGTGCTTCTGGCAATCTAGAAACATTTTTTGGTGTATGGCGGTGGACGTCATGGTGGCTGATATGGTGGTACCAGTACAAAATTAATTCAATGGATACTTCCATTGAATTTTGGGGTTTTAAGGTATTTGAAATCTGTGTTTTCAGAAATTTAAAATTAACCCAGGATTGTTTGTACAAAATTTTATTTAAGATTTATATTGATGTTGAATTGTATCATGATGTGAGATAAAAGGAAGTAAATTGGGTGGAATCAGGGATAATCCAATGAAAATTGAGAGTAGATACATACATCCTTTGATCTATGTTCTTGCTTGTTCATGGATCTCCTAAAAAGTACAAAAATTTCTTATGTGATTATTTACCATGCTTTTTTTTTAGCTTGGTGCGTGGAGAAGAAGATGAATTCTTGAGATTTTTTTTTTTCTTATTTAATCTTTAGAATTTTGATATTTTTTTAGGTAGAAAGTCACGGCTTTTAAAAGATATTGCGACTTTGGCTTAGGTCTCTTGAGTTTGAGTTTGCGACGATAGAAAATAATTGTAACTTTGGAATTCATTATACTTTTTTTGTAACACAAAGTCACAATAATGGTGAGTGTCTGTGACTTATGCCATTTATTCGTATAACATAAAGTTACAACACTAGAAATGATCGTGATTTTAGTGTTGATTTCTCGTCCGTATCAAATGATCGTGACGTTGACATTAATCTATTTTTTATATCAAATGGTCGTGATACTAGAAATGACTGCGACATTGATCTTAGTCTTTCTTCTATGTGAAATGACCATGATACTAAAGGTATTCATTGAGTTAGGTAATTTCCAACTTATTATCTCTCATAATCAGAATTTCATTTATGTATACATTTAAAAAAAGTACTTTATTATTAGAGCTCTCCCAAAAAAAAAATTTATAATGCACCTATCTAACCCAAATGAGGTGAATGCATTTGAAAATTTCGTAAATCAAATGCTCAATGATTATTTCATGCCCTATGATGTCTTTCATAATCTGAACTAGAGGTGTCAAATGGGCCGGCCCAGCACGGCCCGACCCGTTTTTTTAGGGCACGTTTGTGCTACCGTGCCGGGCCGGGCACGGTTTAAAAATAGCCGAGCCCGGCATGACCCGTAGGCATGGCGGGCCGTGCCGTGCCTTGCCTGGCCCGCTCCGGCTTGCCTGTCCGAGCGGTTCGGGATATGGGAAGACCGTGGCTCGGGTCGAATCAGACCCGACCCGCGGCCTTTTTTTGCGGGAGGGGCATCTTGGGGTCGGGCTCACGGGACACCCGGCACGGGACTGACCCGTGCTGGGGTGCCGTGCCGCGTGCTGAACCGTGCCGGGTCAGGCACGGCACGGCACAGAACGCGCCTAACCAAGGCACGACACGGGCCTGGGCATGGAATTTTTCCGTGCCGGGCCGGCCCGGGCACGGCTAAATCGTGTCGTGCCTCATGCCGGCCCGGGCTGGCCCGCCCCAGTTGACATATGTAATCTGAACACTCTATTTGAATATGTAGTTTGAAACCAAGATGGTTGCTTCATATGCATTTTCTCCTAAAGCTCACAATGAATAAAAATATTATTAACGTCAAGTTAACATATTTTTCATTTATGAGATATTGTAAGTAAAATAAGAATTCATATGGTAACTATTCTGTTCATCAAAGAGAAGTATCTCGGTTATTCACATCAGATATGTTAGTGAATTTTATCATTGCATGTCTCACTCTAAGATAATTTATTATCTCAATAAGACTTATCTTCATAATAAATACTCACTTACAATCAACAACATACCTTTTCTTTAGTTGTGATACGGCTTCATAAGTCCCTTTAGAATGAATGATATATATCTATTCTAATATTGTCTACTATTATCTCAGGTAAAATAATATCTCAGAATTAGACTTGACTATCCTAGTACATTAAGAAAAGTAGTAAATAAAATAAAAGAATGAATTATAAGAGAGTAATAAAATCTATGAAATTTGGTACTAAGTATAAATTCTTTGTTTTTTTCAAAAAATGATTAAAAGGTCAAGATCAGATGGTTGATTGCATAATTATTTTGTTTTTCAATAGTCTTGTCTCTAGTCTGAGCAGATTAGTAGCAGATAATCATGTTTTGTATCCACTTATCCTAATGCTTCTGTACAGAATGTCAGAATCAGTGTATAACATAAAGATGGCCAAAAATTGCTCGACCTTAAAGGTTGTGGGATACTCCTATAGGCTCCCCCATGACTGTTGTGACTTGAATATTCATTTCATCACCATCATACAAACTTAATGAATTATTGTAGCCTAAGTACGTCCTCAAATGTATGTCATATCTCTCTTACAATCATTGCATTGACTGCAAGAATCTTGACTGATTGGTCCATAAAATTCAGTATCTAATTGAATATGCGAGCATTGTCCTGCTTCCACCTCATGCATGAATCATCTGTATCACCTAGAGGAAGATGTGATGTCCAATAATTCTCAAGCTTCATCCCTTTCAGTGATTTTAAAAACATTTATTTAACCACCATAATGCATATATGGTATGTCCACCAAGTTTTTCATCCACCAACTATGTAGCTGAGGAGAATACCCCAATCACTGTTCATTTGTTAGGATTCACCTCTAATCCTCTAACCCTCGAACTATACTATCTCCGTTTATGTTCAACATCATTTGCCAAAGCTAAAAAAAAAATAAAATATCATTGAAAAGCACTTCAAAAAAAAATACAATGCACAACCACTCATTTTTCTTAACACTGCACATACTTGTGTTATCAATAATGTCATGATGTTACATTATTATATCATGAGCATACTTATGTGTAATACAACTCAAAGTACATTATTCTATTGCATAACATAATCATAATAACATACACACATTGGCACACAAAATGTGCCCTAATTATTTTTAACATTCAAAGCTTTTCTTAATAGAGTTGACATGACTATTATTCTTATATTAGTTTATATTTGAAAAACATAAAGCCTAAAAAACATAACATTCAATAACTCACATCAAATAAAATTTACATGTGATGCCTTTATATAATAAGTAAACAAATAAGGATATATCACAAATTTAGTATTCTCATCAATAATAAAATAAAAAGAAAAAAGTTAAGTAAAAAACTACTAAACTACAACACATCTTCTCAAGCTGGTACATCATAAAATTTAGAACATCAAGTTTAGATGTAAGAAATTAAGTTGAGGTATCTTCTAAGTTTTCGTGGATATTCGATGATTTATTTACTATCTGAACATATATTGTAGTAATAATATTATTCTAAATTAGAGACTATATGTCTTATTGTATGACTATCATAGTAAATAATAATGAGAGAACAAAATAAATATTTGATTTCCTTGAGTATATGTCAGATTCAAAGTGTCTCATAGGTGATCATTATCATCATTCTGAATTTTATTTTGTACTATTTCTTAATACAATTCTATAACTTTTTCATAAACAAAATTATTCTTTAAAAAGTACAAAAATTCATAGTAGATATTCTATTTGTGCAAGTTGGTACTTAATTAAATTTAAATATCCAACTAATTATATGTGGTTATAGTTGTAAGAAATCTCAAGTCCTACAAATTTTTTTTCATGCTTTATATGGAAGAGTTATGTCTGAGTGAATTTGTTGATAATAATTTAAAAAATAACTAATTATATTGACTGAATAAGTTATATCAAGTTTGATGATGGTCAGATAATTAATCTTCACAGTGATTCTCTTACAAGTAGTTTAAGTCAATTGGAAAAGTTGATTCATAAAATAAATTAGCATATGGGTTAATTAGAATATCCACCATAATACAATACAACCAACTAATCTATGTGAGTGTATTAAGTGTAGAGGTACCAAATGAGTCGTGTCGTGACGGCATGACCTATTACAGTGTGGCATGGTCATACCATCGTGTTGTGTCGGGCACGATATGAGAGGCATACCATGTCATGCCTAACACAATGTGGGAACTAGACTGGAGTCCCAAAATAACATGGTTGGCCTATAAATTGTAGGCTCCTGTTGGGCCTAGAGTGAGTCATGTTGTTCAGGCTGATTCGTGGAAATACAAAACATTAAAAAAAACCACTTATTTGCAATTGACCATGTAAGCAGTAATCAGCTTATACGGCCAGCTTTTTTTAAACTACCTCATTGGGAGGTAACTTGACGGGACTAGACCCATGACTTGATACCTAATCATAGTTGGTCCCAAGTCACCGAGCTAGTGGATTGTGTCATCGGGCCAGACATGCAGACTATGCATGACCCTATATGAGGCATGACTCATACCAAACCAGCAATGCACAAACCATACCATGGGCTAGAATAGTCCAAGACCAAGCACAACTAAACCATGTTGTGCTGTGGGCTATGCCTGAACTGCCCAACTTGATTGATACTTCTAATTAAGTGCATGTCTTCTATATGATAATATAATATTTTTCTTATAGGTCACTTCTATTCTAAAAAAGTATCCGAGTCTTTCAAATTTTCTCATTTGAAACCACAATTGAATATATTTTTTGTATTAGATGATTCTCAACTCATAATCTCTTATAATTAAAATATCTCTTATATACATAATAAACAAAATCATGTTGTCATTAAAACTTTTTCCAAAAAAAAAAAAGAAAAAATTATTTAATGTTTAGATGTCACATATGGTTTCCGCAAGCTGCAGAGTCTGTCTGATTGTGTTATTCGAAGCCAGGTGGATACTCCATTTACACCGCCTCCAATCTTCCTCAAGATCACAATAAAAAAAATATTATTCACGTTTTATTTTTGTATTCTTTAACTCTGAGATGTCATCAGTAAAATAAGAATCTAATATTTGAGTATTTTGATAATCTACACCTTAGCTTATAGTATTCACAACTAACTTTAGAGTATAGATGTCACCTTAACTTTATAAGAGAGTATTTTGATAATCGATATCAAATATCTGAGTAATATTCATTGCTACAAGTCTTGCCTTAGTTGATTTAATTTTCCATCTTAATATGTTTACATAGTAAAAATTTACTTATAACTAATAATATACCTTCCCGCAAGACATGATACTAGTATCCAATACATTGGAGTGAAGATCTATCTATTCTTGTTAAATCACTTTGCATCTGCATGCATTGTCACATATAGTGCCGCATGCACTATGTTGGTTCAAAACATGTGCCTCCCTATAAAAACCCTAGGGTTTGTACTCTTCTAGATTTTTGGCTCAATATCACAAAAAAATTAAGCTAAAAAACACATCCAATAACTCATCAAATAAAACATACATGTAGTACCCTTATATAATTAATCAATGAATTGGAGCAACTCACATAGAGGATGCTTTCATCAATAAAACAAAATCAATAATCTATAACAATATTGATGATGAATTAGACATTACTCAACTCAAGTAATTCCACTAAACATTGTACAAATTTGAGATGAAAATATAAAATAAAACTTAGAAGCGAATACAATTTAATTCAAATTCTTCAATAGTATCAACATGCATGAAAAAATACTTGTAGAAAGAGAAAATTGATTGAGACAGCTTATTTTTACTAGTTGGATTCTCACATCAAAACATAAAATAAAGTAAAACTAAAAATAGACTTATAAAAGTAAATGTTATGATCTTTAACACTTCCCTCAAATTGGTGCAAAAATATCAAGAATACTTATTAGAAATCACGAGTCAATTTGAACCAGAACAAAATAGTAATTATCAATTAATTTAAACTAAAATTAAAATTAAATTATGAACTAATTAAATTATGAATCAGTTTGAACAAGAATCAAACCATAAATAAGTTTGATTCTAGTTTAAATCGGCTAATGAATTTGAGAGAATAATTAAAGATGACAAAAACAAGACAAAAAATATTATTGTTTAGTCGAATTAAGGATAATAATAGTTTTTCTAATAATAGAAAATCATGGAAGAGAGAAAAAAACAAAAATTCTCAATTCCCAAATTTGGGGGGGGGGGTGTTTAAACTTTCCCTTACTGTAGAAATGCACCTCACTATGGGGTTGTTACATATTTGGTAACTGCATGAATGCTATTGATGAGGAATATTATATATAGTCTCAAATGTAGGTCTCAAGAAATTGGAGTGCATGGAAAACCTTTTTGGTACAAATTCATTGTTGGCGAGTTTTGTGGTTGTGGCATCATCATAAAACTCCCATCTGGAATGGGATGTGACATTTTAGATTTTGATGATGCATTAGTTGTTGGATTAAAAAGAAATGTTTAGAAAAAATTCATTGATAATGAAGGTTGGGCGAGATTAATATTTTTTGCTTCTATTGGAAATGTGGAAAGACATAGTGCATTATCAATTGTGAAGAGTTTGATGTAGTTGTCAAGGATTAAGAGTTTCATATCAATAACACATCCTTGTAGTCCCCCATAAACAAATCATCAGAGATTTAGTTTTTGCACCATGTCAACCATTGATTCTATGTTAAATTAGAGTTTGTCCTACTATAAGTTCATCATGAGAATGACTCCAAACCCTAACTAGTTGGTGTAGAATTAGTCAAAATCTTTTTTCATTATTAAGTTTTTGACTTGCAACTATTGTGACTTTATTATGGTGTTAAATTTATTATTAACTGACATGATCTCAAAATTTAATTGTGTTAGATTTTCACATCCAATATATATTCACAAGTATATATGTCATACAATTAAAAATTGAATGTAAGTCCAAATATCGATTTTGCATGGATTGTGTAGGCAATTTGATCAACCAACAGTAAACTAACTATTACTCGAATTGAATAGATATATTTGATCTTCGAAAAGTACTCAAACTCTAGGGTTGACTCATATTCTTATGCATAATATTATTTTTTTTATGTTTGGTTCATATCAAGTTTAGATGTTTAGTTCTTAGACAAAAAGTAGATTAGTGTAAAAATGTCTATGTGTCTTCTTGGTATACAAAGTGGTTTATATCCTTGGATTGTCAATGTCAATGTCAATGATGATTCTTCTTATAATTGTTTCTTTAGTATTTTAATATCAAAGTCATACATCATTCTGTGTAAGAGTCATTCACACACATACTTTTTTTAGGCAATACTTCAATAATCATTATCAATTTCTTCAAGTAGTATTTCTATTTTTAAATCTCTAATTATCTTAAAGACGCAAGATAATGTGATATTAAATACATTTGTCTTTTTGGCTTTATAAGTATCAAACTCATGATAATTAACATATCTTTTTCTATGAATTTCATCATGGATGTCATACAAGAGAGAATGACTTGCCGGACTATCTTCACCATACTAGCCTCTCCAACTTACAAATGTCCCATAACATATTTGTTATTGTCCTCCACAATTGATACTCTACTCATACATTATGGTAAACTTTTTAGATTAGATAATTTACTTAATCTTGATATTACTTTAATATTAGTTCTTTTAGATAGTATATAATAGATTAGTCTTATATATATTTATATTTTCAGTTTCATAAGCATCATACTTAAAATGATTAAACTTACAATAATTTTGATCTTTACACATTAGTTTATCTCATATATTAAGTTAAAAATGATTCTTACTTCTTTCTTATCATACTATGTGAATATGTTTCATGACCTATCTATCACCATTCATTATAGTCGATCCACATAAACATATGTATTTGTGAAAATTCTAAGTTTCTAATTTATATTTATATTCATCATCTAAATATTCACATAAATATAAACATAAACTCATATTTATTAATTCATTATAATACAAGTGTATTTATCAATCATAGGTCTCAATTTAGTTGAACATTAGGAAAGAAATTATGTGAGATGTGTTGAGAGATAATTTATGGTTTCAAGGATTTTTAATGAACACTCAAGTACAAGTGTCAAACGGGTCGTGTCGTGACGACACGACCTATTTTTTTGGGCCCGTATGGGCCCACATGCTATGCATGGTACGACATGGTTCACTGAAGGGCAGGTCTAACATGGCCTGCTAACTGAAATCAGCTTGGTTTCAGGTTTGTTTGTGCCGGGATTTGGTGATATGAGCTCTCCCCAAAGTCGAGCGGGTGCTCCCGCTGACTTGCTCAGCTCGTTGTATCGCCCGTCGGCGGTCCCATCATCGCTCCATTATTTTTCGCCTCATGTTGTGCCCACATGTCAGGCACCTAGGTCATACTTGGCATGACACACGGGCCGATTTCCCTCGGCACGACATGACACGGAATTCCTAATTTTAATCGTGGATTGCTAGTACTCACCTTAGATTTGTCATAAATGGGGTCAGAATCATGTTGCCTATGGTTCTTGATATGCATGGTTAATATTTTCCTTATTTTTTTTTCTATTTTTAGAGTCACTTTTATATTTCGAAGATTCGTGTGATATTTAAAGTTGGAAGTTATAACATAAACTTATGGTTACAACTTTATTATCTCTGCAGATCTTTTCTTGAGCATTAATATCATGGCGCTAGTAATAACTACGATTGATGTCTTTACTCTTTGTAATATAAAGTTGTGATTCTAAAATTAATCTTGGCTTTGGTGTTAGTTTCTGAGCTAAGTGTCGTAGCATTGAAATTATCATGACTGAGATAATTACTCTCTTTAACATAAAGTTATGATGTTGGAATTGACTGCGACTTTGGTCATGACTTTCTCATCAAAGTGTCGTAGTGTTGGGATTACCACAATGAAGATAATTATTTTTTGTAATAAAAAATCATAATACTGAACAAGACAGCGACTTTGATGTTTTTTCTCTGTAGCATAAAGTTATGACATTAACATATTTATGAATACAATAAATATTCTCTGCAATGAAAGTTATGGTGAAAAATAATACTAAGATTCAAAACACTTATTATTTTGGCTCTAAATTGAATAAATCATGACTTAGAAAATTATCATAATTATTTATATTTGTGGGAGTATTTGGTTATCGAGACAGAAAATTAATGTCATGATCATTAAGTATTTTAGAGATAGTACGGCTACCACTCTAAGAAAGTATCATGACTATATGAAATATATTACATAGTGAAATATTTGTGTCAACTCAGTTACAGAGTCACGATATATAAAAAATATCATGATTTTTTTATAGAGGTATAGTCAAGAAAGAATATCTTAACTACTCGATAATAATGTTCAAGGTGTACCCATGTCGTGCTATGAGAATTATCATGATTTTATTGCTTCTCTCTCATTTAAATCTTATCTTTACCGAATCTATTAATTTCACCCAAAATCATTATGAATTTATTAATATTTGTTAAATTCACTCAAAATATATATTCAGTAAAATCTTTTCTATAGACATCATAATAAGTACAGATACCACAATAAATATATGTCAGATAATCCAAAAAATTGGTGCATTAAGTGTCAAACATCAACAAATTTCTCAAACTCAACTAGGTAAATCTACATGAACTATTCAATAATAATATCAACTCATCTTATACGCCCATCTAGAACTCTTCATATCTTTTATGTTTTAATCAGTTAATGTATTAATCATCATAATTATATTTGCACTAAATCATTAACACAAAATTATGAGTCTATGATAATCTTTCCCATCCAATCCTTTGCACGTCATCGTTTACTTCTTTAATAAGATTCATATGAATAAAACTATCAAGTATTACTTGTTCCTTATGAGTCATATAAATACAATGTCAGCATTGAGCCACAATGAGACAAATGGACATCTATCTCAGGACACGATATTACTTGTAATCTTACTTCAACAAAACCCTAAAATTCAACTTTTCAAATTTTCATTCTTAATAAGCATTATTCTCATGCACATCTAAAACAACAAACAATATCACTTGATTCGAAAAAACTTACTATTACTCATAAGCCTTTTAGTTATAAAATTAATCAACAAATCAATGATTACTCATAAGCATTATTCTCATGCACATCTAAAACAACAAACAATATCATTTGATTTGAAAAAACTTACTATTACTCATAAGCCTTTTAGTTATAAAATTAATCAACAAAACAATGATTATATTTGAACTCCTACCGCCCAAGTTTTATTGATTTCATGTATCGTTATTGGGAGAGATTCCATTTTGGCTACTATAATCATAAGAAGAGTCTTTGCACTTCTATTGATACTTTGAACTAGTTCTGATATAATTTACCACAACCCAAGAGTTTCAACACAATGACACTTGTGTGGCATAGAATCGGTAAATTATCAAGAGTTCAACCTTCATGCAATGTTAACTATTAGGTATATGTTGAATTGGTTTTCTCCTATCATAAGCTCATCATGGACATATTTATAGATCCTAACTAGTTTGTCCATGATTGGTTAAAATTCATTTTCATTGTTAAGTCATTGACTTACGACAAAATTCCTAACCTCGACCTAGTGAATTTGTTTGAAATATTAAAGAACCATACCAGTTCATCTCATGTGTTTCTCTAGTACTTTTTGTATCTTTTATATTTTAATTAGACAACATATTAATTACGACAAATATATTTGTACCTAGTCACGAACATAAAATTATAGTTGTTTATAATCTCATCATTAATAATGATTGCTATTTTTTTCAGAGTTTATTCTGCCTTTGAGTATGCATCAAACATTGTAGTGTATGGTTTTAATTGAAAATTTTCATCCTCAAGGTACTTTCTCATGTTCCTTGTTTCATCAACTTGAGCTTGCCCCACTTGCATTGGGATTAGCACTTTTTTCTAGTTTTAATTCTTGCTTGTTGTTTGGTGTATCAAATGCTAAATAAAATTAATTATTTTGATAAATATTCATGATGTGATTGTATAGAAAAGAGTTATAAAATAAATAATTTCACTAATTTTTAATTTTGATGGATTATAACGAATAATAATAAAATTAAGTATTTTATGTAAAATAGACTTGGTGAATTATTGAAAAGGAAGTGAGTGAATAGTTATGTAAAATTATAACATTCCTAGTGTTATGACTTTGTTACATCTCATTAAGCTACAATGTATTTTTGTTATTCATTATTAGTCAAAATTCTATATAAATAGTTGTATTATTTTTGTACTTCACTATTTTATCACCACGTTGATATAATTATTTTTATACAATATATTATTTTTGACTGCGTAACTATCTTGGAGTCGCAACTATACTAGTCTGTAATATTTTAAGGATTGTGATATTAATTCTATGTCTAAAAACTATAGTAGTTCCCAATACCATGCCTTTCTCATTACATATCAACTAAGTCCAAGGTAAAAGCCTTAACATTATTCTCAATGCTATGATTTTTAGCCACATAAAGTTCTATAGAGTAATATTTGAGTCGTGATCATTTTCAGGATGACTTTCTGCTCTTTAGGAATGCCAAAAATGTGGCTTATTTTCAATGCGACAACTTAGGATTAAAGAGGTGAAATGTATAAGCTTTGGTCATTCCTAGTGTCATGACTTAGTATTACAGGGAAAAACATGTAGTCACAGTCATTTCTAATACTGCAGCAATCTGATGCAAAAGAGAGATCAAAGTCATGGGCCATGGGCCGTGACTCATTCTCAATGTCGTAATTTTATGTTCTAGAGATCAAATATACAATCATGATCATTCTCAACGTCATGATCATTTGATTTAAGAGAAACCAAAGTCATGACCTATTTTCAATGTCGTGACTTTGTGTTTCAATGAGAAAATATGTAGTCACAATTATTTGTAATGTCATGATATTATAAAGTTAGAAAGAGACCAAAAGTAATTACTCATTCCAAAAAGTTATGATTGATGACTTAAATTTCATAACCAATTCCTCAAGTATAAAAGGAAAAAAATGAGAATTTTGAGTAGAAGATTCTAGGGCATGAGAGAAAAATATAAATTTAGGGTTTTGAGTTTAAAATTTTGCCTAAATGTGTAAGATCCATAAGCAAATGGGCAACACAAAATACTGACATAAATTCTAATAGTAGTACACAATTTTTATCTCTCTCTAAGAGCAAATCTAAGGTGCAAAATTCAGTATTATAGATTTATGATTATATTCCTAGTTGCTCTTGAGGGCTAATATTAGGCATGAGATATTTCTCTAATTATTTCATGTAAATTTCTTATAAATATTAAGTTAAATTGAGATCTAGAGTTGTATTTAATTTTGTATGATAGATGCTTATTGGATTAATTTGATATTTAGATTTTGTTATGGTTTGAATATAGATAGATATTATATTTATGCATAACTAAAATTATGATTGTATTATTTGTAGGTTTGTATGTCTTATCATGATGGATGGTGATAAGTAAGCCATAAAGCACACTCGTGCATAATAGTATGAAGGAAGTGATCGTCCTTTTGATCATGATATGCGAGACAAAGTTATATGTGAAAATTTGATGTTGAAGTATGTTAATCATGTGAGTATGGTGATTACGAAGCCGAAAAGACAAATGTTTTAATAAATTAATTCATTGTACATGACATAGAAGAATTGATTCTTGATTGATGCATATATTTTATAGAATCGTTTTTTAAAGATTTCGTCTTTAGTGTGAGAGTCGTGTATTATTGTTGTGAATAGTGACAAATAACTAATGAGACAAGTGCGATTG
The DNA here is from genome assembly GCA_029783825.1 of Sapria himalayana. Taxonomy (NCBI): domain Eukaryota; kingdom Viridiplantae; phylum Streptophyta; class Magnoliopsida; order Malpighiales; family Rafflesiaceae; genus Sapria; species Sapria himalayana. The sequence continues at coordinate 12,733,120 of JAREIK010000088.1, forward strand.
GAGGCGACTCGTAAGGTAGTTATTTTTCTACGAGTTACTTTCTGTTATATGATTAGTATCAGTAAGATTCAAAGGAAATGTATATTAATTATATGAATATACCATTTATAAAATTAAAAGTATACATATTTTTACTATCATATAAAATATGAGTATAAATATGTGAGGGTGAAAAAGAAGAATGTATTTACGAAGTAATCATTAAGGAAAATTGACAAGTTGTCTAAAAGATATAGACTTATGGATGACTTTCAAATAAAAATGATTTATTATTCTTGAGATAAAGTATCGAGTTGACAGCTACAAGGAGATTATCTTTGGTGAGGGTCTAATGATCAAAATTTTCATTTTCTCTACTAAGAAAAATAGAAACAAATAATATTTGAAATTGCTAGATATTTCTTGAGTAATGACAATGAAAATTATCAAAGATGAGATAAATAATGCAGCCCGAGAGCAAGAGGCTATCCATGTCGATTGTTGTCAGAAGAGACTACCTCAAATTAATTTCTAGATTCCATCGAGTTTGGGTAATAACCATTGGACAATTCGTAGACTCCCAGGAGCCAAATGAATATGTCATTTAATAAATTCATTCTTGAGAGAGAAAACAAAAGGCTAATCAGAATTTGTTGATGTAATGCCAAAATGAGCATGTAAGATAAAATTTCACCCACTCACATAAATATTCATTTTGATATTATATTCTCTTACTTAAAATTAATCTTTCTTATTTATCATTTTCATACTTACTTTTTTGCTAAGTTATAGAAGATTCTACATCATACAAATTTGTCAACGTTGATTGGTTTGATCATATCTCTTAGATTCTCATTGGTATGAATTATTTGCGTATATAAACTTTTTTCTTCTATTTTTTCTTATATGAAGTGATAATATTTTTTGATATGTCTTATCTTTAAGTGAAATAATGAGTTTTTTGTTAAGTATAGAATGTTTTGACTATCATAAAATAAAATAATTTTGTTTTATTATTATCTAAGCTCTTCTAATAACATTTATAATCAAATTGTATCTTTAATGGCTTATGTAGCTGTAATATACTCTATCGTTATCATAGAAATAAATATAATAAATTGTAAATTTGAAACCAACTTACATGTCTTCTAGTATGAGTAAAAACATAACTTGTAATTGATTTATTATTATTAATATCTCCAACATAATTTGCATCAACATAATCTCTGACAATAAGATCCGAATCTCTATAAAATAATGAAGTATACGAAGTTATAATATATTTGAGAATATTCTTCACTATACTATAATGTTCTTTACTAGGATTTGTCATAAATTGATTAATTACTATTACTATTTGTGTAATAATTAGTCTTATACAAATCATAGCGAATATCAAACTTTCAGTTACTGATGCATATGGTACTGAAGATATCTCTCTTCTCACTTCTTTTGTGATAGAATACTGTGTTGCACGGATACGCCTAGGAGCTGCCGTGTCCGCGTGTCGGACACGCGGACACGGCGACACGCGTCGGATACGTGTCCGATACGCCACGTGGCGTATCGGACACAAATCCGTATGGGATAGGCCACGTGGCATATCGGATACGCGTCGGAGACGAATCCGACGCGTTGTTCGGAAACAGTTATCATTGCGTCAAACGGGGAGGGGAGGAGCACACCCCCGAGCCGCCGACAGCACCTAAGGTAACCTAATTCTAAAAAGGGAAGGGGGGGGGGGGGTTTCGGGAGGAAGGAAAAGGTTCGGGAGGGGGGTTCGGGAGGAAGGAAAAGGTTCGGGAGGGGGGGAAAGGTTCGGGAGGGGGGGAAAGGTTCGGGAGGGGGAGGGTGTTAGAGGGTTTAAATTTTGTTTACATTATTTAAAAATACAGAATTTTAAATTATTTTAAAATACAGTATTTTCAATTATTTTAAAATACCTAATATTTATAATTAATAATTTTTATTTTTATTTTTTTTATCATGATATATCCTAGCTGTATCCGTATCCTAGTTTTTTAGAATTTGCCGTGTCCCCGTATCTTGCCGTGTCGTATCCGTGTCCGTGCAACATAGATAGAATACATACTTGGAGATAACATGAAATTAACAAAAAGTTAGGCAGAAATTAACTTACTATTTTACATATTGAAATATCATAAAATTTGTTAAAATAGTAAAATTAAATCCTATTAATTCTATCTCGATAAACATGTATCTCTAAAATCTTATTTACTAATTATGACTTAATCATATCAAATTTCCTAGCTAACTATATCTCAAATATTAGATTTTGTCTTTGTTGAGATTTACTACCAACATGTTATTTACGTATAATATTAGAATTATAAAATTATTTTTATTATCAAATCTCTTATAGTATTTACAATGGTCTAAACTAGATGTGTCAAATGAGTCGGACAGTTCCAGCCTTGCCTTGGCTTGAGGCACGGCCTGACTCGGCTGTGCCGTGCCTAGGTCTACCGGGCCACGTGACCAGCCAAGCACTGCCCGGTACGAGGGCCCATGGGCATGCTAATTTGGCATGACCCGAATCGTGGCCCAACCTTGCCCTACCTCGATGGCCGACCTCAAGCTCGAAGGATCTGAAATTCCATCGGTCCCATAATCCGACTGACCTGACCCATGGTCTTTTTTCCCCAGCCTCCCAACCCGAGCCCAATAGTTCTAGAAGTCAAAGCTTCTGGAACTAACGATCATTTGGGTCAGTTCAACAGTCGAACCGATCTAATGGTTCAAAAAATAAAAAAATAATAAAAATTTCAAATTTCTGCTGTTGTATTTCGCCCCTAACGACTATTTGGCAAAATTCGATAACTCTAAGGATTCTTCCATAATTAAAAAAAATTCAAAAAAATAAAAAAAAATAAAAAAAAATATTTATATACTAAAAAAAACTTTTCTATATCTATTAACCCCCCCCTCCCCATTCAAATATCTATGTTTTAAAAAATTTGATCTCTCTCTCTCTCTCATATTTATTCTCTCTCTCTGTCTCTTGCTTTTGGTTTTGATTTCGGAACTAGGGTGTGGTGTAGATTGTAGTGCGCATACAGTGCAGACATCAAAAAAGTAAAAATTATGCATTTTGTATAATTTATGAGTAATTTTTTATTTTTTAGTTTTTATGCTTTTTGTTTTAAAATCTTCTCCTATCTTCTTTATTTTAATTAATTTAAATTTATTAATCAAAATACATTATATAATACAATATAATTAAAAAAAATAAAAAATGACATGATAATTTTAATTATGAAAACGAAATTAATTATACCTTAGATAATGAACCCGTACGAAAATATCTGAGGCAGCTAAAATTTTGGTTTCTTCGATCATCTCGACTCAAACATTTAAAAAACAAAAAACTAAAAGAAGATCAGTAATTTAGACTCACTTTAATATAATGAACAAAAAAAATATTAAAGACACCAAAGAAGAATCAGCACAATACAAATATTATAAAAAGATTTTAATTTGTAAGAGTTTGTGTGAGACTAGGCACCTTGAGAGACATGCTAAACTATATACCAAAGAACATGATGCATTAAATCATAAGAAAACTCAACTTAGCAGTGAATTCTTTGAGGTTGGATTCAGTCCAGCCTTAATATTGATCCCTTTCATATACCGTAGCGAATTAGAGAGGAAAGACATGACCAAACTGATTATCATGATATGTCTTTCAATTAGGTTTTTGAAAGATCAAAGGGTAGTCAGTATTATGCAGGTTTATTTTCAGCCTACATATCGTAGGATTTTTAAGTCCACATCTAGAAACGACATACTAAAATATTATAAGTTAGAAAAAGAAATAATAATTAAAGAATTTAGGGATTATAGTGGATTGATGTCCGTGATGTCTGATATTTGGACTAGTCATGATGATGCATCTTATGCATGCCTCACTGCTCACTATTTAGATTCTTAATTGATACTAAATAAAAAAAATATTAGGATTCTCGGAGATTCTTCATTCTCGTGATGACTCGACTATTTTTGAGTACATGATAAAAATATTTAGAGAATATAAATTTTAAAATAAAATATTTAGTATCACATTCAATAATGCATCTAATAATGAAGTAGCAATTAACATGTTTATCAGAACTATTAGAGATATATCATTATGAGAGATTTTCCAAGATAGATGTATGTGTTACATTATTAATCTCATTGTACAAGTGGGGATGAATGTTGTTTCCTTTGTATTAGAAAACATATTTAACTCACTAAAATTTTTTTGCACGCCTCGCAAATAATTGGATTTTGGTAGTCTCTGTTTGTCTGTGGGTCTCAAGAAGAAGAAATTCCAATTGGATGTGAGACACTTTTAGAATTATATATACTTCATGTTGGAGTCATGTGTTGGATACGAACACGTGATATTTGACTACGTCAATAATAAGAGTGAAGAACTTATTATTGATGATACTGATTGAGTTACAAGAATTTTATTTATAAAATTCCTAAAGATTTTTATGATACAACGAACATGTGTTAGTCAGTTTATATTCTTAAGACTTACATTGCACTCAGATGCATATGCAATAATAGTTACATGTTTAGGAAGTTTCAGAATGACCCGACACTTAGCGATATGATTGTAGAGATGAAAATCAAGTACTTAAAGTACTTGTCCATCATTTTATCTCTTTATTGTCTGGCTGCCTGCATGGACCATAGGATTAAAGTAGAAGGGATAAAAAATATTTTGATATATTCTCGTGTATGAACCAGGAATACCAATATGAATGGTTCATTCACGAGAAGTTGATTGAGCTCTGTACATACTACGATACTAAGTATGATGGTAGTAGTAGTTAGGCTCCAAGTACAAACATGAATATCATATTCGGAGATGATTTTTTCATTCTGGTAGTGAGGTTGAATAAGAGCGAGCTGTCTGGTACTTAAATATCAATTACCTGCTCAATCATATCACATTCTGATAATAAGAATCTTAATATTTTATAGTGGTAAAAATAATGAGTTCACATATCCCGTGCTATCTAAGATGACACAAGATCAATTGACTCTTCCGGTGTCGAGCGTAGCATCGGAGTCTATCATTTCTATTGTAATGAATGTGATTTCGGATAGGAGATTTAGATTACAGCTAGATATTATTAAAGCATTAGCATGCATGAAGGATTTGGATGATTCGAGCTTGAGTATCCAGGATTGTGCTGAGACTGTAGTAAAAGTGAAAGAGTTGATTATTGATGATGATCCATGTGATATTAATGACGATTGACTACTGATGACGATTGACAGATCGAGACACTGATACTTATCTTATATCATTATTGATCATTTACTATAATGCTGTGTGCTGACAATATTTTTTATTTTCATTTATATTTTTTTGGATTGATATTGTCTTTGTTTATTTTTTTTGTCATATTATTTTGAGGCTTAATTCTTAAATTTTCATTTATATTTTTTGTGATTTGTAATGCATTGGTTTGTACTTTATATTAATATTTTAGTTTTATTAATTCAAAAACTATTATTTTAAAATTTTATTTGTTAATTATATTATACTTTATGTTTATATTTAATTTAATTTTAATAAATTAAAAATAAAAAAAATTAATTATTATTTATTTATTTTAATTTAACAATTAAATATAAATAAAGTATTTAATAATTAAAATTTCTTGATTAAATATTTTCAAAATGACTCGAACTAGGCCCGAACCTTGCATAGACGGACAAGATTCTGCTTGTCTATGCAAGACCCGGAACGACTTTATCACAGCCAGGCCGATGGGCCGTACCGGCAGGCTATGATGAAGCTGTGCTAGGCCAGACACGACACGGTAGCCTGTTTGGGCCACTTAAAATTGGGCCGGGCAAAGTCTGACCGGCCCATTTGACATCTTTAATCTAAACTATGTCTATTAGACTCAAAGCTAATAATGAATGAATCAAATCTATTATACCAATACATTGATACTTTTTTAAAACTATATAGAGATTCGTTCATCCTACAAACTAAGTTCTCGTTGTTTGTTTTAGCAAAATTTATTGGCTAGAGCATATGAATTTCTTCGTTAAATTTCCAAAAAAAAATATAATTTCAACATCTAACTTCTACAATATAATTTGAACATAGCACACAAAGTCATCATTACTCTAATTATTATATGATAAACTAACAAGGAAAAAAATTCATTGTAGTCGATATATTCTTTGAGTATTTCACTTTATCACAAATCTTGCACGTTATTATTCTATTTGATCATCATTATCCTACTTGATTTTGTAAGCTTATTTATTGCCAATATTTTTTATTCCATGTGATAATAGTATTTGTTTTAATATCTTGTTTTTGTATAAACTTTAATTTCTTCCTGCATTATTATTATTCATAATGATGTATTTGAACTACTTGTAGCTAAATGTGTCAAATGGGTTGGGCTGGCCCGGGCCCAACCGGGCATGGCACGGAACGCTATAGTGTCATGTTCGGGCCCATGCCGGGCGCACCCTAGACACCATTTGTGTCGTGCCGGGCCGAGGGATTTTGGCTCGCGTGCCGTGCCAGGCACAACACGAGTGACCATGCCCTAAGCGTGATCATGAATGGGGGATGCCTGACGGGCGAGGCTCAGCAAGTCCCGACAGGGTGTCTTCGGCACGTCGGCATGGTGGTGAAACCCTAATTATTTTAAAAAAATTAGGGTCTTGGCTTGACCTGAACCGACTCGAACTCGGCCTGATTTTGGGTTGTGGGCCCGTGCTGAGCCTGACCTCCAACGAATAATGCAGTGTCAGGCACGACACGCCAGCCCAGTTGGGCCCGAAAAAATTAGGCTGAGCCAGCCCAGCCCGACCCGTTTTACACATCTACTTGTAGCTTCATAAAATATTAATGATTTTTTATTCTATATTAAAAGATATTATGTAATAGTACTCTTTTTTACATACTCTGAGTGTCATGATGTATTTGATATGCTATTATATTTATTTATTCTTTGTAGTTGATTTTTTAATAAATATTATATCTCTGCTGATAATAACTTTGTGAGTGGTAGGATCACATAAACAATATTCATTTACTTCTTTAATATATCATAAGAATATATATTTTTTGAATTTCAGATCCAATTTTATTTCTTTTAGATATTGTATATCAAATGTGGGACATACAAAGAAATATAAAGTAAAGTAATATGTTGACTTATATGTCTACATTTTCATAGGTATTTTTAAATCAATTATAATTGAAGCAGTATTAGTTATTTTCGCTCAAAAAGAGTTTGGTAGACTTACAATCACATATTTATCAACATTTTTAAATTAATTGTAATTAATAATGATTGATTTATCACATAATAACTAGTATTAGTTATTTTCGCTCAAAAAGAGTTGGGCAAACTTACAGTCATCAATATAGCTCTCATCCATTCTATAAGAGTTCTTATCCATTTATTCTGTTATTCTATTTTGTCGTGGCATATATGTAACTGTGAACTATCATTTGATACTTTCATACCTATAAAAGGAAGGAAACACATCATCTGTATATTGCCTTATATTATTTGTTCTAAATTACTTAATCTTTTTTCTAGATTTTAGTTTCACCCAAATTTTGAATTTTTTAAAAATAAAAAATATTTAACTTTTTCTTGATTGGATACATATAATATATCATGGAGTAATCATCAATGAAATACATAATAATTTGCTCATCCTTGGGATACTTTTGATAATTCTCATATATTAGAATGAATCAAATATAGAATGCACTTATTCTTGGAAACTGATCTATTGAATGTCAATCTATACTGCTTATTTGTAATATAATGCTCACAAAAAAAATAGATCTATCGATTTAAGCCTATTAAGTAACTTTCTATTAGAGAGAATCATTAAATTATATTATGACATATGACATAATTTGAGATGTCACATTATGGTTAACTCTTCTTCTTTGCTAATTGGTATAACACATGTGACAATTTCTTGTAATATTTTTCCTTTAAACACGACTAGATTTGTTGTAATCTTTACTGTCTTCATAATCACAAATACACCTCTTACAACTATTAATATATTATTCTCAATATGGATCCTTCATCCAAAATTATCTATTTGTCCCAAAAATATTTGATTTTTCTTTAAATATTTAATATAGCATATCTCCTAAATGATGTGAGTCACAACATCAAACATATTTAATTTGATATTATTAATACTAATAATTTTTAAAGCATGATCTTTATTCATGTGTACAGAATATCTTGAGATTGATTCATGTTTGTGGATCTAATCTTTTCGATATATCATATACCATGATACTCTTGAGTCTAGTTATTAGACATGAACAGATAGTTTTCTACTTTTAACTATTGTTGTCACTTGTCACTTTGTTATAAAGAATATTGTTACTAATGAAATTGATACTTGTTATATATTTTTTTAATGACTCGTCTCTATTTTTTTATTATACCAATAATTTCTTTTAAGGTATTTTTTTTGTCATAGTTGTAAGATTTAATATTATTTCTATTCTTGATTTTGATCTATCATGATTTTGAATTTACCAGAGACATGTTTTATTGAGCTATTTTATATCACTGTCAAATCTTCTGCTTTCTATGAATATGTCTAAATGTTCTTCTTGCTTATGTGTCTACTTTTTTCTTCTGAGATAACAGCCACAATATCATTGAAGATTAGATAATTAGTATAAACACCATTCATAAATTGATGATAAGTTGATCATACAAATCAAATAAATTTTGAAATAAAATCTCACAATGTTCAATTTCTTATACTTAATAACTCAATATAATAAGTTGAGAAAATAAAGTATTCAACATATTGACCAACTTATCATTCATTAGATTGATGATCAATTGATTACACAAATCCATATAAATATTATTCATCTTTAAAAAGATTGTCGTATTCTATTCTACTAACTAGATAACATTCATTAGTTTGAGTAATATATTTATTAACAATTATATTATCATTCATCTCATTTTAAATATATTTAGTAATTTTGGTAGATTTTTTTTCAATTGTATCTATATAAGTATGATTTCTCAAAATTATTTTGATTTTTATTTTCTAAAATAAAAAATTATTTCTGTTATAATTTTATATTTCAAATTTCACTGTTATCTAGTTCACTTTTACTGTTAATAGTATGTAAGAATAATATTAATTATTTATGTTAATATACTAAAAAAATTTCCAAGTAGATTGGTATAATACTCTATTAAAAATTAGACTTAGAGATTTTTATTTTTCTTTTGACCGAATTTTAGTAGATATGTAATAATCACAAATATTATCTTAAATTTTGTCTATGATATTATTGTTGTTAAATTAAAATTCATAGTAGAGGTGTTATGTGGGCTAAGGGGCCCAGGCATGGCACGAGGCAAGGTCCGATTGAGTCGTGATTGGACGTGGGTATAGCCGGCCCGAGGCACGGCTCATGCTGTGTCAGGATAGAGGCAGCCATGCCTCAGTGCCGGGCAAGGCACAAACCACGTGTCTAGCCCATTGGCACGGTCCACGAGGCATAAACCATTTATGAATTATTCCTAACGGGTTACGGGTTACCAGGAAGCAGACGCGACTCTGTTGGCCAGCGCCCAGCTTAGATACGGGCAGATTTAAAAAAAAATCGTCCAGTTCAGCAACAGTTTTTTTAAATGCCGCCACTTGGTGGGTTTTATTAAAGAAACCTGCCATGTGCTGGCCTTGGAAGGCTCCACGCCAACCACCAGACGCGGCACATTTGAGACCCCTGGCCCTACATGTACACTGACAGGCGATAGCCTTTCTGGCTGTCGCCTGTACAGCATGTACTCGCCTGTTGATGTCGGGCTGACTAGCACTTGCCCTAGCCAATGCTACGACACAATTGCTGATGCAATGCTGAGTGATTCGGCAGTCGGCACACCGCAGGCTGCGCCTACCCACACCACACCCAAGAACTGATGCACAATTCCAACGGATAGGACATAAATCTTACAACTGTCGGGTTTCTACCCAATTTTTAATTCAAATAAAAATTTTTAAAAAACTATTATTTTTAATTAAAAATAATATATATATATAGATTATGAGTTTGATATTTTTCATTCTCATTTCTATTCTGAATATCAACTCTCTCCCCCCTCATTTCTAATATCTATCTTTTGTTCTATGCTCTCTCTATTTTTATAATTTTATTAAAGCTTAAACTTTTAAGTAATTTCAAGTTCAAATAGGAGTTTTTTCTTCTTACTTGTTGCGGTGGGGTACGGGCTACTACTTGATCTGTCTCATCTCCAATCCAGAACATAATATGGGTTTTTTTTTTTATTTTTTTATAATATAGTTATATACAATAAATTAATGAAAACTAAAAAAATAAATAATAGTGAGTATAACAATTACGATATTAAGTTAGATTTAGATCTCAACTCAAACTTAAATGTATAAAAAATAATAAAAAAAAGAACATCTATTATTTAGACTTATTTTAACATAATAAAAAAATAAAAATATTAGGGATGCTAATGAATAATTGTCACAATATAAATATTGTAAAAATATATATACATGTAAGAGTGCATGTGAGATTGAGCATCTAAAGAGGCATGCTGATTAATTCACCAAAAAACATACTACATTAAATCTTAGGCAAATCTAATTGAATATGAGTGGTGGGGTCTTCGAAGCTTGATCCAGTTTAGTTTTTTTGATCTCTTTCATATACCACAATGATTTATGGAAGAAATGCATAACCAAATTAATTATCAACATGAGTTTTTCAATTAGATTTTTGGAGGATATTAGTATTATCAGTATCATGCATACCTACTTCTAATATGTTTATTATTAGATTCTTAAATTCATATATATAAACGATATTATTAAATATTATAAGTTAGAAAAATTAATAATAATTAATTTAGGCAATATAGTGACATGGTGTTTGTAACTTCCGATTTTTGGATTAGTCGTGAGGATATATTTTTTGCATGTATCATCGCTCACTATGTAGATTTTTGGATTAATTATCAACATGAGTTTATCAATTAGATTTTTTGAGGATATTAGTATTATCAGTATCATGCATACCTACTTCCAATCTGCTTATTATTAGATTCTTAAATTCATATATATGAACGATATTATTAAATATTATAAGTTAGAAAAATTAATAATAATTAATTTAAGCAATATAGTGACATGGTGTTTGTAACTTCCAATTTTTGGATTAGTCATGAGGATATATCTTTTGCATGTCTCATCACCCACTATGTAGATTTTACATAGAAATTTAATAAAAAGATCTTAGGATTTTCTAAGATTTTTTATTCTCTTGATGACCCTATCATATATGACTGCATAATGAAAATATTTAGAAATTATCATAATCAAAATAAAATATTTAGTATCATATTTGTTAATGCTTTTTACAGTGGAATGTTATTAATATGTATATTAAACTTATTAGAGATAAATTATTAGGTGATATTTTTCACGTTAGATACATATGTCATATTATTAACCTGATAGTATAATGTGGAGGATGAGTGTTGTTTTGTCGCTCACTAAGTGATGATATATCTTTTACATGTCTCACCATCCATTATATAAATTATACATAGAAATTTTTTTAAAAAAATTTAGGACCATCTGAGATTCTTCATCATCATGATGATCTTGTTATATATGAGTGCATAATGAGAATCTTTAAAGATTATTATATTCAGAATAAAATATTTAGTATCACATTTGATAATGTATCTAACAACAAAATAGCTATTAATATGTTTGTTAAAATTATTAGAAATGAATTATTATGTGAGATTTTTTATGATAGATATATATGTCAAATTATTAACTTGTTGAAATTATATTTACTTGATGTTAGAGTCATATGTTTGATACTAACATGTGATATCTGACTACATCAATAGTAAAAGTTATGAACATATTATTAATGATACTGATTGGGATGCAAAAGTTTTTTTTTATGAAATTTCTTAAGATTTTTTATGATATAACAAATATGTGCTCGTCTATTTATACTCATTATATTTATATTGTATTCAGATGTATATGTAATATTAGTAGCATGTATAAAGGATCGAGATGATTCAAGATTATGCATTCAAGATAGGGTTAGAACGAAAGCATGAATGTTACTAACAAATGATGTCTCGTGGGATTTGAAGGATATTGATGTTACTATTAGTGATATCATCAGACACTTACACGATGATGATGATTCGTATATAAATACCGATTGAAATTGAGATAATTAATTTTTTTTATTATTTTTCTTTATATTATTATTATTTTTGTTTATTATTATTTTTTTATTTCATGATAGATATTTTTTTTATTTCATACAAATGTCGCATGCAAGATATGATTATATTTTTTTATATTTTTATTTTTGCATTGTTAATATGTGATTTTCATAATTAAAATCAAAAATCAGCATGACCTGGCATGTCTCAGCATGACCCAGCCCAATTATGTCCGGACTTGTGCCTGTCGGGCAAAACACAAGCCATGCCATGCTGGGGATGGTAACTCATCTGGGACACCTAAAAATGGGCCGTGCCGACACAACACGGCCCATTTGACATCTATAATTCACAATGATAATTTAACAACCTGAAAATATTAAAATAAGACTAAATAAAATATATATTGTTTTATTTATTGAAATATAGGATAGATTTGAAATTTGAATAAATATTAATGTTATACAAATCTCATTTTTATATAATAAAAATCAAAAACCTCAAAATCTCTTTTGACTTGTTTTTTTTATTATATTATTTCTTTTAATATTTTGATGTTGAATTTTTTATTTCAAATTATTGATGTGTGTTATATTTTGATATCAGTTGCAAAGAAAAAAAAAACTCTCTAGCCTTGACAATTGAAACAACCCCAGCCAGAATCAATTCCAACAGTCCTTTGTGTAGATCAAATGTACGGTCATGATCCAGGCTATAGCATAAGAATTATCACATAGCATGGAGGTGGAATCCAGATCTTCATTTTGATCGCCTGCAACATTGAACTTCTGCTACCGATCGACCATCAATGACACTAATCAACTGTCAACACAGACATCGACGATCCTTCAATTCTCTCAACAAGTTCAATTCCCCAAAGCAGAATCACAATTCTGATTATAATTTATAAATGCAGAGATGGAGACATGTTGGGACAACCGAAACCTCTGCTGAAATAAAAATTAGGATTTAGGGACAATCCAGAACCCTTCTGCCAAAAAAACTCAGTGGGGTGTTCTGCCTCTTATCATAACCAGAATTCCAGGACTTTTTGTGTCAAGTAGATGCCGATGCAGTAACCACCGGAAGCAGAATAGGTGTAGAGGTGTACATATGGGCTGTCACTGCTCTGCACTGCCTGCAAAAACCAATCGACGACATGGCCTGGCCAGGGGTGTCTGGCCCATGTACCATAAAAGTTCAGCATGACCCAGCATGCCAGTCCATGTTGGCTGGTTTTGGCCCGGATGACCAACACGATCTAGCCTAGAACTAGATGTGTCAAATGGGCTGTGCCGGTATTTTTTTTAGGCCCATACAAGCCGCCACGTCATGCTTGGCACGACACAATGTTTAACACGGGCAGTGGCGTTTTGGCATGGCTCTGGAAATTGACACCCCTGCATGGCTTGTTAGCATGTTTTTTGTTTGGGTTGTGGAAAGCTGGGTTAGACCTTGCCAAGCTAGCCTAGCTTTAATCCAAGCTTGCATGGTTTATTCCAGGCTAGCTTGTTTGGCCAGAAGGGCTGAAATTGAGCCAAACAAGCCGTTGTGTCGTGTCTCCCATGCCTGGAACTTTGGCCCGGCATGGCACAGCTCTACATCAGGTCATCTCTAAGCTGTCCGGCCCAATTGACACCTCCAAGCTAGTCTTCACTTGACCTTTGCTAGCTTGGAACAAAGCTAGGCTATCCTGAAATGGATTTATTATTCAAATGGACAAACCTGTCTCATCAATTTTACCTAGTTTTTAGAGTAATTATCTTCTATTGTCACCCTGTCTTGTAATTATCTATACTAGCCCACTTTTATTTTAATTTTCCTATTTGTTTCCATGTTTTAGTGTAATGAGTAAATGTCATTTGTATTTGAATTACATGGTAAAAATTCAATAAACATACAAAAAATCAATGCGTCATGTGAAACACACAAGGCACGGATCTATAAAATCTGGTACTTTTGTTTTACTGGTTTCTCTTTTATCTTCACCTTCAGCTATGTTTATGGCTGATGGTGAAGAAATGAAATGGGTTCTAATTTTGTGGCTGGTAACAACGAACTGGCTTTTATTGCTGAGACAGGTAGTCAAATTGGCAGAATGTGACATCTACAGCTACTGCCCAGATTCTGATGCAGAACCTCTGTTGGAGGGAGGCACAATGTAAGTCCATATTCATCACTTCTGCATTACCATTTACCTTTAAGACAGGTTGCCCCTCCATACCTCCAAAAAGAGCATGAGTAGCAATGCCAGGTCACTCTTGATGTCTTCAGCTGGGCCTTCAACTTCTTTTTCTACAATAGAAAACTAAAGCGCATCGTGAGTCTCCGTTTTTGCTGTGTGAGGTACCCACCCTGATGATCACAAAACTTCAAATGCATAGAGAAAACGAAAACAGTACAGTTTTTTGTCACCCATAATACCATTTGGTACAGTAACTTGGTGGCAGAAGAATTTGTCGCAGACAGCTTGGGTCATGAAGATGATGGATTGCTGGACTTCATGGACATGCAAGCAGGGTGAGCCCCAGATAGGACACTTAAAGCAACTTTGTAGTAATCATTAGAAACAAATCATGAGCATTTATGTGACAAAAAGTGCATCGTAACAAACTTTAAATCATCTTTACAAATCCCATTTACTGCTTGTAGTAGGCACCTTGGTGAGGGTATGGGGCTGAGAACGCATGAGGGTAAGGTCCTGAATCTTGACTCGGGGCTGCACTCTGGTATGGGCTTTGCCACCCCACACTTGATTGCTGTAGGTGTGGAGGCAGGTAAGGAGCCCTTACAGGGTGTGGTAGTGTTGAGACTGAGTGTCCTGAAACAGGGGATAGCCCTGGTGACCGGTATGAAGGCCCTGGTGGCAGCATTGAAGTAGACGGTGGATTTTGATGCGAATGATTCACTATGGGATAATTGTAAGCAGCAGCAGCATTATTTTGGTCCTGGAAAGCAAGGCCTGCCATTTTGCGCTGCAGGTCTTCAATCATCTCTCGGCACTGGATGTTTCTCGTCAGCACAAAATCAGTGCATTGTTGCTGTACCCTGGTTATGGCTTCCTGTTTCAACAAAGACCAGGATTTAAAACTTAAAAAAAAAACAAAGAAAATCATCTTTTTAGAAATCACGTTTCCATGTTTCGTTTGTTGTAATGACGGTTGGCCTGACCGACCTGCAGAGTGACGTAAAACTTTAATCCCTCATTGATATTCTCCTCTGTCTCTCGATACTTAGCAATGGCAGCTCGTATCTGTGTGTTACATTTTTCCCGAGAAACTGAGACAAGGAGAGGAGAATTCATGCAATAAACTATATTGAAGTGTGTAGTAACAGAAACAGGAAAAAAAAGAACTTAGGATCATGGATCAACTAGGTGATAGGAAATATGATAGAGCAAGAGACAGCGGTACAGGGAGATAGAGAGAGGGAGGGGGGGGGGGGGGAGAGAGGGGGAGGGGTAGAGAGAGAGAGGGAGATAGAGAGAGAAGTGGTTGAGAGGGGGGGAGAGAGAGAGAGAGAGAGAGAGAGAGAAAGTAAGAGAGAGAGGCCTTCTACCTCTGTAATCTTCAAGATTAAAGACAACTGAGAACTTTTCATTTTGAGCCTGTTAGCAGCAAAATTTATCATTCTTAGTGTGGACAAATAATTGATTATTCATGACTGAAACCAAACAAGTTTCCATCCACTATGGATAGAAGCCCATAATATGCAAAAACCATTTATATCACATCACATGCATGTGTGCATGCATATACGCTCGCGCGCACACACACAGCTCATGGATTTTCAGTCTCAACTGCAATTCAGTGATGTCATTGGAATATACAGTGTGTCTACACACACACACACACACACACACACACATCCTGACACTTCCTGCTCACATAGAAGTATTGTCCTACATTAATGATTGCTAATTAGTCTGGTAACAAGCAAAACTAGAAAAATCATGAAAAAAACATGTACGAGAATTACTTAAGCATAAAAGAACTAAAAAATTTCAACTTAATTTCAAAACTGATGACCAGATAAATAAATTAGTGTAATGATCTTTTTTGCTGCTAGCAAATTATTACGCTTAATTGTTGCCACTAATTTATATATTAACATTGAAAACTCAAAATATCATACATACAATATTAGATAATTTTATTTCCAATTAAAGAAAAAACTACAGGCAATTTAATTAATAACTATAATAAATTGTATATTATAGACACTGCAATTCAGGCTATGCCAATATTTAATCATTCTAATTCATCCCCAGTTGGACTGAAATGTGACCTGGGTATTAATCAAGCAAACCGAGCAAATCACCCTCAAACCCACAATGTGAACACAAAGGAAAGAATGAAGATTAATATAATTTGATTTCAAAAATATCAACCAGTAAATTCAAGTTTGTGCACAATTACATAAACTCCAACATGTCAAATCTCATAAGAACTATGAGATTAATATTTAGCTGAGAATAATACTAAAATAATTGATCATTTTAAAAGTTCTTGTGTTGCGTGTCTGTGTTAATATAACACCTTAGGAAGATGGCAAGTGCATTTGTCGAAAGACAGTGGATCTTAGGTTTTGAGACTCGTCAAACATAACCTCTGATTTTTGAAAGTAAAAATATCAAAGTACTAACCTCTCACATATCATGTGTGTAGAATTAGCTCATACATCATCTGAGATATTGGAAGATAAATTCTATGAAAATATAGTCACGATCTAAAAAATAAGCATTACAACGTGTTGACATCACGACTTAGATATTCAATATTACAACTACATCAACATTTTACTTAACTTGTGAAAGATAAGCCGTTTTCTTTTAGGCTGCGACACAAATTGTTATCACGACATGAAATATATTATAATAACTAAAGTGGTTATGAAACAGAAAATATACTATCACAGCGGGTTTGATGCAGCAATAGGAACTATGTTGTCATGATTTTATTTACGTGTATTCGCATTTGATGCTTAAGTGATTAGAAAATAAATTATTATAACACAAAAAAAAAAAAAAAAACAATGAGAAGAACAAAATAACAATAGTGAATTTTGTGTCCTCTCTCCATTTCTCCTGCCCTTCTGTGCGAAACCCTATGTGGGTGTGCGTGTTATCTCCCTTGCAGCTAATATATAATCCCGATATCAATCGCATTGTGAATTTACCTAATAATTGACATTCACTATTACTCGATGATGAGCAATAATAGATCTAGCAAACCAACGACAAGATATTGGGCAAGATGTTTGCCCGTCACATTGTGTATCAAAGCATTTGATATCCTGATATTGGTATCGGACCTTTCTTGGTTCTAATCCAAAGACACAACACTACGCATAAGCCTTGTACAAAGAGTACGATCTCCATTTCAAAAAACTAAAAACAAAATAGAACTTAAAAATTAGGAAATGTGTTCAAATTTTTCTATTATAGATCAAATAAAAATTACACAATGAATATTGTAAACATTTTAAAGAATACAATAAATATTTAGTGGAAGCTTGGAAACAAAATTATAAATATTATTTTAATCTTACAATTAAAAATAATATATGTCATTGTGTATATGATGCTCAATTTGACTAAGAAAAGGTTAATACTAATTTTTTGAAAATTTTAAAATTAATAATTCATAAAATCTTCACGTTAAAAAGATTTCTTAAATATGAACTTAAAACATTATGCAACTAAGGATATGACTAGGTACAAGATAATTTTAGAGAAGTCAAGATTGTTAATTTAAAAATAATATAGTTTTTTTTTTCCTTAAATTCTCATAAAAATATAATTTTGGCATCAATAGTATTTTTACAAAAAAAAAAAAAAAGATTAATTGGTCACAAGATAGGAGTGAATATAATGAAAATTAAAATAATTATTTTCTAATCACCTGACTAGACATTAAAATATAAAAAAATTTAAAAATTACACAAAAAGAATATATGATGAATCAAAATATAATATGAATTAATTCTTATCATGAGAGTATAAATAAAAAATTTAAATTGCTTAAGTAAAATCAAAAAATACAGAGCATGAAGGATAAAAGCAGCAGTTAGTTTTTGAACATATCACAAGTCAAAAAGGCAAAATAGAAGATACTATTTAAAGGAGTCATGTAGATGAAATGTTGAGGTGTAGTAAACCACAAATGAAAAAATTTCACACAATTTAACACCCCCCCCCCACAAAAAAAACTAGAAGACAGAAACTCTTAAGTCTTAACATATTTATAAGAATGCATAGAGACTAAGTAGTAAAATAACATTTATAATTAAAAAGAGCATATGATTGTTTATATAAAAATGGTGTTAAAGAAAGAAATCTTTAAATTAAAAAACATACAACCAAAACCTAAATAATTAAGTATATTAAAAATAAGAATAATAATATGATAATCTAATATAAAATTATTTTAGATGAGAAAAAAATATTATTTTACATAGTCCATGAGACATGCATTTAATTTTATATTATTTCAAATATAAGAGAATTAAATTTGAAATAATTTTATTTTTCATGATACGAGACATGCATTTAATAACAATGTTAAAACAAAAGAATTACAGTTTTTAAACAAAAATAAAAGTAGAAAAAATAGTTACATAAAACAATTCTAATTGAAATATTTTTAGTTGATATTGAGATTCATTAATTAGTAATGTTATTAAATCAGACTGCATATGCTAAAAAATATCAAACCTACAAAACCATAGTTTTATAGTGCCAATTAATAAAAAGATGAATATTCAATATAACTTAAATTATAAGAAAGTCAAAATTAATAGTCACGTGAAACAATTTGTAACAAGATCACAAAATGAGATTTTAGAATTTTAACATTATTTTAGAAAATCAATTTAATTTTATAATATATAGTTCAAATATAATAAATATTTTTTAATTAGATAAATTATTGAAAAATATAAAAAACAAAAATTATACATAACATTTATCAATTTAAAAATATATATATTTTTCTCTTAGAATTAATTTAGCAAGCACTTAGAAGAAAAGTAGTATCTCTATGTTATATTAATATCATTTAGAATGTACATGACAATATTATAATAAATATATATTTCATAGGCAGGATATCAAGTAAATTTATAATCTTAATAAAATTATGCCAAGGAACAACTTTAAGTCCTCATTTTTTTGGTTTTAGTCAAATAAATTAATAAAATAATTTTAAAAAAAATATTTTAAATATATATTATTCTCATTGATGCTTAGTATTGTTTGGTTTGTTTATTTTCTTTTTTAGTTTGACTGGTAATATCCAACATATGTGTTGCCCTAACTTGAGAATAGTAGAGGGGTCAAACGGGAGGTTGCGGGCCAGCCCGGTCAGTTTTTAGCCAGCCCAACTATGTTTTCGTACCAGGCTAGGCACGACATGGTTACCATACCATGTCGTGCCTGGCCCGGCACGGTTCTGTGGAGGTCGGCCAGACATGGGGCTGCGACACAAATCCATCGGGTTTGGCCTAGTCGGGCCGAACCCCAAATTAAAAAAAATTAGGGTTTCGGTGCACGTCGTCGCGCCGCCACAAAGCCGAAGCCCTAATTAAAAAAGATTAGGATTTTGGCGCGCGCCGCCGTAACCCTAATTTTAAAAAATTAAGGGTTCTCATCTCATGCTGAAGTAGCGTATCAATGGGCCATGTTACCATGCCGGGCCAAGCACGGCACGAGGCCCGGTTGGTCTCAGCACAGCATGACATAGGCACGGCCATGGGCACGGGCACGGGAAATTTCAGTTTCGTGCTGGCCCAGGCACTGCTGAATCATGTCATGCCTCGTGCCGGACAAGGCCAGCCCGGTTGACACCTCTAGAGAATAGATTATTATTTCTATTTTTTTGAATGAACAAAAATAAACAATTTTTTTTCTATCTCTTCTTTGCTCTATGTCCTTTCTCCACTATTTGCACTGAAAACCCACAAGAGCTTTGACATTCATCATGATAGAGATGCCAAATAGGTCGTGTCAGCCTAGATTGAGGCACATCACAATTCAGTCGTGCCTGGCCCGACACGGGAATGACCTGTGTCGGCATGTTCACAGCACGGCACGACACAGCTCGTTCAGTGCCGAGACCAACCGGGCCACGTGTCAGGCCAAGCAAAGCCCGGTACCGAGGCATGTGGGCACGATATCTTGGGATGAGCCGAGATATGCTCCGACGCACCCAGCTGACGCCCCTGACTCGAACCAACTACTCGAGGCCCGACATATTCGAAAGTTTCGTTGAGTTAGAACCTGACCCACTGTCTTTTTCGACCAGAGTCCAAGGCCTAATTCCATTCCATTACAGAAGCCGACTTCTGGAATGTAAAGGAATTGAGCCTCAAACTCGGGTTGAAAAAGATTGACGATAAAAAAAATCAATCTAAGCTATTGGATTTCAACTCAAACGACTATGAGGCAGAATCTAATAGCATGATAAAAATCTATATAAATTATAAAATTTAAAATAAAATTTTTATTATCATATTTAATAATATATCTAATAATAAAATAGTGATTAACATATTTATAAGGAATATTAGAGATAGACCATTATAAAAGATTTTTCACATTAGATGCATGTGTCACGTGAATAGCCTGATTGTACAAGCAAGAATAATATTGTGCCTTTATTTTAGAAAATATATGTAACTCACTAAAATATATTCGCATGCCACACAGATAACAGAAATTCAATAGTCTCTATTTTTCTGAGAATCTTAAGAAGAAATTTCAGTCAAATGTGAGACATCGTTATATTTATACATACCATATGTTAAAATGATGTGTTGAATACGAACACGTGATATCCAACTACGTCAACAATAAGGGTGACGAACTTATTATTAACAAAATTGACTGGACTACAAGAATTTCATTTATGAAATTCCTGAAAATTTTTAATGATACAACGAACATATATTCGTCATTTTATACTTTCACGACTTGTATTACACTCGAGTACATATGTAATATTAATAATATGTTTAGGAAGTATCAAGATGACACGACACTTTGCGATATGATTCTAGAGATAAAAATTAAGTACTTAAAGTATTAGTCAACCATTTCATCTATGTATTGTATGGCTGCATGCGTAGATACTATCGTTAAGATAAAAGGAATAAAGAATATTTTAACTTATATTTTTTTGTGCATAAACCTAAAATACCCACCTTAAAGACTAATTTATGAGAAGTTAATTGATCTCTTAAAAAATCATAATACTAGGTATGATGGTAGTACTAGTGAGGCTCCAAGTACTGACATGAATAACATATTCAGAGATAATAACTTTTTAATTTATGAAAATAATGAGATAGACTATAGAATAAGAGCAAGCTATCTCAGTACTTAGATACTAATTACTACTTAATCCAATATCATTCTGATACTAAGATAATTGATATATTACAGTGATAGAAATCATATGAGTCCGCATATCCCGTATTATCTAAGATAACACAAAATTTACCAACTCCTCCAATTTCGAGCATTAAATCAAAGTTTATTTTTTCTGTTGCGATAAATATGATTTTGGATAAGAGATCAGGATTATGTTCAGATATTATTGAGCCTTTAGCATCCATGAAAAATTGAGAGGATACGAGCTTTGGCATGTGGGATCGTGCTGGAACTGCAACAAAAATGAAGAAATTAATTACTGATGATGATCCATGTGATATTAATATTGATGATGATAAGACAGTTAACGATGTTGATAGTTGACGATTATCAAATTACGACACTTTTGTCTTTTTAATTTTTGTTTGTTTATTACGTCGAGCATTGGTTTGTATTTGAGCCTTTGTGGTTATGAATTTATGTATTTGATACTTGAAACTTGAATATTAACTTTTTTTGAATTTTCATTTTACATTGGTTTTTAATTTTTATTCATATTTAAGTTTAAATATTTTATTAATACATACACTTAGATTGATACACATTTAGTTTTAAAATTTATGTTGTTTACAGTTTATCTTTATTATAATAAATAAACTTACTATTTTATTAAATTTAATAAAAAAAATTTAAATTTAATTATTTATTTATAGTTAACAATTAACATTAAACAATTACTAAAAATAATAAAAAAAATTTTAAAGTATTAAAAATATATAAACATAAACTAAATACTAATCTAGATAAAAATTTATTAAAAATTAAAAACTAGCCCGTACAAGCTTGACCCAACATGGTTTCTTAACATGGTGGGCCGACGGGCTGTGTCTGACATGGCCTAAAAAAATTGTGTAGGGTCCGGCACGGCATGGTGGCTCAGTTGGGCCACCTAAAACCAAGCCGAGCCAGCATAGTCTGTTTGACACCTCTACATCATGATGCCAGAGCTTCATGGAGACAAGCTGAGGATGCCATACTATCGTTGAGGTGTTGATGAGTTGGTAGTTGGTGTCTATAATGAAAATGCCAATTTCTAGAAATGGTTGTGGTATGTCACACTTTTTTTTTTGACTTTTGTGTGCCTTTTGTTAAAAAAGATGATAAGAAATAATATGAGACTATCAAGATAATCTAATAAAAATTAAAGCCAGCACACATTCATTGTAGATATTTTCAATGAAAATTTAGTTATATGGCTAAAAATATGTGAGATGGTTTTTGGATTTGTCTAAGCAAGTTGGGTCATACTATTTCAATGAGAATTGGTATGCTATTACAGTATATTTTCTCATCTAGATTTGATAGCTAGTTGTAGAATAGTCGTTGAACCTTGTTTAAGATTTATAAATATATAAATGAATCATATATAATATCTCTTCAAAGTATGTGAAATAATTATTTTAATAGGCACGGTACGACCGGTTTGATCAACAATCGAGTAGATTTGTGCCGGCTTTCCGGGTCATGCCCAAATTAAAATATAATAAAATTTTAATTTTATATTTATACATAAATATGAATCATTACCAATAAATATCAAAAAATAATCACAAAATCATATCATATGATAAAAAATAATAATCCAAAATAGTATAAGTCGTTATCATTAATCGATGTCGATAATATGGTAGTGTTAATATAGATGCAGATCGTCATCATTATAAATACGTCTAAGGTATCGCTCGTGATAGTCTCAATATTCTTAATCACGATGTTGCATGAGCCATCATAAATCAACAAATCTTTCACTTTATCTTGAATGACTAATCTTGATTATTGTCAATCCTTTATACATGCAAGTGAGGTATTCCATTTAGTCACAACCACGATCTTCTATTTGAGATAACATTGACTAAATAGAAAAAATAAATTCTGATGTTATGCTAGACACTGAAGAAATCAATAGATCACATATTATCTATAGATAGTACGGAATATGTGAATTGATATAATTTTTATCAACTCAAAATATTCACATTTTTATTATTATCATGTGAAAGTATAGAGTATAAATCAGTATCTAAATACTGAGACAACTCATTCATATTTAATGGATCACTTCATCATTGCTTCTAACTAACTAAATGAAAAAGTAATCATCTTTAAATACGATATTCATGTCATACTCAGTGTCTAGCTGCAACTATCATATTTAATATCATTATATGTAAACATGTCACTTAATTTTTTGTGAATATAATCTTCAGATTAGTATGTTTGGTTCATACAAGTGAATATATATATTAATATATTTTATATTTCTTCTACCTTAACCATCTAATTCATACGGGCTGTCAAGAAATACAGAATTAAAAAAAATGACCAATATTTTAAATATTTAAATTTTCATCTTAATAGTCATGATACTTAATATAGAATATCTTCTATACTTACTAAATATGCTATCAACATTACATATGCACTTAAGTATAATATAACTCATAGAAGTATACACACATAAACACATGTTCATTGTCTCATAAAAAAACTTTAAGAATTTTATATATGAAATTATTATATTTTAATTTGAATCATCAATAATAAATTCAATAATTTTATTATTAATATAATTTTATATTACATATTGATAATCAACATATGACTCTAACATAAAATAAATATAATTTCAATAATATTTTACATCCATTTAATTTTTTTTCTTTTTAAGCCCTACTGACAAATAGAGATTGTTAAACTCTTGTTGTATGATACTAGGCTAGGCATCCTAGTATATTTTAGTAAATTTTTTTTTTTTAATAGAAAAGTAACTTTTAGCCTTGCTTATACTATTATTTTAATTACGTGAAATATACATCTAATATGAAAATTTTCATATGACGACTCATTTCTAATAATTATATATATATATATTAATGACTACTCCATTATTAGAAATATTATCAAAAATTATATTAAATATTTTATTCTAAATATCATATTCACAAAAAAATCTTATCATTTACTCATATATAACAAAATCATCATGAGGATTGAGGATCTCGAGAAATCCTAAATTTTTTATTAAATTTTTATTTTGAATCCACATAGTGATTAGTGAGCGATGAGGCATGTGAATAATGCATCATTACAATTAATCTAGATATCATGCATTATGGACACCACTCTACAATATTTTATAGATTCATTAATTATTAATTATTTTTTTAACTCATAATATTTTATTATATCATTTCTAATAATAGACCATATTTTTTTAAACATACAAATGATTACCTTAGATGTTCCAAACAATTATATCAATGTAGTAAAGTCTCAAGTATTATTGCACATATTATAAAAATAAAATAACTCAGGTCAAATATAGAAATGTCAGCTGGGCCAAGTCACATATAAATTTTCATGAACAACATCGTAGGTAGCCCACCTCATTTAACACCTCTAGTCAAATGACTGCATGTCAATAATAATTATATTAATAATTATGTATCAATCACCATCCACTTAAAAGTCTCAACCTATAATAAGTGGTCCAACATGTATTTCACATATTCTTAGCCCACGATTCATATACTCACCAAAATAACTCATAATGAATGTGTTTGTCTTTAAATTTTATTAAATTATTCTTAGTGGTATCATATTAATTCTAGTCATCACATTAAGACATAAAGTAATATTTTGAAATGTGAAAATGTAACGCAAGACGTTTACATGTTTGTGAGACGAGAGATAAGTCTTGAAATATTAAGGCATTAACTTTTTGTGACTATACATATAATTAATAAATATTTTATAATATTTTAAAAATAAAATAAAATAGTATGGAATATTATAATAAATATTTTATAATATATTAAATTTAATAAATTTTAAATAATTTTATTATTATTAAATTAAAATTTTAAATTTATTTTTTTATTACAAATTTATAATAATTTTATCATTATAAATATAAATTTTCACTCTCACTTACCTCTCCCATTGCCACTCTCTCCTTTCCCTCGCCCTTGTCCTTGCCCCTCGCCCTCACCCCTCTCCCATGCTCCACGAAAACCTCGATGGAGCTTCCTGGAGATCCTAGTTGGAGCTCGTTGAGTTCTACCGAGCTCCACGATGGAGCTCCATGTCACACCCTCACTCAGCTAGCTTCACAATGGAGCTCGTGGATCTCCGTCAAGGTCCATCATGGAGCTCCATAAAGCTCCAACGAGCTCCATCATAGAGCTCTGTCGAGTTCCACACTTTTTTTAATGCCTTGAAGCTCTTTTAGAAGGTCTCGCCTTGAGGCACGCTTTAAGGCATGCCTGAAAAATACATTTTAAAACTTTGCATGAAAGCACAAAAATAAATCCACAACTTTACAAAACATATAACCTCACACAATAACAAAGTACCTTATGGCAAGCCAAAAAATACAAGTATAGCAATCAACATAGTCAATATCACAGCCAAAGTGACAAGATTATTGTACTATGATGAAGTAAAAACCACCACATGAGCCACCGAAATCCATCAAAAAATGCTGAAAACCTTTTATAGATTCACAAGCACCACGATCTCTCTTTCAAACGTCAAAAAACCCTTACACTTAACAATATTGCTAGCAAAATTGTACATGACTAGTATCACAATTATAAACACCAACAACTAGATAAAGCCCTCATTGGCACTTGTATAAGGGTTGTGCCACCCAAAATACCAAGAGCCACCTAATTTAGCACCCGCTTCTCCTCTAATACCATGTTTTTTTTTTGTAATCAAGTGGTATCCCTAAACCCAATTGAACCGAAAGTAATCCACCTAGGCCCCAGAAAATGCATTTTCTCGTCCCCATACTCAAAGGAGCAACCAATAAAAATTGAACTCACAGCTCCAAGAAAATGCAAATTACCATCCCCAATAGTTGGACCACTCATATAATGAATTCCTCTAATACAATGTTACGGGCAAAACTTGTTAGAGTTCAGGCAATAGTCAGTGAGAGAGGGAGGGTAGGGGGGGAATAGAAAAAAAATAAAATGTATTTTCTTTTTCTTCAAAAACTGAAAAATAATTTTTTGTGTGTAAAATTAAGATAACTCATATATTGGATGTTACCATACAATAACATTATCTATCATTTCAAATAATATTTTCCTTGGAGATGACAACTCATGTGGCCTAGCATGGGCAAAAT
This sequence comes from Sapria himalayana, assembly GCA_029783825.1. Taxonomy (NCBI): domain Eukaryota; kingdom Viridiplantae; phylum Streptophyta; class Magnoliopsida; order Malpighiales; family Rafflesiaceae; genus Sapria; species Sapria himalayana. The sequence goes on from JAREIK010000088.1 coordinate 12,759,965, forward strand.
AGTAGTAAGGATGGCAAATGCAACTCAATCTCATGCTCCTTTGAGTGCCTAGAAAGATTGTGAGACAACACACTTGGCTTCATCCATTTTTTCACATCTATTTTTACCAATATGATTATAAGTATCCAACAGCTTGTGTTTGGAGAATTAGTAGGGTCCAGACCCAATACGGCATGTGGTCCAGAGCATTGCCCCCATGTGGCCCAGCTCATGGCACCTAGTGGCTCATTCTTCATGATGAGGTTGCCACTTACAGATAGACTGTGGGTTGTTATATGTTCCCAACCAATTGTGTCGACTCAGCATTCTATAAAATTAAGGCTGCTCAGCATGGCACATTTGCCTGCTGACCAACATAAATTTGTCGAGTCATGAGAGGTCAGATCAGCACAACCCAGGGCACTCGCACAACTTGGTCACAACCCATGCCTGGTTGGCACAACCTAGTCCTAGCCAGGCAATTTAAAGCATGTGACCATTGGCCCATGGCACGCAAGGGCCTGGTGGCAACCAAGTGAGGAATAAGTTAGTTGATGGGTCACGGATGTCTGAGCATGACTTCCACCTTGATTGGCCATCTGGGAACATACCACATGGCCACGGATCACAGGTATTGGGTAAAGTCGACAAGGTCAATCACCAGCACCACACATGCTTGGGCATGTGGCCTGGTGCCTGGGGGCAGCCAAGAGGTTCATGGTTTGGTTCAAAAGCCATGGGTTGCAGAGAACTATACATGGCTAGTCTGACTGCTTGGGCACATATAGTGTGATCATAGATCGCGAGTACACGAGCATGATTTATGTTTGGGCAAGGGACACAATGCATTTGCTGTATATGTAATTTATTTTTTGATAATATATTTGTATAATCAAATAGTTCTGTTTTAATATTTTCATGTAAGTACAGGAAAGAAAATATTAAGAGACCATTGATGTAGCAGTAGCACAATAATGAATGTCTCGCTGTCTGGTCAGCGGACCGAAATTTTTGGAGCAGAACCTGACCCGTTTCATGATTCAATTCGCTCCAATTAAATAAACCGAGAAATTTTTTTTATTATAAAAATGTTTGTAATTTTAATTTCGGGTGGCTGTTTTTTGGATCCGGGGAACTGTTCATCGTCATTTTCTCTTCTCTCTGTGCGATTTATCGTGACTGTTCTGTGCTGCATACTATAAGACTATTATAGTTGGTTTAATCTGTAACGCATAAGTATTTTCTGATAGATGAAGCTAGTCGTACTGAGCGACTAGCAAACCACGTTATCTTCGATGTTTATTTCTCATTTTTTAATTCTGCCGTGGTTGATTGCTGGATTGGATATATATATTACTTGTTTTCTGTTGTTTCTATTGTTTCTATATCTTAATATCACTACTGTAGAAGCACAATTGCCCAATAGCATTGATGGCCCACCAGGCAGAAAAATCGAGGTAGCATACACCCCAACACACTCCATACTCCAATGGATCGACAAAAGCCAAATTAAACCTTGTAGATTTAAGGGTTAGATTGTCCAGCACAGCTCAATGGACACATAATTATGGCATGTGGAGCTATGTGGTTAAAACAAAAATACTATGGGCAACAAGCTTATGGCTCATTCCTATTGGTTAGAATGAATAAAAATGGGTAGTTATATTTGTTATAATTTTTATTTGTGTTTTACAAAATAGTTTAAACAATAGGTATCTTACAATTTAAAAAAAAAAAAACTAAATTAATGCTAAATATCAAATGGTTAAACTTTAAAGAAAAAAAAACAAAAAAAAAAACTATTTGTTAATATATCAACAAATTATATACATATTTGAACTTCAATTGTCATTATTAACTTGAATTTAAATACTGGTGTATAAAGAAGATGTAATTTCTTTAAATTTTCACAAAATTCATTACCAAAAGTTTAAAATTTTATTTGTTTATCTTCTTAATCTTTCAAATATATCAAAACTTATAACATCTACGACATAAAAGATATCCTCATACCTGTAATTATATTTATAGTGATAGGACAAATAAACACATATTATAATAAACATCTGACCCGCTTCGGTTAAATGAACCGGATGTTTATTTTTCATATAAAACGATTTTATAATTTATTTTTCGGGCGGCTGTTTTTTGACAATGTTGAACTGTTCATCTTCCCTCTTCTCTCTCTCTGCACGATTTCGCGACTGCTGCGTGCTGCATACTGTAAGACGTTTTATCTTGATTTTAATCTGTAATGCATAAGCGTTTTCTGGTGGAGGTAGCTAGTCGTACTGAGCGACTAGCGAACCACGTTATTTCCTGTGTTGAATTCTCGTTTTTTTGATTCTGTCGTGGATGCTGTTGGATTGGGATATATATATTGCTTGTTTTTATGTTTCTGTTATTTTCTGTTTCGTAATCTCACTACCAGTGGAAACGCGATTGCCCAACATACTCAATGAGCCACTAACACATTTATTCTCAATAATATTTATATAAATGATTTAACTATTCATATATCTTATCTTCTAATTCAATAATAAGTTAACATAATTAGCTATAAAATTTAAAATACTTCTTAGACCTTTCCCTCTAATCCTTATATCCATCCATTCAAGTAGTTAACTTAATATAGTGATCAATTTTGTGCCTAATATGTTAAATTATTTTATTTTAATTTATACACAAAATTTACTAAAAAAGATAGAATACATATATATTATTAAAAAACAGCACTCACATTAACAATATAACTAAGCATGATGAAAAATATAAGTGTATAATAAATAAATTATATTTGTATAATCAAAAAATTTCAACTTTTTTAAAAATAAAAATCCTACTAATCATATATAATTTTATAATTTTATCAAATTTGTGATTTATAAAATTCGATAATATATTTTCATAAATCACATAAAATAAATACTAGTAAAGTTAATTATAATAATGTTCGACACAATAATATAATTTACTTTTTTTAATGTCTGCTACTTAAAATATAAATAAAAAATTAATTAATTATATAAAATACCGCATGGCTTCTAATGAGAATGATATTAATCATAAATCAATGTGTATTAATAAATTAAGAATAAAATAAAAACAATAAATAGAACAATTTTTTCTTAATGAATATTGTCTAATTATTCATACAATTAAATATATTACAATATTATTATTTATAACATTTTTAAAAGTAATACTGAAAATATTACTTTGAACGTAATATTATTAAGAACACTCATTGATGAATTATATGTGACAGCCTATCAAAGAAGAAATATTTTTGACTAAAACTTAAAATTATCTTTTTTTAATATCGAATTTGAATCAGCATAAGCAATCACACATATGAAATGAAAATTATTTTGATTTTTAATTATTTAATTATTAATTATAATTTATTTTAACAATATTTTATGATATTATACTGAAAAATCTTTAAAATGTTATTCCAAAGAAAGTTAAACATACTTGAAAAAAATATAGATAAACATAAATTCATATCTAAATTTTAGTGAAATTTTCATACCAATTCTTCATTTATCAATTACTAATTCTACATGAGTTAGAATATGAACTAGAAATCAATTTCAATTATATTATTTAACATACCTACTTATTTTAAAGTATTTTAACATATATGAATTATTTTTAAGTATTTTTATTTTAAAAAATCATATTATAGGAATTATTTGTGGAGAAATACAAATATTACATCTAGAATATTATTGTAGACTTATAATAACTAATAAATCACTTGAATAGAAATCAAAGAAAACAATGCTCACCAAGTATATATATTCTTTATTTTATATGTGTGTGTGTGTCTCTCTCTCTCTCTAAGTTTTTATATATGTTTATATACATTTATATGTTTATATACATTTATATGTATATAAATATATATATGATTTTAGGTAGATATAAATATATGTGTGTATGTATGCATGCATATATATATATATATGCATGCAAATAAACACACACACACACACATATGTGTATGTATACCAAAGTGTGTGTGTGCGTATGTCTATTTGAAATGACAAGAGTATATTAGAAATTAGTAGAAGTTAATATATGTGTGAATATATTTAAAACAAAAGAGAAAGTTATCGAAAAATTTTCAAGAACTTTTCTAATATATATATATATATATATGCACATTAGTTACTATTATGAGGAGAATATATATTACAAAGAGAATTTATTCTTACGAAAACTACATGAGGAAGGAATGAAAGATATATATGAGCAATAAAAAAAAATGCTTTCGAAAACTTTATATTTTCCAAAATATTTTTTTTGATAGAAGATATTTTAAAAAAAAACGACAACAAAATGCAAGCAAGAAGCAATTTCAAAAGCTAACAAACAAAATATTGAAAACTTCTATTAAAGCCCTTATAAGCATACCTTTCCCTTCATATTTTTTTGTTTGTTTTGTGTATTTATTTTATTGTTAAGTTTATGTTAAAATATGTATGTCAAATCTTAATATGATAGTATGAATTTAATTATTAGCAAAATTCATTATTCTAGAATTGATGCAATTTAAGTGATTATTTTTTTAGAAAATATTCCATTGTTCATCTAATTATGTTTATTATAAATTTTAAACTTTTGTTTGACCAAAATTAATAAAAATACAATATTAATATTAATACCAAAAAAATTAAAATTAATAAATTAGATTTGTAAGGTATTTTTAAATTTTAATTTTAGAAATATTGAGATTATTGATTCAAAAATAAAATATAAATATATTATTTCCCCTGTTAAACCTAAAAGATCTATACTTTAATATGTATTCTTTTATTAAATTGACATAGAAATATATTTTAAAAAGAATTAAAAGCATGTTAAATTTTTTTAAAAAAATTACATGTTAAATTAGATATTTAGTTTACTAAAATATATTTGCTAATAACATCAATACACACACACACACACACACACACACACATTCATCAAATATAGCATAATTCATTTTAAAGTTGTTATTTTCCCAACTCTTTATTATCTTATTTGTTGTTTTTGTTAAAAGCATAGAATTCTCTTTTTATTTGTTACTTAATTTTATTATTAGTTGCTTGAATTAGACAAATTTAACTAATTAATTGAGTATGATCCTTATTACATTAATTTCACACGTATTCAATCTTTGTGGAGATGATGATCAATTCACTTCAATATTACTAGTTGATTAAGTATACTTAAAGTTGATAGATGTGTGTTGGTTATTTCGAACAATTTTGTTAAACTTAAAAGCTCACTTGAGTTTTTTACTTACAAAGACAAAAATACTAGGAGAGGTGAGAGTACCATCATTGTTAAAAAGATTATAATCATTAAAATCATTAAATATATGAAATTAATTTAAATTAAACAATAAAAATAAATATCACAACTTTGTAACTTTGACCAGATACATGTTTAGTAAATGATTATTAAATAATTAAGCTTTAAAATTACAAAAAATTACGGAGAGAAATAAAATTATCAGAAATACAATTATATAGGCTGAATTACATATATTAATTTTTATAAAATTTTTGATGGTAAAATTTAAAATAAAAATCATTTTTTTAAAGTTTCATGGAAATACAATTGTTGAGAATTGTTGGAGCCGCTGGCCCATAATGGTTAGTCAACTAAAGTAATCATTGTAATAAAATAGATACAATAACCATTTTATTAAAAATGTTGAACCATTCTTCATTGAATAACTAGGAAGGCCCTCAATAGGTCCAACCATAAGTCGGATCTCGGATTGAACACTAGTCATGATTTGCCACGCGATCTCATTGTCCAACCAAAGACAGGATAGTCCAATGTAGGTCTTAGGAGACACCTCAGGTCGACAAGTCGAGACAGCTTACACCTCAAGCAGGAGTAGCATATTTGTCTCATCAGCTTGCACCTCAAGCACGAGCTAATTGATGAGTAGCTGATAATAAACTCAATAATTATGATAAGCAAGATAAAAACGATAATATTTTCTCCCTAAAATTGATACATAAACATCTGAACTAAAAATCTTTAAAGAAATAAAGACATGTTAATGTTCCTTCAAGGAAAAGAAATTTGCAGAGTAATCTACTGTATGAAGGCAAGCTGTTGTAATAATCATATTATAAATCATCTTACTGAGAAAAAAAATAATTTACTTATGTGTTTGTCTGCTTAAAAAAAAAATTAGAAAGTGTTTGGCAAATCTCATCAAAGAGATGTCTAATCCAAAATACATTATAAGTGATAATCATTATTGTCTTAAATGATATTTGTATACTCAATTTCAAAATAATTATCTTTTACTTTCTTGCATACTATATTATTTCCAAAAAAAGAAACAAAAAATTATAATTGATCACTCAACATAAATTAATATCTAACTCAACATAAATTATAATATGAGATTATATGTATATTCCATAAAAAGATATCATAATAACGATTTGTTGACTAAACTATTAATTAAAAGTAAATTGTAGTAATAATCACAATCTAAATCATATTACTAAAAAAGAAATAATTCATTTCTATATTTTTTGTCTGCTCGTAAAGAATTAGTAAGTAATGTCAAATCTCATCAAGGAGATATAAATTTCAAAGTATCTCATAAGTAATAGTCACCATCTTAGATCATAATTTTATATTAAATTTCAAAATAATTATGTTTCTTGCATACTAGTTTATTTCTGGAAAAAAAATATAAAACATTATAATCAATATTCTCTCAACACAAATTAGTATTTAACTCAAATAAATTTATCTAAGTTGATGTAGGTGTTCATAATTGCCTAAAGAAATTCTAAAGCCTAAATATTTTTGCACATACCTCAAATATAAATTCCATCAACAGAAATATCTAGGTTGATGTAAAGAATTATGTATAGATAAACTTGTCATATAGAATATAAAAAAATAAATAACTATATTAATTATATAAATTATACATGGTCTAGTAATAATCAAATAAATAATTGTTCTACTTATGATTATGCACAAAATTGAGTCAACTAAAAGATTTTCATCAAACAAATATTCAGTAGGACTCAATCATAATATCCATTGGGTTACAAACCAAAAAAACTAACACTGGTAAGAGTGAAAACAAACCTCTTATATGACAAGAAATCAACACAACCCAAAAGACAAAAAATCAATGTCGTGCCACAATGGTTTGCATTTTTTCCTTGGGTGGACCATGTTATGTCATGCCTGCATTTTGTGGGTAGTGGCATGCCATACCCACGTGATTGCAAGTTGTGATGCACATCAAGCCAAGCTGCCCAACTAATTTGATATCATTAATTGAAGTTCTTGATCATTGAACAAATACTGTTATGTTTAAAAATTTCTTCACATATTTAAGTATACAAATAGTTGCATCAATGTCACCAATTATTGCAAATTTAGAAAAAAAAAAAAACAATTATACTAATTATATCATATTTTTTGATTATCAGATAATTAATATTTTGTAATATTCTCATACATAAAATCGAGTAAATATGAGAACTCTAATACCATAAAAATTATATGATTGCAACAATCAAAGCATCCATTGGAGTATAACCCAAATAACCAACTTCTAAGATAATATGCAAGACATATACAAACAACAAAATAAGTTGATTATATGAACAATCCCAATAAAACAATGAATAAATTATAACATACATGAGCAAACTAAGAAATATTATGATTGAAAATCTTGCAAATCAAACACTCATTGATTATTTAAAACGTATATGGTCTTCAACAACTTTTAAACTAGATTTGAAAGCAAATCAAAGTAATTACTATATATATATATCATCCTCAAGATCACAATAAAGAAAATCATTATTCAAGTCTAACTAATGTATTAACTATTTATAAAAAGTTATAACACATGTGAGTACACAAATTGTAATAAAACTAAAAAATAAAGATAATATTTTCATAAGCAACACAAAAAGTCTGAGTGAACCCCATCCAAATAGATCTTGTATTTACATAATGTACCTTACAATCATAACTAATCTTTTACGCAAACATTTTATTGTAACTACCAAACTTTCCCAAAGCTATATGTAGTATTTCCCAAGTTTGTTAGAGAATTATATTTATTTTTTCATAATGACCTAACATCATTTTTGATGAGAAAATATCTTGGAAAGAAAATTAAATATCCTAGTAATATAATGAAAAATAGAAAAATACACCAAAGAAAATGAACGATGTTGATATGATAAAACATATAAGATATGATGCAGAGCACAACAACTCTATTTCTTTCTGAAAGCAATTAAAAAAAAAAGCAAAATCAAAAGAATTAAATGTAAAATCCCCTAACTCTAAGTATACTCTTTTCTCCTAAAATAAACACAAAGATCTAGATAATCAAGTCTCACACTTGCATCTTATTTGATATTTGGAATGAGATACAATCTAGAGATCCTGCATCATTTGGACTAAGACAAGATCATTGAACCACGTCTCCAATAAACTTAGAAGCAACTTATTCTATACTTATTTGTACATTACATATGATAATTTAAGAGGAGACTAATAATAATATGTCACAATAAATTCAAAGTATCTAAAGGGTAAATATCTTTTCTAATTGCAGATCAAAATATATAACAAAAGAATAAGAAAGAATACAAAATTTAGATACAATACACAGATTTAGACAAATATTAGACTAATAAAAGAATGAATTATACTCAAATAAATAACATCAATACTTATAATTATTCAAATTGTCTGAGAGAATAACACATATGTTTTTGAATATTAAAGTAATTAAAAGAACACATATTCTATTGCCATGAGTAATATTTTATCATGTCCTAGAGCACAATCATATACATAATAAATATTCCAAACACTTTAGAACATAAGCAAAATAATATTTTTTTATTATTCAAGACATTGTAAAAAATAAAATAAGAATAATTATGAAATATGATCGATTGATCAAATAGTTACTAATTGAAATTATATCTACCCAAAAAAAAATTGAAATATTACTAATATAGATAAGTATTCAGGTTGTTATAATTAAATATTTATTTTTCATTATAACAATCTCATCTTATAGAAGTGTACAAACATAAAAAATCTGATAAACGAATATATAGACAATAAATACTAAAGGATATCTTCACAACTTATAATTTTAATATTTTTATTAAATTAATTTTATCATTTTCTAAAATAATTTAAAAATAAAAAAAAATAGATTTGTTTTGGAAAAAAATAATCAAATAAAATGGGTGCATTAATGAAAAAGACAAAATATTTCAAGTCATCTTAAAATTCTACAATATTAAGTCCTAAAAAATTAAAATAAATCTTATTAAATAGATCCTTACTTATAATATTTTGACAAACATAATAACAAATTTTGATATAATTTCTTATTTATCATTATTCATAATCTAATTGAAAAATATTTTTTATGCAAAGATTCAAAATTCTCAATTTAATCAGAGATTAATTTTTAAGTAAAGAACAAATAAGTAAATAATCAATATCACTCATGCCTAGAGATCTTTTAATAGTAAAAATATATACACAAATTATTAATAATTAGTACATCTTTTTATTTATTCATTGATTTTTTTTCTAACTAGATGAAAGCACTTAGCATGTGAGTTGCCCCAATCCTAGTCATATGTATATCACTAGGTGGGTTGAGCACTAGCGAGGGGTTGCCCCAAGGAGTGAATAATTTTTATTTTCCACATGTTAGATGGGTTGCCCTAGGGAGTGAATTATTTTTATTTTGCCTCAATATAATATCGAAAGTTGATTCTTCAAAAAAATAAGGATTTGGTAAACTTTAATTTTTAGTGTACTATGAAGGTGTAAGTAGTACAAAGGGAAGGTGTTAGTGATAGTGTACTATGAAGGTGAACATGATGAAGCATGCAAAGCAATATCCTCACAAACATTAAACAATATTGTGCATACAATGTGTGTGTGCGCGAGAAATAAAGAAAATAAGAGAAAAATATAGAAAGAGAGATATGGATAGATAAATAGATAATAGTTTAGAAATTTAATATGAGATATTTTGTGAAGTACTTATTAAATAATTCACATGAAATTTATTCAGATAAATAACTAATTGATGCATAATTATTTATTCATTTGTAATATCAATTAATTTTAGCATAATTATTATAATTAATTCTCGACAGATGTTTATGAAATATTAAGATTTAACTTCGACATATTCCCCCAAGATATTTTACAAATATGATAATATTACTCAAATATTGGATTAACTCGTCAAGTTGATGCTACCCAATATGTTACCTAGCATATCCATATGAAAAATTTATATGACTATAATTATATTACTAGATTTAACCATATTTAAAAAATTTAGTAATCAAATTTGTAGTATTTTTATTATATTCATCGGAAAATCAATAGATTATTTTGTGCGCACAAATCCTTGGTAAAAAAATCTTAATTTTCTAAAAATGTATTAGATAGTGATTCAAACATCTACAATTATACTTATAACTAGTAGAGTTGAGTATGATCAATCAATCAAATACATTGCTCCTTTACACAATAGCATTGACAAATATCCCAAGAATTCTAATTTATTATTAAATAAAAATGAGTTCATACTACAGATCTTCACCTAATTTTAAATTTTTTAGACAAATTAATTTAGGTCAAGGTAATTGAAGAGAACTTAATTTTAACCTCATACTATTCAATTTAATTGTCATTATTATTCATATGCAGATCAAAATTATTATTATTAAAGATATTAATTTTTATTTTTTTTATTTTATTTATAATTCTAAATTAAAAAATATGCATTTTTAATTTTTTTTATAAATTATTATTTATAATATAAATTAATTAACAAAAATTAAATGTGTATCATAATAACATAACTTTATTTTGAGCATCAACCACGGTGCATTCTTTTTCTAAACTAATAAATCCATAGCTCAAAGAAGACTACCACAAAGCATAAAAAAGAAAATAAAAAAATAAAATAAATAAAATGAGAGAGATGAGATTGAAGAATAAAAGAAAAAAAAATAAATTTGATGAATATCAAAAAATTTATATTTTATATTAATCAGTATATGAATATCAACATATATTTGAGTATGTTGATACTCAATATAATATTATTGTCATGTAATCATCATGTTTACCAGGTAACTCAAACATCTCAAGAATTTTAATTTTTCATTATGCTTAAATGACTTCATACTAGTGAAATTCATCGAGATTTAAATTTTTTAGGCAAATAGGTTTGAGCGAGATAATTGAAGAGAACTAAATTATAACCTCATACTATTTGATCTAGTTATCTATATATACGTCACAATCATTATTATTAAAGTCATTATTTTTTATTTTTTTATTTATGATTCTAAATTAAAAAAAATATGTATTTTTATTTTTTATAAATTATAACACAAATTAATAACCAAAAATTTAATGTATATCATAACATAACATTATTTGAGCATTTGACGCAATCCACCTTTTTTTTAAACTAGCAAATACATGACTCTAAAAGCAAACATCACAACACAATAAAGTATAAAAGAAAGAAATAAAAGATATGATAATTAAGAAAATAAAAAATAAGAAAAATAAAAAATAAATAAATTTAATGAATATCATAAAATTTATATTCTATATTTCTCAGTATATGAATATCTACCAAAAAACTTGATACATTGTATAATATTACTTTCAATAAGTCATCATGTCTACCAAAAAACTTAAATCATGTCGTATTTGGGGAGAGAATTTGAAAAGTTTTCCAAGCAAAAAGATCTCATTCAGACCTCGATGACAAGATTATTCAAGAGTCATCAATACATGCTCATATTGAATCTATAATTAGAATACTTGACTACTTAGGACTTCAAGTCTATAAGAGAAAAAGAAAGGCATGCCCCACCTTCTGAGATCAGAGAAGAATCTATCAATAAGTCGGGTGATCTTGTAGTCTATCCATCTGATTTTTACCTTCTAATCATTCTAGAAAAGAAAAAGTAATACTCTGTACTTAATTTAACAAACTTTGTCATCCTTTCACATTTTCCTTTTTTTATTACATCTTTTGATGATACTAAAAACTCAAATCCCTTTTCGAGGTATTATTTCATCCAAGATAAATAAAAAATGTCCTTCACTCTAGAGGTGTCAAACGGGCCGGCCCAGCACGGCCAGGCACGGTTTAAAAACATCCGGGCACGGCATGGCCCGTAGGCACGGCAGGCCGTGCCGGGTCGGGAGTCGAGACCGCGAGTCGGGATCCAATCAGACCCGACCCGCAGTCTTTTTTTCGGGAGGGGCCTGGTCACGCCCACGTGTGCCCGCGTGAAACTGACACGAGAAGAACCCGTGCCACTGTGCCGTGCCACGGCACGGCACGGGCACGGCACGGGGACGGGCCCGGGCACGGTTTAAAAACGTGCCAGGCCGGCCCGGTTGACACCTCTACTTCACTCTAATGAGTCATGGGAACTGGTATTATGATCTTCAAAAAAATTTATTATTAGTTGAACATATTTGTTTACCATGAAAACATGTATAGATAAAAAGATAAATCACTTTAAGACAAATTACATAATGAGATATATTCAAATATTTAATGAAAACAACCATGATATTCTCTCTAATAGCCAAAATGGCATGTGTTTTTTCACCTATCTTGCTTCTCATAATTGTTGACCATGAAGAGAAAACATCAGATAGATGTGAAGAATATATTTATTCATGTAGACTTTAAAGAGCATATGTATGTGGAGCAAGCACTTAAGTTACAAGTAATACTGTCAGGTTCACTTTGCAGTTCTAAAAAATATTATATAATATGAACTAATCACATAGAATCTAGTATGTCAAATTTTTACAAACAATCACCTCATTTGAGTCACATGTAGGTTACTAGTTTTTCTTTATTATTACAGATGTCTTAATAGCATAATTATTTTATTGATTATCTATGTAAATAATATTCTAATTATAGAAGATAAAGAATTATAAACTAATCAACTCAAAGAGTTCATTCAGACATAATGTCAAACAGAATCTTGGGAAGCTTAGATATTTTCTTGACATTTAAATTGCTTATGTTATGAGAAGTATCATTGTATGTCAAAAAATATATGTACTTGATAATCTTGCAGATGTTAGTCTTTTGATTTGTACTTCAACAAATACTCATATTGTTTAGGTAGTGATAATACATCTGATGTAAGCCCTCTAGTTGACTCTACTACTAAAAAATATATTATAAGAATAATTAAGCATCTGACTTTGAACATAGCATATATAACATACGTAATCAATATATTTAGTCATTTCCTAAATTTCCTTCGACAAGTTTAACTTTAAATAACTTTTGCCATACTTAGATATGAGGAAAACATTTCAAAACTTTGGAACTCTTTCAAAGATAGTGAACAATTGCAATTAATAGCAGAAAATGTGAATTGCCCATTAACATGCACTTCAAGGATATCTATGACATGATTTTGTACTTTTCTTAGACAAAATTTTATCTCTTAGATAAATATGATACACATAATTGTGTCGAGAATTAGTATAGATATGAAATTTAGAATAATAATAACAATAAATTATAAGATAATTTGAATCCAACATCTGTTTGAGAAAATTGAGTATACACATTCTTTTCCTACTACCTTTTACTATGAAAATCAAGCAGTAAATATTAACTTTCAATCTAGTATTTCACAAGTTAAAGATGCATATAGTAATGACTTAATTTTTCCTCAAAAAAATTAAAAATAAAATCATTACTATATCATACATTCAAACAACATAACAATCATTAGACATCTTCATAAAAATTTTAAAGAGATCTTATCTTGCTTTTCATTCATCCAAGTTGAATGTTGAAAATTTGTATGCACCAACTTTATAGAGTGTTGTGATTTTTATTTAGTTCTTTCTTTTTTTATATGTTTGATAAGAAAACCTAATTTGTGAGCTACCTCAATCATATTTATTTATTATATAAGAGCATGGGTTATAAATTATTATTATTATTATTATTGAGAATTATTATGTTTTATTTTATAATGAATAAATTCAACAATAACAATATTCTCATTGATCATTAGCTCAAGTAAATTTTCCAATAGCATTCATTTTATTATTAATTTTGTCTCCAAAAATTTCATCATGACATTTAAACACATCCTCATTCAAATTCTTCATGTATATTTTTGTTTTTTTTTTTAAATTCATATAGATAATTATCTCTTCTTTTAACATGTGAATGATATTTATTATATTTCCTATCATTTTTAAATCATCTAATTAAATACCATATATATCTATAAATATTTATATGGTTACTCTTTATATAATACACATATCGTTGAATAGGAATCATGTAAGTCATGAAGTAGATTTTGTTTAAACTCTCAAAAAACTCTACCATACATCGTTACTTGAATATCATATTTGTTTTTATAATTTCACAATACAAAAATATATTTTTATTAAGTTAATATTTGCTATTATTTAAAATTATATTAAGTAGCATGGTTAACAATTGAATCGCATCTTATTATATAAATTTTATATATCAAATGAAATCTCATATAGTCCAATTAGTTTTTTATTTTTATCCATTTTCAAATTCTTCACTTCTTTATACTAATTTTATTATAGACATGATATTTTCTATAATAAGAAATAAATATTATGTATCACATTGAAAAATATTACAAAATAGTTTCTTAATTTATCAAAAATAATTTATTTTGCACTCAAAAATTCATGTTTATAATATTTCTTATTTCTTTTTTTGTTAACTAATAAATTTATTTATCTTTTTTTAGTATCTAGTCTATTATATAAATTATAATATATTTTTTTCATTTCCACTACTCATTTTAGTATTCGGTCTCTTTGCATATTGGTAATATACTAATATAGATACTCAAGAGTTATATTATTTTATCAAATTTTAAAATATTTTTTAATGATTTGTTACACCTCAACATTCAATGTATTTCTCATTCAATTTGTAATGTAATTAGACAATATATAATGTTTATTATGTCATGTACTCATGTCTCATAATTTTTTAAAATGTTTTATGATTAATAGACCATAAAAAAACATATTTCTAAATTTTGACACATATATCTTTAATATCTATCACTTAATATTTAATTTAAGTTGAAACTTAAGCGACTTGAGATATTTTAATGACTTATTATATGAAAATTATGAACTAATTATTTATATTTATTCATCGAACACTCATTATAAGATTACAATTTATAGACTTGCTCAGATTCTATTTCATGACCAAAAAATAATTAATTTAACCAACATTATATTCATCAGCAAAGATCTCCAAATAATTTTCTCTTGTGAAAACTACTATTCATATCAAAACACAACGCTATGTATAAATCCAAAATAAAAATCATTATATTATTTTGAATTCAAAAACCATTACTTCCATGAATTCCTTGATACCTAGTTATATCAATGACTAGTTATTCCAAAATAATAACTATAAACTTGAACACCATGGAAAAATAAAAAGTATGACATTGGTTAAAAAAAAATGAGCACAAATTTCAAAACCATGGAAAAATATTAAGGCCATGAAAAGAGAATTGAACTATAAGCTTGAACATCATATGAAATTTTTCTGAAAAGAAAGAGCTGATATTCTATAACATATGAATATATATATATATATATATATAAAATAAGAAAACAACAAATGACACATGATAAAGAAAAAAGATCATGATAAAGATAACAATGAGCTAATATAAAATGACACTTGTTAAGAAAAAAGATATACTTAAAAAAGATAAACAAAATTTGGATTCTTTCACCATGCATACTCCAAGCACCACAAAACATTTTGGTTATAAAAACTTTAGGAATCATCAAGAACACAGATGTTTTCCAATGTAAACAAACACTAAAAATAAACTCGGCACAAGCAGAGTGGGCAAATTTCATTACTAAACAGAAAAATATTTTACCTTTTAAATTTTGAAGAATTGCATCACCAATTTCTATTATTTCTTACCTCATCTATTTCCTATATTTTAAACACAAATGTTCGAAACAAACATCAACTCAAATAAGATAAATAAAAAAATAGTGATTCATTTGTAAAAAATGAAACCAACTTTACTAGAATTAGAAACAAGCAAACTAACTCGAATTTGCAACAGTAGTTGATCTTGTGCTTCAATATTCCGGGTAATATCTTCACAGACATGATCATATTTTGCTATCTCTTTCCTGAAAAGATCATCAAACATGCCTGCAGAAGCCATCAACTTAGGCAACACATCATCCTGAAAAAACATATAACACTAAAGATATTCAAAAGTCGAACATATCCGCTTATAAGTTATATCTAAACAAAAAAAAATTCAACCATGTATGCTGATTCTCATCAACATTGGCTCATGACCAGAAAGTGGTAAACACCATGAAAACTAGAAAACCCACGACAGAAATGAGAGCACGATGAATTTATTTTCATCATTCATATCAAAGAACAAACAAAAAACTAAGAAATAATATCATATTTAATGGGAGGACCAGAATAATATACTATTAAAAATTATCTTATGAAACAAAGCAATTGCCATGCAACTTTTTTTTTGTTGACATCAAAAGGATCAAACAGTTTTGAGAAAAACTAGATCAGTAATTGAGTGAGACAAACATTACCACTGTTACCTTTCTATGCCATTGTTACAACTACCTTACGCCTGGCTTCAATTGGTATTATTTAAATATATTCTTAACCATGCCACTCACCCACTCCTCATTGACCAACCTAAGAATTATGCCAAATATAAAAGAAAATTTTTGATCAATTAGCAATATATTACTAATATATCAATCCACAAAACTCCTCTAGTAATGTTAACATGCCCAATAAGAATACGTCTGAAGCCAAAAGCTGCCGCACAAATAATTTGGAGTCACCAACCATAATGCTAGTAACTTTGGAAATTATAGTTACTCCTAGCTTGATGATTAATCTGAATTTCTGATTATAATTCTTTGTAGCTTTCCAATTTCAATTACAAAATAAAAACTTATGATTAGAGTTACTTGTTAACCCATTTAAATCATGAATTTCATTTATAAAATCAGTGTTTCCAAGGATTGTAAGTGTTATTAATATCCATACTATATAATAGATATAGCTGATTTTGTGACTCCCTTCAAGGAAATTAGCAACTGATTATAATTTAAAAATTTTGTGACTATAGCATAGATATATAGATTTTAGAGTTCAAGCAAAAGTATATAAGATATATATAATTTAAAAATTATATTTTTTTTACTGCTAACAAGGTGTCAAACGAGCTGGACAGCCCGGACCAGACCGAGGCACTACAAGACTTGGCCGAGCCTTGCCCGGAATGACATGGTCCAGAAACATGCCTGGGCCCGTGCAAGGATGGCTTGAGGCACGGCTCGTACTGTGCCTAGCACAACCCGGTAGCCTCGCCCGAAGGCACGGCTCATCCGCACGACCCGAGCGATACCCCACCCGATGTCCCTGGATGGTCGGACCTCGGACCGGTGTTCGAGCGAGTCCGTTCCGGTCCCTGAAGTCCGAACGACCAAACCCGACTACCCGAAATTCCTACACATTCCAGAAGACGAAGCTTCTGGAATTTATGATCGTTGGGTCAGTTCAACCAACCTACCAATCAAAAAAAACATGTTTTAAGCCGTTGGATTAGGTCCCAACAACTAGGGGGACAAAATTTGAAGGCTGTTATGATTCTGCTCATTTAAATTATTTAAAAAATTCAAAAAAATAATTTTTTTATAATATGTTTTAAATCTATATATATAACTCTTCTCATTCTCAAATATATATTCAATTTATCTTAGCACTCTTTCGTATTATATCTCCTCTTAGCTCTCTTGACTCTTTCTACATCTCCTTTTAATCTTATCTTTCGAGACTCGTATGCAAACTACTGATTGTGGTGCGGAGATCATAAAACAAACGAGATTTTATATATTACAAGTATTAATTTTTAAAATTTATTTAATTTAATTTTTTTTATTTTTATTTTGATTAAAAGTTTTAGTTTAATTAATATAAATATATATTTAATTAAAAAATAAAATTTACAATATAATTAATAAACTAATAAAAAATTAAAATGATAAATAATAATTTTAACAATAATAATAAAATTAATTTAAACGTAATCATAATAAACTTTGATATTGATAACAATAACCATACGGAAAGGTCCAAAACAGATAAAACTTTTTTTCTCCGGTCATCTCGACCCAAACATCTAAAAAATAAAAAATTAAAAAAAAAAATCAAAAGTCTAGAGTCATTTTGATATTATACAATATAAAAACATTGGGGGGCCAATAAATAAATCTACATAATATAAATATTATAAAATAAGATTAACATGTAAGATTTCATGTTTGACTAGACATCTTAATAAGCATGCCAAATAATACAACAAAAAACATGTACATTAGATCCTAAGCAAACCCAACTCAGCAATGAAGTCTTTGAGATTGAAACCAATTCAGCCTATATATTGACTCATTACATATATCACAACAAATTAGTGATGAAAAACATAATAAAATTGATCAACATGATGAGACTCATGATTAAATTTTTAAAAGATCTAAGGATAATTAGTATCATGCAAACTTATTTTCAAATTATATATCATTAAATTTCAAGATTTATATCTAGGAACAACATATTAAAATACTATAATTTAGAAAAAAAATAAGAAATAATAAATTTAGGGAATATAATTGAGTAATGTTCATGGCATCCGATATCTAGACTAATCACAATGATGCATCTTATGTATTTCTCACCGGCCACTATGTAGGTTCTAAATAAATACTAAATAAAAAAATATTAAGATTCTCAGATATTATTCATTCTCATAATAGCCCAATTATTTATTAGAAAATATACGTAAATCACTAAAATTTCTTTGTATGTCTTACAGAGAAGACAAGTTTAATAATCTCTATTTATCTGCAGATGTAAAAAAAAAATTTCAATCAAATATGCAATACCGTTGAAATTATACATATCTCATATTTGAATCATATGTTGAATACGAACAAAGTTTTAAAAGGCAAAAACATAAGGCGAAGCATTTTTGTATTCATGAGGTGAGGCGTGAGCCTCGAGGCTTTGAGGCGTAAGCTTTTTGAGACTCATAATATATAATCAATTATTAATTACCTATTAATGTAATTTTTAACAGGGGACAGTGGGTAGGGGGCTGGGGGCTGGGGAAGATTTTTCCCGAATATAGAAGGGCTCATGTTTACGTTTTTGTTAGGTATTTGTTACATTTTTGAACTTGTAGGGCTCGAGAGGAAGGGATGGAAAGATGAAGAGAGGGCGAGATTGAAAAGATACCTGGAATCTGAAGATGAAGCCGAGATGATCGAGATGAAGAGGGGGAGATGTTTACATTTTCTTTTTTCCCGTCGAGCAGTTAGGTTTTTTTAGCGTAGAGCTGTTCAATTTTCTTTCCGTCGAGCAGTTAAGTTTTTTGACAAACACCTCAAGGCATTTTGTCGGCACCTCGCCCCGAGGCACACATCATGGCGCACCTCAACACACCTTTGAAAACACAGAATACGAACATATAATATCAACAACGTCAATGAAAAGAGTGACAAACTTATTATTGATACTAACTAAACTAGAAAAATTTTATTTATGAAATTCCAAAAAAAAGTTTATAACACAACAAATATGTGTATGTTAGTTTATACTTTCACGACTTGCATTCCACTCAGGTGCATATGCAGTATTAGTAGCATATTTATAAAATTTAAAGATTATATGATACTTAACGATATAGTTATAGAGATAAAAACCAAGTACTTAAAATACTAATCTACTATTTCATCTATTTATTGTCTGACTACCTGCATTGACTCTATGATTAATGTAGAATTGATAAAAAATATTTTGACATATTTATTCTCATACATGAACTAGGAAGACTAACCAGAAGGATTCATTAATAAAAAGTTGACTGAACTCTTTACATACTATGATATTATGTATAATTTTAGTAATAATGAAGCTCCAAATGTGGATATAAATACCATATTCAAAGATGATGACTTTTCCATTCAGTTAGCTAAAAAAAATAAAGTGAACTAATCGAATGGGAACGAGCTGTCTCAATACTTATATACTGATTACAGCTCAATCATATCACATGCTGATAAAAAGAATATTGATATTTTACAGTAATATAAATCATGAGTCCATATATCACGTGCTGTCAAAGATGACACAAGATCTATCAACTCATCTAGTATTGAGCATAGCATCGGAATCTACTTTTTTTATTGTAATAAATGTGATTTTAAATAAAAGATCGAGATTACGACTAAATATTATTGAGAAATTAGCAAGTATGAAACATTGGAAGGATTCAAGATTGGACATCTAGCATTATACTATGACTACAGCAAAAGCAAAGAAATTGATTGCTAATAATAATTCATAGGATTAATAATTGAGCTGAGCGCCTAAGCTTACTTTACTGTCTACGACCTATTGCTATTGATATATTGTTAATGATATCATCATTGATCATATATACGACTTAAGAGTCATGTTTTGCCTGGCATGACATGACACAAAAAGAGCAGGCCCGGCACAGCCTGACTAACCTGAGTTTGTAGGATTCGGAGCAGCTCATGCCAGGCATTTGAATTTTAGTGTTGGGTAGTGCTGAGTCATGCCGAGTAGTACCGAGATGTATCAGAACATGTTGTTTCAGCCCCTCCTGAATTGGATCATCTCTAATTATAAATTTTAATATATATTTAAATAAATAAATAAATATAACAAAAAAAATTATAATCACAACTCACAACTCAAAAAAATAATAACATAAATATTAAATTTTATATAAATTTCAATCATCTTATTTTCGTAACGTAATACAAGTACAATATAACAAAACAAACTTAAAAGACATAAATCAATAGAACAAAAATTAGTATCAATACTGAAAACATTTGAATAAACAAATAATAAAATAATAAAGCAAACTCAAAAATTAATAGATAATACATCATTGATCAATCTAATAAACATATGTGTATGATAGTATCACTAGCAGTGCGCTCAATATCAGTTAGAGTTGTCAAATGAGTCGGACAACCTAACGCTGGCCCAGCCCAAAGCCAAGCCCATTTCAAGCATGTCTGGCCTAGCAGAGCAGGCTACTGTAGCATGCACGGGCTCATGCCGGGCACACCCTTAGCACAAGTCATGTCATGTCGTGCCAAGGGTTTTCAACCCGCATGCTTTGCCAGGAACAGCACTGGTGCCTAGTAAGTAGGCACTGCACAAGTGATGAACCAAGCAATGCCTGACGGGGGGACAACACCGTGATGCCCAATGGGTGACAATTAGGCATGCCCAACGAGCAATGGCGGTATGGCAACGCTGACCCAAACCCCTTAATTTTTAAAAATTTGATAGACCCGACCTGAACCAGCAAATCCAAACTAGCCCAGCCCATTTGACACATCTAATCTCAGTCATCATCAAAGTCACAAGAATCATCATCAATCACCAACTCCTCTGCTCTTGTGAGTTGCAACATGATCCTGGATGCTCAATCTCAAATCCTCATAATTCTTCATACATGCTACTACCTCAATAATATTTGGCTTCAATCTCGATCTACTATCTGAAATTACATTCACTGCAATAAAAAATTTAGACTTCAATATTACTCTCAATACCAAATAAGTTAATAAATCCAATATCACCTTAGACAAAAGGGAGATGTAGACTCATATGATTCCTATTACTATAAAATATAAAAATTCTTGTAATCAATATATGATAGGATTGAATAATAATCGAGTATCTAAATACCAAGATAGTTCGCTCTTATTCAATGACCAACCCCATAGTTTCCCCCTTGCTAACTAAATGGAGAAGTAATCATCTCTCAATATGGTATCGATGCCCATACTCAAAACCTAGCTATTACTACCACCAGACATAATATCATAATATGTAAATAACTCAATCAATTTCTCATGAATAAATCTTTTAGATTGGTGTTCCTGGTTCATGCACAAAATTATATATGTCATAATATTCTCGACTTCTTACATCTTAACCTATGGTCCATGCAAGCAACCAAATAATAAAACAATGGAATGATTGACCAATACTTTAAGTACTTGATTCCTATCTCAAAAATCATGTTACTAAATGTCAGATCATTTCAAAACATTCTAAATATATTACAAATATTGTATATGAACCAGAGTACAGTGCAATTCGTGTAAGTATAGATTGAAGAACACATGTTCGTCGTATCATAAAAAATCTCATTAATTTAATAAATAAAATTTATTTAGCCCGTCAGTATTATTAATAATAAGTTTGTCACTCTTACTATTAATGTATTCAGATATCATATATTCATATCTAACATATGACTACAATATTGATATATATTATTCCACCAATCTCTCATATACGATTGAAATTTATTAAATGTATTATCGTGACATATATAAAATCTATATAAAATCTCAATGATATAATGGGCAGTGAGACATGCATAAAATATATTATCGTGACTAGTCTAGATATCAGATATCACGAACATCACTCCATTATAATTCCTAAATTTATTAATTATTATTTTTTAAAATTATAGTATTATAATATATCATTCATAAATGTAGACGTATGAATCCAACGATATGCAGGATGAAAATATGTTTGCATGATATTAAATATAATTGGATCCTTGAAAACTCTAATAAAAAGACTCATCGTGATGATCTGTTTAATCATATCTTCCCACCATAACTCATTATAGTAGATGGAGGTCAACATAGAGGCTATACTATATCCAACATCAAAGATATCACCGCTGAGTTAGGTTTGTCTATGATCTAATACACTATATTTTTGGTACATTGTTCAACATACCTCTTAAGGTGTCCAATCTCACATGCACTCCTACAAGTATTTTTTTTATAATATTTATATTATATTGATTCTTCATCGATACCCCAAACATTTTTATTTTGTATAATATTAAAGTGAGTCCTAACTATTAATTTTTCGGTAATTTTTTAATTTTAGATGTTTGGGTCAAGATCACAGAAAAAAATAATATTTCGGCAACCTCAAATCTTTTATTTAAGGTTATCATTATTCATATAAAAATTATCTATGTTTATATTAATGTTAATTTCATTATCATCATTATAATTATTATTTGACATTTTTAATTTTTATTTAGCTATTAATTATATTCTAAATTATATTTTTAAAATTAAATATAATTTATTATTAAATTATTAATTAAAATAACAATAAAAAAACTAAACAAAATTTAGAAAAATTACTCATTAAAAAAAAACCTCATTTGCTTGACGATGTAGGATATCTAATATCCAAATCCAATGTATGCACTACAGTCGACACCCGAGTCACAAAATGAGAGAAAAAGAGATGATACAAGATGAGGGAGAGGGAGAGGGAGAAAGGGAGAGAGAGGGGGGGGAGGGAGAAAATATCAATAAAAATAGGATACAAATTAGAAAATGAAAAAAAAATATTTATAGATATAAAAAAAATAATTTTTAAAAAAATCAATTTTAAAAATTTTTAAGAATCTTTTAATTTTTTTTTTGGTAAAAGCCCGATAGTCATCGGATTTCCGTGCCTAGCCATTGTAGGTGAATTCACGGTTAAAAAATGCACATTTTAAAAAAAAATTGACAATTTGGTCGGTTCAACTCGACAATTCAAGAAGCTTCGGCTTTTAAGCTCGGGGTCGGGCCGAACCTGATAGCTCAAGGGACTTGAGCAGACTAGTGCTAGTGCAGACAAGTTCGGACCACACCAGAACCCTGCCTAAGATCCGAAGCACGGTTTGGGTCGTGCTGAAGAACCATGCCTTCGAGCCATGCAATCGAGACGTGCCTGGCACGACACGAGGCCCAGGAGACATCAACATGGCACACATGAACCAAACTCAAGGCAGCTCGACAAGGGCCTAGGCACGATTCTGAACCATGTCATGCTAGACCAGGTACGACTCAATTGAGTCATGTCTCATGCCTAGCCCGGTTTGCCAGACCCACTTGACACCTCTAAAATATCACTAGATATAAAAATTCATTAGAATCAAATATACCTAACATTAGATTCATATGTTAGTTTTCAACATAGTATTATTAATTTTATAAATAAAACTTAAGAAAGCATAAGCATAAACTCAATAATTTCAATAATAAAATAACAAGTAATATCCTAATAAAATTGACTAATTGATTATGACAACACACATGTTAAGTACTCTAATTATTAAAGATATACATTTAGATAATCAACCAAATCTTATTCAACTACTTATAATTAATTATATAGAGCATGTTATTCCAATCAACCCTATTAAAAATTATATCAACTCTTAGTTATTTAGTTATTAAATCTTAATTTAAATTTTATATCTAAATCCTCCTATTTGACCTATAGTTTTGTTTCCTCCCACCACTTGTATAATTTCATGATTTTTAATCAGTGTACTATAAGATCTTTGTTGGACATGACCAAATCATCTCGGATAATTCTCCTTTATCTTATCGACTATATAAATTATTAAAATTTAAATTTTAAATAAATTCAATCCTAACTCTATCACTCCTGGTCTTATCATGGATTCATCTTATAATTCTCATCTCAACTATAATCATTCTTTGAATAAATTATTTTTTAGTCACCCAACATTTATTTCCATAAAACATGAGTAATCTTATATAAGTTATATAAAGTTATTCCCTTAATCTATTTGGCATTAGTGTATCACAAAAAACATCTAATGTACCTCTCCATTTAATCAATACAATCTTAATCTCATGAGACATAATCAATCTCTTAATTTTTACTTAATATATAACTTTGATACACAAAATAGCTAACATATGAAATAGCAAACAATTTGATTATCACATTATTATCATACTTAATATGATTAAACTCATATTTTAAGTACTCCATATTGTTATGACTAATCCTAAATCTTTTAGACTCAAATACAATCCTTTAAATTTTTAGTTTCCTACTTAACACCAAGGAAGCACGGACACGGCTCCCTACAGTCGTGTCCACGTGTCCGACACCTGGACACGTGGACACAACACGGATACTTGTCCGATACACCACGTGGCATATCATTGTACAATCCGTATCCGATACGCCACATGGCATATCGGATGGTTGCGTCGGCCGCCGTATCCACGTCTATAGTGCCCGACGTCTGACTACGTCGGGTGGCCAAGGTTGCAGCATGGGCGACGTTGGCCACTGGCAGGGACGAACGCGATTTGAGGGGAGAGGAAGGGGCGGGCGCGTTTGAGGGGAGAGGCAAGGGCGGGCGCGTTTGAGGGGAGAGGCAAGGGCGGGCGCATTTGAGGGGAGAAGCAGGGGCAAGCGGGCGGGCGTGATTGAGGGGAGAGGCAGGGGCGGTCGTGCTTGAGGGGAGAGGCAAGGGTATAAAATAAAATATTTTTATAAAATAAAATAAAAAATATATATTTTTATATAATATAATTATAAAATATTATTTTATAAAATAAAATAAAATAAAATATTTTTATATAATAAAATAAAAATATTTATTTTTTTATCATGCCTAATATTTATAATTAATAAAATAAAAATAAAAATATTATTTTATATAATAAAATAAAATAAAAATATATATTTATTTTATATAATAAAATATTTTAATTTAATTTAATTTAATAAATTTTATAAAATACATAATATTTATAATTAATAATTTTTAATTTTATTTTTTTATCATGCCGTATCCTAGCCGTATCCTAGCCGTATCCGTATCCTAGTTTTTTAGAATTTATTGTGTCCCCGTATCCTGCCGTGTCGTATCCCCGTGTCCGTATCCGTGTCCGTGCTTCTTAGCTTAACACTATTTCAAATTCATCAACTAATAATATGTTATCAATAAATAACATAAACTATAGAATATTTTCTAGGATGCCTCTTTAGAGGTGTCAACCGGGCTGGACTAGTCCAGCACGAGGCATGACACGATTCGGTCGTGCTTGGGCATGCCCGGCACGGGAATTTCTCGTGTCAGTGTCGTGCTTGTTCACGGCATCAATCATGTCGTGCCTATCTACGACATCAATCATGTCGTGCCATTGTTAAGCCAACCGGGCTCGTGTTGTGCCTGGTCCGGGTCGGTTCCGTGGCCCATTGGCATGGTAACTCGGCACAACCCGAGACACCAATCCATGGTCCCACCCAGCACCAATTGCACGGCATCATTTCCATCCAAAAACCACACGGGCATAGGTCCAAATCCACTCCATCCCTACCAACCCGACCCGTGGGCCAGCACGAATCCCCCCCCCAAATGGTCCGATAAAAAAAAATAAAATAATTTGAATTTTTGCTGTTGGATTTCGTCTCCAACAAATAGGGGACAAAATCTGATGGCCCTCATGATTCTGCCCCCTAATTATCAATAAAACATTAAAAAAACATAAAAATTACTTTTTTTTAAAAAAAATATTATTCCTTTAATTTATAATCCCCCTCCCCTCTATAAATTTTATGTTTTTCAAAAATATTTATTCTCACTTTCTCAAATCTCTCTCAAATCTCTTCTCTCTCGGGATTTCATCATTCAGCTCGGCATTTTGGGACTCACAACGCGAGCTCGGCTTTAAAAATTTAAATCTTGGTGTAGACTGTGGTGCACGTGATCTACCTCACTACTTTACGAGTATTTTTAATTTTTATTTATTATTTAACTAAAACTTTTAACTTTATAATTAATATTTAAAAATAATTAGTATTTTTGTTTACTCTCTCTCTTTCTAGTCTCGACTCTATAATCTAATTCTATCATCTAGGTTGCTGAAAAAAATAACTAATACTAATAAAACATATTTAAATTTAAAAAATAAAAATCTTACACAAATGATCGAGACTGCTAAAATTTTAGTTTCTCTAGTCGTCTCAACCCAAAGATCTAAAAAACAAAAAACTATGACTTCTATAGTATTGGCTCATTTTAATATAATAAAATAAAATAATATTAGGAATGAAAAAAAAAATGACATAATACAAATATTATATGAGTAATTTAACTTGTAAGAATTCATTTGAGACTAAACACCTTAAGAGACATGCTGAAATATGCACCAAAAAATATGGTGCATTAGATCCTAGCAAAACCCAACTTAACAATACATTTTTTGAGACTGAATCAAGTTCAGTCTCCAAGTTTACTTCCTTCATATACTGCAACGAGTTGGATAGGGAAGACATAGCCAAACTTATCACATTAATAGGTCTTCCGATCAAATTTTTGGAAGATCCAAGAGTTATGAGCATTATGCAGACATATTTTTAACGTGCTTATCGTATGATTCCTAGGTCCACATCTAGGAACAACATACTAAAATTTTATAATTTAGAAAAACAAATAATAATTAATAAATTTATGACATATAGTGGAGTGGTGTCCGTGACGTCCGATATTTAGACAAATCACAATGATTCATCTTATGTATGTCTTACCGCCCACTATGTAGATTCAAAATAGACAATGAATAAAAAAATTTTAGGATTCTCTGAGATTCTCCATCCTTATGATGATCCGGCTATTTTTGAGTGTGATGAAAATCTTTGGAGAGTATAAAATTCAAAATAAAATTTTTAGTATCACATTCGATAATGCATCTAATAATGAAGTAGCAATCAACATGTTTGTTAGAAATATTAGAGACGCACCATTAGGAGATATTTTTCATTTTAGATGCATGTGTCGCGTGATTAACCTGATTGTATAAGCGGATATAAAGGTGTGTTCTCCCGAATTAGATAATAAATGTAATGCACTAAAATATATTTGCACGGCTCACAGACAACAAGAGTTTAGTAGTCTCTATTTGTCTGCGAATCTTATGAATAAGAAATTCCAATCGGTTGTGAGACATTGTTAGAATTACACATACCTGATGTTGGAGTCATGTATTGAATACGAACACGTGATATTCGACTACGTCAATAATAATAGTGACGAACTTATTATTGGCGACACTAACTGAGCTACAGAAATTTTATTTATGAAATTCCTGAAGATTTTTTTATGATATGAAAAATATGTGTTCGTTGGTTTATACTCTCACGAATAGCATTGCACTCAGATGATGTATATGCAATATTAGTAGCATTTTTAGGAAATATCAACTTAGCCATATAGTTACAAAGATAGAAACCAAGTACTTAAAGTATTGGTCCATCATTCCATCTCTTTACTATCTCACGGCATGCATGAACCATAGAGTTAATGTGAAAGGGGTAGATAATATTTTGACCTATATTTCCTCGTGCATGAACCAGAAAGTCCAACCTGAAAGGTTCATTCACGAGAAGTTTACTAACATTTTCACATGCTACGATATTAGGAATGGTGGTAGTAGTAGTGAAACTGTGAGTACGAACATAGATATCATTTTCAAAAATGACGATTTTTTTCATTCAGTTAGTGTGGAGAAAATGACGAGGTTGAGCATCACATAAGAGCAAACTTTCTCGGTATTTAGATACCATTAGTGCTCAATTCTATCATATTCTGATATAATGAATATTGATATATTACAATGATAAAAATCATATGAGTTCACCTTTCTCGTGCTATATAGGATGATAGAATCTACCGACTCCTCCGGTGTCAAGCGTGGCATCAGAATTTACTTTTTCTATTGTAGTGAATGTGATTTTGAATAAAAAATCAAAATTATGTTCAGATATTGTTGATGCCTTAGCATGCATGAAGGATTGGGAGAATTCGAGGTTTAACATTCATAATCATGCTAGGACAGTGACTACAGCCGCTGCGAAAACAGAGAAGTTGGCTGATGATGATACATATGATAATGATTTTGATGTTATGGTTGAAGATGATCATGATATGCCGACGATTGATGTGGCTGTTCATTGCCAGTTGTCACGCCACATGCCATTGCCAATTGATTTTGATGCCTCACAAACATGGTTGACGATTTGTGTTATTCTTGATTTTGATTTTTGATTTCAATGTTTTATTTTGTATGCTTTTTTAGTTACGATATGTTGTATTTACTTTGATTTAGGATTGGCCAATTGGACGTTTGGTTTACGTTTGGCTTTATGACTATAATTTTTGTTAAAGAAATTTTGAGTTAAATTTATTTTTGTGTTTACAAATTCAGTAAAAATTATATAATTTAATTCTAATAAATTATAATCTAAATTTATTAAAACATAATAAAAAAAAGTAAACTTTATAACTATTCAACAATTTTCAAGTTACAATTTAAAAATTTGTAAACACTATCTAATATAATATATATTTTATAAATACACAAATATTAAAAATAAAAAAAAATTAATTTTTTTAAGCAGAACCGTACGAGCCTGACCCAGCATAGAAAAATTACTCGTCCTGCAAGCGGGTTGTGACGGGCATGGCCTGAAGAAACCGTGACGGGCTAGGCACGGCACGGAGTAGTAACCATGTCATGTCTGGCCCAGCACAAAAGCACGATCATGCTCACTAAAAACGGACCGACCAAGCACATCCCATTTGACACATCTAGGTCTCTTATTACTTTATTTATGATTAATACAAAAATATAAGAATTAAGTGATAATTTTAATTGTTATCCCATAACTATTAGAAACTTGTGAGAAACACATTGGCCCAATCTAACTCTAGACATTACTCACTCATATATATCCTATTTTAATATATATATTTGATACTCATTTCTTATATAATATCCCATAAATGAGATCTCTTGGCACTCATAATTTTTCTTTCAAAAAGATAAACATCATATATAAATTTTTCTTATTTTTTATATATTTCTGACATAATTATCTAATTAAATAGTCTTCATAATAGACTTACATTGCATAAATTCAAATTAATTTTTTTAAATTCTCATTTCATTTCTAAGTCTCTAAGCAATTACTATTTTCCTATAATTTCATTGTGTGACACATAAATTTAATAACTTTATGATTATTACAATCGTGAATATATCCTATATTTTTATTAATAAAAAATTATAATATGCTATTTTCGTTCATGCATTATCTTTTTGATCATCATAATGATGCTAAACACATAGTCAACCATATCACTTTTTCTCTCATGACACTCCAAACTTCAATAAGGAGATATCATCAAGCCTTATGTTAAAAGATCATTTATTTATTTTCTTGATATTTTCTCTAATCTTCATAGGTTTTATCTTAGTAATAAATTTTAAGTTACTTAATCATCTATCATCCTCAATATTTAAATTTTAATTTATAAATTTATTTAAAAGATCATAAAAATATATTTCATCTATGTTTGACTTCATCTTTTATTATGAACTGATTTTTTTTCATTCTTACTATATTTTACCTAATTAATACCTTTGCTTTTTCTCTCTCTAATCTTAACCAACTTATAAATTTCATTTTCCTCTTCTCTAGTTTATAGTTTATCATATGCTAAGAAGCACGGACACGGATACATACACGGGGATACGACACGACAAGATACATAGAGGCGTCAAACGTGCCGGGCCGGGCCGGGCCGGCACGAGGCACGGTTCGGCCGTGCCTGGGCCGGCTCGGCACGTTTTTAAACCGTGCCCGGGCCCGTGCCGTGCCCCGGTTAGGAACAGCCCGTGCCGTGCCTTGGCACGGCACGCGGGCATGGTTCGTCCCATGCCGGTTCACGCAGGCACGCGTGGCGGCGGCATGACCCGTCCGGCCGTCCAGTGCCCCCCCCTCCCCCCGGTGAAAAAACCACGGGTCGGGTCTGATTGGACCCGACCCGCGGTCCCGACGGCCTTAGACCCCCGACCAATACCAACGACCAAAAAAAAAAAATTTCAAACATCACAGATTTTCAGCCGTTGGATTCACCTCCAATGACTAGGAGGCAGAGTCTGACGGTCCTCGTGATTCTGCCCCTTAAAAATATTCAAAAAAATCAAAAAAATAATAAAAAAATTTCTTTTTTTATAAAAAAATACTTTCTTTAGCCTATAAATTCTACCCCCCTCCCTATTACATTTATGTTTTTCAAAAATATATCTCCTCTCAAAACTTTCTCTCTCTCACATAAACCGTGCATCTCTCTCTCGGGCCTCGGGATTTTGATTTCAGCTTGGATTTTCGTGAAACTCTACTTGAGTTTTGAACATCAGAGCTTCCTACGGTGCACCTTGCACGTGACTGACCTCATTGCTTTTACCAGGTAATTTATTTTACGTTTTTATTTACTTTCTCTCTCTAAAGCTTCTCTCTTTAGAAAAACATAGGAAAAAAAACAAAAAAATGACAAATCCACCTGACACGTATTTTAATTTGAAAAATGAAAATGTTAGTGTTACACAGACGTCTGCGGCTGCTGAAACTTTGGTTTCTCCAGTCGTCTCAACCCAAAATTCTAAAAAACAAAAAACTAGGAGGACTTCTGTAGTTTGGGATCATTTTAAAATCATACACAAATAAATGTTAGGGGTGAAGAACTTGAAATGGCACAGTACAAATATTGTATGAGACTTTTAACATACAAAAGTACATGTGGGACTGGGCACCTAAAGAGGCATGCTGAATTATGCACCAAAAAACATCGACCCTTAGATCCTAGGCAAACCCAACTTGACACTACATTTTTTGAGACTGGATCGAGTTCAGTCTCAAAGTTTACTCCCTTAGTATACTCCAGCAAGTTGGGTAGGGACAGCATGGCCAGGCTCATCACATTGATGGGTATTCCGATCAGATTTTCGGAAGATCCGAGGGTAGTGCACATCATGCAGACTTATTTTCAGCCTTCCTATCGTAGGATTCCTAGGTCCAATCTAGGAGTGACATACTAAAGATATATAAGTTAGAAAAACAAAAAATAATTAAGGAATTTATGGCATATAGTGGAGTGGTGTCCGTGACGTCCGATATATGGACATGTCACGATGATTCTTCTTATGCATGTCTCACGAGTCACTATGTAGATTCTAACTGAACAATCAATAAAAAAATATTAGGATTCACTAAGATTCTTCATCCTCATGATGGCCCGGCCATTTTTGAGTGTATGATGAAAATATTTAGGGAATATAAAATTCAAAATAAAATTTTTAGTGTCACTTTCGATAATGCTGCTAATAATGGAGTAGCGATCAATATGTTTGTTAGGAATATTAGAGACGCACCATTAAGAGAGATCTTTCATGTCAGATGCATGTGTCACGTGATTAACCTGATAGTTCAAGCGGGTATGAAGGTGTGTTCCCTCGCGTTGAAAAATATACGCAATGCACTCAAGTATATTTGCACTCCTCGCAGACTACAAGAGTTTGGTAATCTCTATTTGTCTGCGAATCTTAAGAAGAAGAAATTCCAATCGGATGTGAGACATCGTGGGAATTACACGTACCTGATGTTGGAATCATGTGTTGGATACGAACACGTAATATCCGACTACGTCAATAGTAAGAGTGACGAACTTATTATTGACGACACTGACTGGGCTTCAGGAATTTCATAAATGAAATTCCTGAAGATATTTTATGACACGACGAACATGTGTTCGTCGGTTTATACGCCCACCACTTGCATTGCACTCCGGTGCATATGCAACATTAGTAGCATGTTTAGGAAGTATCGAGCTGACCCGACGCTTAGCCATATGGTTGCAGAGATGGAGACCAAGTACTTGAAGTATTGGTCCACTATTCCATCTCTTTATTGCCTCGCTGCATGCATCGACCCTAGGGCTAAGGTGGAAGGGGTTGAAAATACCCTGACTTTCATTTCCTCGTGCATGAACCTGGAAGAGCCACCTGAAGGGTTCATTTACGAGAAGTTGACAGACTTGTTCACATACTACGATACTATGTATGGTGGTGGTGGTGGTGAAACTGTGATTACGGACATTGATACCTTGTTCGGAGATGACGATTATTCCATTAACCTAGCGAGGGGGAAACGTAGGGGTGGACCATCACATAGGATTGAGCTGTCTCGGTACTTAGATACTGATTACTGCTCAATCCTATCACATTTTGATAATAAAAATCTTGATTTATTACAGTGGTGGAAATCATATGAGTCCACCTATCCCGTGCTATCTAGGATGGCACGGGATCTACTGACTCCTCCGGTGTCAAGCGTAGTATCGGAGTCTGCTTTTTCTGTTGCAGTGAACGTGATTTCGGATAGGAGATCGAGATTACGTCCAGATATGGTTGAGGCCTTGGCATGTTTGAAGGATTGGAAGGAATCGAGGTTTAGCATTCATGATCATGCTGAAGTTGGGACTGGGACAGACACTGTAGTCGCATCCACATCCACTACGATGGCGGAGGAGCTGATTGCCGATGATGATGATTCATATGATACTGATCTTGATGTTGTGGCTGATGATTCTCATGATATGCCGCTTAACGATTGATGCTGATCTGCGGTTTTTTTTCAATGTTGTTTTTATTCATTATATTTATACGCTTTATCTGTACGTTGTGCTTGTGTTGAAACTTATACTTGTTTTGTTCGGACCATCGGTTTCAAATGCATGATTGGTAATTTTTCATTTCTGTAGTTTAATTTTTTTTTTAATTTAATTTTTCCTAACATTATGTATAGATTTACTTTTTTAATAATTTAAATTTTATTTTAAAAATTAATAACTTTAATTTATAATTAATAAATTATAAATATAAATAAAGCTATACTTAGTTGAATTTGATAAAAAAAATAATTTTCAAAAATTTGTATTTTTTTAAATTTAAATTTAAAAAAAAATAAATTTTTAATTTATAATTATATCTAATAATTAATACTCTACACTACACAATGTAGAGAGTAGACTACAGTCACTATGACACTACACTTAACTTAAAATTAAGAAATATAATTTACAATATATAAATTAAAAAAAAAATACAATATTTTGATTTTTGAATTCAGAGAATAGGATTTCTGCATGGCCTCCCCTCCCCGTCCCCTCCCATACCGTGACCCGTCACCCGTCCCTTCCCGGTCCCGCGCCCGCCTGCCCGGCCCTGCCTCTCTCTCATGGTCTCACCCTCAACGGCTCAACCTCAGCCAGTCAGCCTATGCGGGCATGCGGCTATGCCGGTATGCCCTGGCGGGTGGCGCCAGCCTGTATGGCCAGGTCGGGCCCGAGCGGGCACGGCACGCCGTGCCTACGGGCCGTGCCGTGCCCACCCATATTCAAACCGTGCCGTGCCGGGCACGGTAGCACGATCGTGCTGGAAAAAAATGGGCCGTGCCGTGCCGGGCCGGCCCGTTTGACACCTCTAAGGATACAGAGACACAGTAAATTCTAAAAAACTAGGATACGAATACAAATAGGATACGGATAAGATAAGGCATGATAAAAAAAATAAAATTAAATATATAAATTATTTTCTT